>CM053784.1:605875368-606475368 GCA_028749045.1 Cupressus sempervirens | reverse complement strand
ACTATCATTTGAGTGTTTCAACCTTTGTTATGGATTCCAACCAATGTAATATGGTTGGGGAAGTTTTATTTCATCCTATATAGCCTAGTAAAGGCATAGGATGATTAGATTTGAGACATTGTACGGATTGCATTAGCATTGTATAGATTTTGCAGTTTGAATGCAATAAAAACTCCACATTTTGCATTAGATATTTGTTTTGGATTGCTTTCTAATTGATGCTTTGATGTTTTGAATAATTGGGATGACATCTAAACCATTTCTAGTCCATTAAGACAAATAGGTTTTTCATTTTATCAAAAGTGTTGATTTCAAGCAACTTTTGCAACAATTTGTGCAAGTTTTGGGCACTTTGGAAGCATTTGGTCATTCCATGGATGTAGGAATATGATTACCATGGAGTGAATGTTGGCATTATATTGTATTTTTCATTAGTAAAAACACTTATTTGATTCTGAATGGCTATCGAGCTCATGACTCAGTCCACAGCTTATAAAGAGCATTCAGTGGTTACCTTGTAAGTTCAACAGTTGAGCAGTTCATGCTGAGTATTCCTAAAACTACCAAATGAATGTGTAGTTCAATAGTGTTTACCAAGCTTATAGTGTTCACCAAACAGATAATGGTCACCAAGCTTCATAGTATCTACCGAGTCATCAGTTTGTGTGATATGAACCTAGTTTCTATTGAGTAATGGATGTGTAGTGTTTATCAAGTGACAACAAGGTAAACAAAGGATTCAGTATTTACTAAGTGACACTATATCTACCGAGACTCTAATGGTTATGAAGTTCCAAGCTACATTGTGTGATTAGTATGGATGAAGCTTCTACTTCTACTGAGTGCATGATGATGTTGAGTAATGTAGTGGATGTTGAGTATCAAAAGGTCACCAAGTCAGCTTGAAGAGCTTGAGTTTTCTACTATTTGGCCGACTTGATAATGTTTTGTTTACTTTTATTTTAGCCAACCTTACAATTTTAATTATTGGAATGGTATATATGTAATGTATTGTATCATTTGCAATGTATTATTATTATCATGACTCTATTAAGGAATGGACATGTAATGTTTTGAGAAGAGTGAATGTGAATCAATAGAAAAATAGTAAAGAATATCAGTCACAAGAGGTGATCTATACTTCAAGATTTATTCAGCAATCTAGTTGTAAGTCAGATCTACTATTTCATCTTGATAGGTGAATCAGTTTTCCAAATCGTTTAACAGGGTAGACTTAATAGTCTTTTGTATAAATATCCTAATAGAGTGCATACTTCATTGTATGTTTATAAAACCTCTAACAAGGTCGATCTAGTAGTCCAAATTGCTCTTAATAGGGAAGATCATCAGAAGTGGTCAATGTAAGCCCTAATAGGCCAACTTTATACTATAGCAGTGAAGTTTTGTGGGTATCATCCCAACCCCAATTTTACTTTCTACTTGGAAGGTTTCTAGGTAACTAAAATATTGTGTTCATGTGTTATGAATGTTTATCTTTTCTCATGCATGCAATAGATTAGATAAATGAATGGTGAATGATTTATATGGTTAAGTGTTGAATTGATTTAGAAATTTTAAGATTACTAATTCACCCCTCTCCTCTCAGTAACTTAGCTAGTCTTGATTATTTCCAATAGTAAACCTGTATTCTAATGTAAATAATCATTCTAACAATGATTGGGTAGGATTTTGCATGAATGGAGGCTTCTAATGGATTTTTGATGGTTGTAGGTGCATGAAATGCATGCCTGGAGTGTAGCAGCCAGAGATATATCCATTGGATAGAGGTATGTTATGGTAGATATCATCTAAATATACCTTGGACATGGTGAATTAACCTTCATTTGGTTGGTATTGTCTTGGGAGGTCACACATTAAGAAAGCCCTAGATTTGAGGGTTTCTAAGAGGCCAAATTGGAGGTTTCTTATTTGTAGAGGTTGTAGAGTTAAATTGATTTGATGTTCCTTTGATTGAGATCATTTTGGAGGATTTTTGAAAGCTTGAAGCTTTGGATGTATGGGTAGAATATACTTACTTTGTAAAATTACCCTATTTTATGCCTAAAAATGGTGTCAAGTTTGGGGATTTGGTTGTTAGTTCAAAACAACCTATACTGAGGTTGACATAAGTTGAAGAAGGCCAAAATGGGTATTAGAAAAACTATTTTTTTTGAGGAGTTATTTGGAAAAGTTTGGATAAAACTTTAGATCTTTCTCACTACAGACCTAGTTGTGGGCAATTATGCCTACTAGGCAATATTGATGGATTTGAGTGCTAGGATTGGGTTGGGGGTCTAAAACCACCTAGAACCTCTTGAATCCATCTTATATAAATTAAATACATCCACCATATTCATCAAGAGGGTGTTGGGGTTGAAGAGTGGATAGTTGTTGTTTGTGGGTTTGGGGAACATGGCCTTCACTTGCACATTTTCACTTTGTGAACTTGGTTGTGCCACATTACACTTGTCTACTGCATCACATCTATTTTGGTGATTGACTTATGTCATGGAACATGATGCCTAAAAATATTAAATAAGAAAGGGTGTTATGGATTTTATAAATGGGATGGGACCTATGTCTCAAAATGGTGCTTCTACATCATTAACTCATTAGGACTTCACTCAGAGTAAAGATTTTCCATTATCTTTTTTCCTAATTTTTCATAAAATCATAAGAAAACAAGTGGACTATCCCAACTATAGATATGTCATGCATTAAAATAGATTTGTTTGGTTTAAAGCATAGTTGTAGTTTGAATTGTGACAACTTCAAGATTTTTTAAGAAACTTGCATGAATTTTCTAGCCTGGTATAATATATCTTTCTCAGGAAGGATCATGAAGCATTCAACTAAATAAAATTGGTAATGACTAAAAATTTACAAAGTTGTGAGATTCTCCCTAACCTTGTGTATCTACATGTAGGAAAGGCATCAATGCCTAAAAGCAAGAGGTATTATTAAAGATATGTCAATATCCAAACCTTGAGGAGCTAAGGCTTGCTCATCCGAGCTCTCCTTAAAGGATAACAATTGTTCCTTTAAAAAAATTGAAAGGTATATTAGGAATCTCTAATTTTTACAAGTTTTTAGAGCTAGATATTTTCTATTATCAAGGCTTGGAGTTTGGTCACTTGTATCTCAATGGCATTAAATGTCTTTAGAGAATGATATTTGATAGATGTGCAAAGAGAACCCTACTAATATTTTCCGTTTTCTATTTTTCCTACTAACCTATAGAGGGATCTTGTGGAACATTTTGACACAATCAAAGGTGGAAGACTAGCATGATATATAAATTAGAACTCAAAATGCAGAGCAGTAGTTGGCAAGATATATGGTCTATACATCCAGATGATGCAAACTCTCAACTTCTCTGAATCCCTTTGTGAGAACCACAATGCCTTCAAAATAGTCTCTAGATCTAGCAAGAAAAGTGGTTTAAACTCCCTAGCTATCATAAAGGTTTTCTAATACTACCATCTTTCCACAATGATTCTTTCACTGCATGAGTCAGTCTATCCTACTAGCTAGTTAGAATGGGAGTGTTGGGGCAAAATTCATGTCATCATTGATGTTAAAAGCATTGGGTAATTATGTCATCTATGTTACAATAATATAGAAACATAGGAAATATATACCACATAAATCTATAGGGAGTTGTGCTAGCAAAATTTAATCATTAGCTGCCTGTGTCTTGTGATTTGGAGAAAGCTATGATTGCAGTGTGAGCCTAGGTGAATCAAAGTGGTCATTCAAAGCTCTTCTACATGTGTTGGCATGAGTACTTGGCTAATTTACTTGTGGATGTGTTTGATTGCAGAAACATTAGAATATTTTTTGGAAGCTTGAAGTCATAGGCATAATTTTACAAAATGGGGAAGTTACACTTATAGGCAATAAAAAAATTTGGGAATCTTTTCTTTTTAGTGTTTAGTCGCATATGCACAAAGTGGGGGGAGGCTTATAAGTTTAAATACCTTTGTGAAATATACCTAAGTGTCTTTAAGACATGCCTTGGAGACAAGGAAAAGTTCATGTGGTGGGGCTTGTTGACCTAGTTGGATAACTAATAGTGATGACATCATCAAGGACACATGGTGATTAGGCACACCTTCATAGGGTAAATTGCATGATTAGGAGATAACTACATGATGACACAAAAATTCTAGATTAACTATTAGGCACATGGTCACAACATTAGATGCTAGATCCAAGAAAACCACCTTGACTACACAAAAAGGATCATTTTATAGGTTTTCAAGGGTTAACAATGGTTAAGGAGGATGAGTTTCAATTGTACAAAATGGGTTATGTTAACGAAAAATCCCCTCCCACTAGAAAATCAAATTCAAATATTTAAGGTTTTCAATTAATTTAACATTGGATATATTCTTTTTCTTTTATATTATGCCTTAGAATGTTTTAAGTTTTGATTGTGTGAATCACCCTTTGGTTTGCATAGTTGCAGTGGGGTATGTTTTAACCAAAGTTTGAGTGGCAATGAGGTGATTGTACTATTTTTACTCAGTAATAGTAAGTTAAAGTTTAACTAAGGTTTAGGCCTTGACTATATGATTGTATTGTATTTGTTGGTGTGATTTTTTCATAGTATAGGAAAATTTTTGATATTTGGGTGAAAAATCAGTTATGTCTTTGTTTTGTGGTGCCCTCATTTTCAATTTTTTTTAAAAAAAGGGTATTTTCTTCAAATATTTTGGGCGGGGCTTTTTATCCTAATGTTTATTTACGTCAAAATGCCTTTTGTAAACCCTTTGTGTACCTTTAATTGCGATATTTTATTTGAAAGGATGCCAAGTTTAAGTGTTTTTCAATCACCGTTGATCTATCAGAGATCAAGGGTCAACGCATCCCCGCATTATGAAGATGCAGGTTTTTAAGTAATGCGGGGAAGTGCGATGATGACACGTAGCCCCTGATGTTTTATGAGATCCAGTACGCCACAAAAGCTCCTGTATGTTAGATTTGTCAGTACTTTGCACACATTTTTTTTTTTCCCGCGATATCATTGGTGGATTCATTGGTAGAGCTATAAAGATTTCTTACCAAGCAGCATCACCATTGATCTTGTCTTGATCAACGGTTGGCGCATCCTCGCATAATAAAGATGCAAGTTTTTAAGTAATGCGGGGAAGCACATTTGCAATGCATGGCAAAGTGGGGTTAGGTATTTATATTTCAATATGCTACACTACAAATGATTGATGACATGTAATGCTAGGTGTGCACAGAAAGGTTTTTTGGTTGCTTAATGAATGTGAATTCTTATCACCGTTGATCCTGTCTTGATCAACGGTTGGCGCATCCCCACATTATAAAGATGCAGGTTTTTAAGTAATGAAGGGAAGTGCATTTGTGCCACATGTCCATGATGAAGTCAAACACTTGCTTGCTCAGAAAAAGATATGGGATCCGTTGGTGTGGAGTGTTGTTAGATAGTATGAGCTATTATCGTAGTTCCCTATTGGTCAGTTCAGCTAGTTGGTTTTTAATACAAAATGGATTATTCTGATCATCGATCTTGTCTTGATTGATGGTTGGCGCATCCCTGCATTATGAAGATGTAGGTTTTTAAGTAATGCAAGGAAGCGCGATGGTGACATGTAGCATTTTTCTAAAAGACTGTAAAGCTTGATATTTTTAAATCAGGACCGTGCGATCTGATGAAATCTATGGATGGGATTCAAATTTGAGTGCAAATTATGGGCAACGATTATTGAGAGTAAATGTGATCTAGACCTGGTGCATGCAGTTTTAATTCATAAAAGAACCCACGATTCCACAATTAATGAATCACCAAAGTGCAGAAAGAAAAGGGCATTCAAGATTTCAGAGCTAAGGCACAGAATTTCTCAGTTAATACTCTAGTAAAATTGCAGAAGACATCATATAGTGCAGAAGTACAGATTCTAGCAAGTAAGTGCTCTGTGACTTTCTGAGTAAATTTGAAGCATCTACTATTGTGAATTTTCCAAAGTGTCATTAAAAATGCCGCCCCGAAAAGAGTTTACTGGACAAAAGGATTATCTAAAACGTTCAATACATGATGATTTTCTCAAACAATTCCCCTTATCAGTGCATGAAATAACTAAGGGAAGGGAACTCATTCCAAAAAACCCTAGATTAGTGGTGGCAGAAGGATTTTATGATAAAGCTAATTGGATAAGAGATGCCCAGGTTTCCATGGGAGGTTTGGATTTGTTTAAGAAATGGTTTTCAGAGCGAAAACTGGACACTCCTATGAGCAATGTATGGGAATTTGACATTGGAAAATTAGTAGTCCCCAGTGTTTTCTTTGATAGTGATTTATTGATGGACCTAGCAAAGAAGTATGATCCTATCACGGGGTGGGTAAAAAATCATTCAGGGTTCAACCTTTTTAGGGTTTTCCCTAAGCTGTTCAGTGAGGTTTTCAACCTAAACCCTAACCATGATGTGCATGAAATCATTGCTCTGGATGATTTGCAAGCTAGATATGATGCACAACGAGTGTACCTAAGAATAGGGCCACTACAGGAGCATGCTGCTAGGGTTGGAAATTTTCCTGTAATCACAGCCACTACTCCAGAGCCACTGTTGAGAAGACATTTCAATTTGAGAGCTCAAACACTATATTTTTCTCTTTACAAGATCTTGGGAATAGATGAAGGTGATCAAATTCCAGGTTCTATGGTCCTTATAATTGCTCAAACCCTTCAATTTGGAATGAGTACCATTCTAGATTTTGCCACTTTCCTAGCACAAGAGATTCACAATGGTCTGGTTGGAATAGCAAAGGGGAAAGTAAACAAACCATTCTATTGGTATTCATTAATGATGCATGTATGTTTATACAAAGGATATGCTTTCTTATCTAAGGGTATCGAGTTAGAAACAACAAAGGATGGAGAAAGGAATCCAGTATAGTTGTGGAGTGTGGATATGACTTCAGAGGTCACTGATGCTAGTTATGTAAGATTTGATAGGTATTTTGCATCAAAGCTTAGACTTCTTTTAAGAGGAGATAGCCCTAGAATCCCATAGGCATTATTAGAATTGGTCAGACCCAAGGACCATGCTAAAGGGCTACTTGTTAGTCACAACTGGGGGGATATAATTCCCTATAATGTTTCAACACTAATAAGAGCTTATGGTTTCTTAGGAAAACCTCATGTGTTACCTTTTCATGTACTTTTGAAGATAGGAATAGCTGAGCTCTTATGGCAGATAGGTACTATAGATGAGAGGGAATTGGTCAAGAAGGGCACTTTCTTTCCAATGGTTACTGTAGTGCATGATTTTTTTTTTGTTAAAAAGGGGTGGAAGCATTTAAATTTGTTTTTGAATAAATATAACATGATAGAATCTCACGATTCTATGACCTATTAAAAGAAAGGGTGAGAGCTTCCCATATGGTACATCAGGTTTACTATCCGAAAGGTATAATCAAAAATATTTTCACATTGCAGGAGCAAGAATTAAGGAAAGATAAATGGATAGTTTTCAGTAAAAACCTAGAATTCATTAATGCTTTTGACCCCCAGTACGACCCATTGAAAGATAAGAAATACTAGGGAGCTAAAATACAGGCATTAATGAATAATTTTGCCATAATAATCCAGACTATGGATGAAAAGAAAGCTATGTTTATTAAGGAACACCTAGACAAGGCAGCAAAAATACAAAGAAGAATGAGTGGTAGAAATGTAGTAACTCCTGGCCAATATACATTGCAGAAAAGTGCAAGTTATGTCATGGTTCAGAGTGTGCAATAGGTACCCAATCATGAGAAGCCAAGGCCAAGAAGTCCATCTTGGAGCAGGGGTCTTCTTCTTCTCAAAAAGAACAATACTCCCCAAGCCAGTCTCCAATCCAGATAGATGATGATGCATCTCTAAAGGAATAGCTTAGACAAATGGGAGGAGAAGGGGATGTGATTGTCACTTCTATAGACCTAGATGTTGGAGAGCCACAAGAACCTCCTACACCTTCTTTGGACCTGACCATTGCTGATTACCAAGGTAAGGAAATTGACCCAATTGTTGCCCAGGCTTCTGAAAGATTTATTAATGATGAAAATTTTGTAAGATCTAGGGCTTTTGCTCAGTTTTTATGGAGATTAAATATAAAGAATTTTGAGAAATCCTATGAGAAGATCAAGGCTGAGCAACCAAATAAATCTGACCCGGTTATCAAGGAAGAGGTAAAATCAAAGTTTTTGAGTGATTTTGCCCGGTTCACTCCTGAAGCTGGAAGGCAAATAGTTAGACAATCAAGAGTCCTCCTTCTGCTAGAATGGGATATAAAAAATGCTATTATTTTTTATTTAGTAAGGAAGCAGAAGGATGTTCAACTGACAACTACTGAAGAAGTATTACAGGCTCATAGAGGGGTCAAATTTAGTGATGACCACCAAGCCCTTATTTTGTGGTCCATAGATAAGAGAGAAAGTACCAGGATGCATGAGTTTCCCACTGTAGAAAATACTAGTACATTGATAGTATACAGGGTTGGTGAGGTAAGTAGTAAACAAGTAATGG
The DNA here is from genome assembly GCA_028749045.1 of Cupressus sempervirens. NCBI lineage: Eukaryota > Viridiplantae > Streptophyta > Pinopsida > Cupressales > Cupressaceae > Cupressus > Cupressus sempervirens. The sequence continues at coordinate 606,466,828 of CM053784.1, read as the reverse complement.
GAATGGCTTCAGAAATGCTAAAATTGGGTGGTGTTGTATCTGGACAAGAAGAAGATAAGTTTTCCCAACTCAATGCTAGGTTTGAAGAAGTTTTGAAGGCATATGAGGAAAGGGGTATACAGATACAATCATTGGAAAACAAAATGTCTCAATTGGAGAGGATACTGGGGAAAAGAAAAATGGGAGAATCCAATGCACCTACAATTGCATACCCTTCACAGCCATTGGTTGGATCTAGATCAACCCCTATTATTGAAATACCTGACACCCCTGAAAGGCCCCAATTCTATACTGCAGAGGAATTTGAAGAAGAAAAAACAAAATTGCATGAGTTGTAGATAGAATTGAGAAATCAATATGAAGAAAAATTAAAGCAAGGTGTAATATATCTGAGGGATAAAATACAATGGTCAACTTTTTTTGATCAGTTGACAAGAATTGCAACCCTCATGGATGAGTTTAACAGGGATAAGGATAAACTGTCTCCTCTTGCACAAGAAATGGAGGGAAAGGAATAATGATATTACAATCATATGTATATCTGCAGTCCAAATGCCTTATCATCAAGTTAAGAAAACTTTTGATTTATTAAATAAGCTAGAAAATTTTGATGATAAGAGAGATTCTTTACAGAAAAGATTAACACTCTATTTTTCCAGATATATTGCTGAAAAATTCACCCTATTTCCTTGTTCTTTAGAATCTGTTGATACAATAAAGGAAAAGGAAAAGTGGAAAAGGGAGATGGATGAGTTATTTAATGAAAGAATAATAAACATCATGAGTGAAACTAGCCACTGGTTCTAGGCAAAGACAAATGAAGAGCTAGTAAAAATACAGTTATTTTATACTGCTATGAGAAAAGAATTTGATGATTTAGAAGAAAGTGAAAATTCTTTAATAATGATACAAAGAGAAGCTCTAAGTTTTGATTGGCCAGATGATGATGCTTTTAATAAATGGAAAAACTAGTTTCTAGAACAAATGTCAGAAGATGATGATGAGGAAAATGTAAAAGTAAAAGTCACCCTCATAGTTAATAATGAGGACATGGAAAATCCCCAGGTTGAAGTAAATTTACAGGTAACTGAAGATGATACATCACTTTCAAACCTCATGGCTATTTACTCTAAGGATGAAGAATAATTGGAGAATTAGATCCTATATTCTTGTTTTAACGACTGAGAAGCATAACAGAAAGGGACCCGCCCAGGATGGTTCGATGTGTTAGCTTTTCTATTTTTTGTTTTTGTCTTTTACGAAAGACATTCGTCAATATCTTTTATAGGACACATGTCACTTTCTTTAGCCTAAAGCTTTTTGCATCTCACACTATTTAAGTGAGATTCCAAGGCTAAAGAATGGTCCGAATTCTATTTCTTCTAAGTATTATGCTTAGTCTAATTTTTGGTCCAAATTTTGAAAGCAAGTTTGTAATGTATTTTTTTGCAAATTCTTTGAGAATACATGAATATAGAATGAGTTGTGTTTCTTTCTGAAGGCCATTCTGAGTCTATTGTAAAAGATATACCCATTTCAAAGGAAATGAATACAACTTATGAATTGTCCCCATATCAGTTCTTTCTGAATTTTGTCTCCTTTTAAATACTTAGCTACCTTGATGTTGTATGAGTAAAAGCTTGTGCAATTGAATGCAATCTAGTTAGGTTGTATATTCATTTATCATTGATGTTAATTCAATGTATAAAATAAAGGCTTTGATGAATGTGATAAGATTCCTTAAGTATTGAAAAGGATTTTGAATGATAAGTTCTAATAAGAATTGTTGATAGAATTTGTTGTAAGGCAACAAATTAGATCTAAGAATTTTCTATAGACTCTGAACCCCAATGGACTAGGCACTGATCAAGTTATTTCAGCTGAAGGAGAAATATATTATGAATGGTTATTCAAATGCATCATCAAATCAAATTTTACTTTTATTTCCTGAAGATCTTCAAAGTTGGCCAGCACTTGTCTACATGGAATGTTTTAGCTTCAGTTGGCCATTGTTGTTAAAAACATCTGCAGATCTATAGAAGAATTCTTGGATATATCTGTTTTATGGGATGTGTTTACCATGTTAGTGAGAATCATGTATATGTTTGAGGATCTTGAAATGAGAATCAAAATGAAACTAAGAATAATCCTCATACAGTTGTTCCAGTTTTGAACCATCCCTGGGTACACCCACCCTAGTTTTTGTAGAGCCAAAAGAGTAGAAAACCATCTATAGTTTTTTTGAAGTTGGGTCCAAATACCTTACATATGCAATTGTTAATAAGAATAGGCTAGTCTTTAGATTGTGTATGTACTGTCATTTTGGTATTAAGCATTTTTTTGTTTAGTAGTTTTAGTACTTGTAAAAACACCAACAGTATTCACCTAGTTGTAGGGTTAATTTGATGGACCATGGTTTAGGTCACAATAGTGTGGTAAGGGAAAAATATTTAATATTTCAAGGATGCATTATGTACCATTAGATCTTTTAGATCTATGATTAGTGCACTATCATGGCAAGTTAAGAGGAAGCTATGGTTAGAGTTAGGATCAAGCAACTTCTTTGTTTCACTTGGTCACAAGGTTTGAAGGTAAACCTGAGGTCACAATGGAAATGGTGAGAATGTAGTTAGGATATTAGTCTTTGAAACATGGTGGTTAATAAAAGATGTCAAGGGGAGGTAGTGACAACTAGTTGGTTGTAGTTTTGCAAGCAATATATGTTAATGAAGAAAGGTGGTGGTGAGGTTATGATCATGGGTGGTAAAAGCAGGAAGACTTCACAAAGTGGTAGAATGGTAAAGGATGATTGGTCCACATGGTAAGGCCTGATGGTTTGACTCTAGTTGGCCAATGACATAATTGAATTGGTGAACTTATGATGGAAGAAACAACTCTTTGATGATATATCTAATCTTTTCAATCTCTTACAACCACTTTCATTATTCCCTAGGTCTAATAAATGCAAAAGAACACTCCACCACCACTTATTGATCAATATACTCAGTCAGAAGTTAATGGACATTATTCCTAACCTCTTAGAGTTTTTTTTGGTGTACAAGTGAATTTATAGCATCTAGTTTTTTACCATGGTTAGATATTTTCCAGATTTGCAATAATGGTTGTGAAGTGATTCTTAGTCATAAATATCTAGTTATGCTTAAGCTATAAAAACACATTTTTTAGCCCTTATAAGGTCTAGTCAAATTGCTCTCTATTTTCCTTTGCATGTGCATTAAAAATTCCCTTTTCCTCTGAGCTATTCATGATATTATGCCTTATCTCTTGTAGCCATTAATGTATTGTGCAAGATCTATTTTCCTTTCTTCAATGTTTTGTGACTATATACAATTTGCATGATTGTATCTCTTTTGATCTATGAATGATATATAAGTGAAGTTTATTCTATCCTTGTGTTATTCATGTTGGTTTTCCAATATACATGTGATTGTGATATTACTATCAAGATTTAACTGTGTGATTTTTGAGTCAAACTCATTGACCCATGTTTTATGAGTAGTGATTCAACATGAATCCATCTCTCATGAGAATAAATGGAACACTTAGCACTCATTAGATCTAGGTGATGCTCATAGGGGTGAAGCATTGGGACTTCTTGGGAGGTTACCCATCCTAGTACTACTCCAACTTGAGTGTTCTTAACTATGAAGTTAACTCCATGGTCAAAGCCAAAGGTTGAAACCCCATATGAAAAACCTTCACCAAGTATTGTGCCTTATGAACTATTTATTAGAAATCCCCTTAAGCTCATCAATTAATAAGTAGGAGATAATTTCCACAGCAAGTCAAATTGTGATATTACTATTAGGATTTAACTGTGTGATTTTTGAGTCAAAATTATTGACCCATGTTCTATGAGTAGTGATTCAACATAAATTTATCTCTCATGAGAATAAATGGAACACTTAGTACTCATTGGATCTAGGTGATGCTCATAGGGGTGAAGCACTAGGGCTTCTTGAGAGGTCACCCATCCTAGTACTACTCTAGCCTGAGCATGCTTAACTACTCATGAAACACAAGCTAATGAGTTTGATTCAAAAATCACATAGTTAAATCCTGGTAGCAATATCATAATTTAATTTTCTATGGAAATTATCTCCTACTTATCAATTAATGACCTTAAGGGGCTTTGTAATGAATGGTTCATAAGTCACAACACTTGGTGAAGGTTTTACAAATGGGGTTACAAGCTTTGGGTTTGACCATAGAGGAAACTTTGTAATTAAGCACACTTAGGCTGGAGTAGTACTGGGATGGATGACCTCCTGGGAAGTCTCGATGCTTCACCCCTATAATAATCACCTAGATCCAATGAGTTCTAAGTGTTTCATTTATTCTCATGAGAGATCAATTCATGTTGAATCACTACTTATGAAACATGGGTCAATTAGTTTGACTCAAAAATCACACAATTAAATCTTGATACCAATATCACAATTTGACTTGCTATGAAAATTATCTCATACTTATCTACATGTGATTGTCAGTTTTAAGAAAGTCTAAATCTATGTATTTTTTATTTCATAATAGTTCAAGTGTTGAGAAGGTAGTGTTGTTCTTGGTATTTTTAGGTCCTTCAAGAGGCTCATATCCAAGCACTTGGTGACTCTACTCCATTCCACATCTAGTTTCTAGAGCAAGTTGTTGTGATTCATGCTCAAACCTAAAACAAGGGCATCTTCTAGATGTAAGTTCCAATACCAGGAACTTTCATTTTGTAATCCAAGAAGAAAGGATAGGGTATCTCTATTACCAATTAGGAGTGCAGAAGTAGCACATACCCCTATAAGATCCATCTCCACTCCTTCTATTGTTAGATCTTAACCTAGAATACCATCTGCTCATATCAATAGATTACTTTCTTACATGGCTAGAGATCATGCTTTTTCCACCTTTAACGGTTGAAGTTATCTCCTATTAGCCCAAAGATGTGATTACCAGTATTAGCTCTTAAAAGTATACTCGAGTTTATTGGAAAAACCTCCATCTCCCCCTTAGAACACATCAAAGAAGTTAACAATGTTTGTAATATACACATAATATCTAAGAATGATGTTGTTGTTAGGCTTCCAGCTTCATCCTTGAATGGGAAAATGCTACAATGGTATAGAGGCTTGCCTCATAATTCTATTTCTGATTGGTATGGGTTAGGAGTAGCCATATTAAAGAATTTTGAGGACAAAAGTGATCACCTATCACTTTTAGAATAGCTAACAACTATCAAGAGGGCATCTTCTAAATGTATGATTGGTTTTAATTATAGATTTTAGAAGACATGGGATAGTATATCTACTACAATAAAGTCTTCTCCTAGTAATGTAGTCTTGTATTACCTTAGAGCCTTCAATACTAATATAGCTACCACTTTGCAATCTATGGGAGGGGACATTCTACCAAATGCTTATGAGATTTCCATAAGAGAAGAAAATATCTTGATACAAGGAGGAAAGTTAACTCCAAGGCACCCAATGCCTTTCTTCCTTGACATGCATAATCATAAGCCTATTGTAGCCCCTATTCATACTTCCTATGCAAGTTAGCCTCTTGTTGTGGTCCCAAAAGCCTCCACATCCTCTAATGGAGTTGATAGGATCGAGGCCATGATGTAGATACTAATGAAAAATATGGATAAGAGGATGCAAGATCAAGAAAAGAAGATGAGGACAACAGTGCAATATTGCAAAAAATGGGCAATGAGTTGGTGACTATGAAGAGGCAACAAGCTCAAAATAATAAGCCTTCTCAACTCTAGTATCAAGGTTCCATATATAATAGACCTTGAAACTTGAGTCATGTTCCCTAAAATCATAATAGACCTATTGGAATAGACCTATCGACTACTCCTAGATTAGAAACACCAGCCTAAATAGTGCTTTAGTCCCTCAAAACAATCTTTCGCAAGATCAAGATTTTTTCCCTTCTTGTAACTACTCCTATAGATATTGGGTGTGTTAGAAGAAAAAATCTTACTTGGCATTAACCACACTAGAGAAACTAGTTTCTTAGCAACACAATGCTATTCAAGCTACTGATACTTTTCAGTAGGGTGGTTGTACTTTTAGGAACAACTAGGTGGAAGAGAATTGTAATGTAAACTAGGATTCTTGTGATTAAAATACTAGGAGCAAAAGAAGAGATATTGAAGATGTTACCCCTCCTCCTTTAAATTAGGATTCAACATCAAGTGTAGTGCCTCAGGTATAAATAGTTTCCTACCAATACAAAGCTAATCAACTTGCTAATGCTCCTCGACAAAAAAGGCAAAATAATAGTAGAGGAGATGTTAATGGCCCTCTAGTTATTCCACCTCAACTTCCTACACATGTAGCTCCAAAGGTTTCTACCAAAGCCCCTAATGCATCATTTAGTGTGGTCGAATAGATGAAGAGGACAAATGTGAATATTTCTATGTTCAATGTTGTTGCTACTATACCATCACAAAAGAAGCTACTGAAACAGGAATTGGAGAGCATTGAATCAAAGGATAAACCACCTAGCATGGAGAGTGTCATAAATTTGGTACAACCATCAAAATGGGTAGAAACAAGTAAAAAGGTTAGACCTCCTCCATTTTATGTTTCTCTAACTATAAGAGATAAGCTATTCCACAATTGCATGATTGATTCAGGGGCTAATAGTTCAATAGTTCCCAAGTGTTTTGTTGATACCATAGAAATGAAATATGAACCCATTGTTAAGGATGTATTATAGTTATATGGTAGTACTATCAAAACTATAGGAATCCTCAAGAATGTTGAAATGGCCCTACATGCATGCCCAAGTTATACTATAGTTCAAGATAAATTAGTTATTGATTTTAAAACATACTTTTCTATTTGTCTTTCAAGAGATTTCACCACCCAAATAGGTGGTTACATATCCTTTTATCGGTCATACATGTTTTTTAGAACAAGGTATGGAACCAAAGATTCAATTAGAGGAGAACCATTATCCCTCCATCATATTGATCCCTACTCTCCTAATCTCATCAATATGAACTACACAATTCCTAGAGATAGATGAAAATGACAGAAAATAAGCTTGTCACTTCTCTAGAAGAGATACCTGATTTCCTTTTAGATGAATGAGCTAATGCATATTATTTTGATCCTATATCATAAACCTTGGAGATAGGCCTTGGTACCTATTGTATATCATAGAAGGATTCTCTCATCCCTAACCTAATGAAGAACAAAGAAGACACAAGTGTGACATGGAGTATGTAATTTAATGGATCAATAAATAATGTTGCTTTCTACTGCACTAGAAAGGTACTACTTCTCATTTATGTTTTAATTAAGTTGTACCAATATTGTGGCTAAGTATGAGACATTAATTCAGGGTCTCCTACTTGCTCAGAAAAGAGGAATTCAAGTCTTAAGTTTATATGGAGATAGAGAGTTGTTGGTTAATCAGGTCAGGAATCAAAATATCACTAAGAATGGTTTTCTCAAGTCTTATAAACATAGAGTATGGGATTTTCTTGAAAGTTTCAATGCATTTAGTATTCAATGCATCCCTAGAAAAGGAAATAGATATGCTAATAGAACTGTAGTAGTGGGTGCATCTTATGATATGCCAAGGAGCCTTGAAAATGAGAAGAGATAGAAGATTAAAGTGGTGGTTAGACCTATTATTCTTGATAATAATATCAATTGGAAGGTCTTTGAATTTGATGCACAAATTATAAGTTTCTTGTAGAATGAAGCAAAGTTCTCATTTAGAAATTAGTCAAGAATTCATGACCTATATGGTGATCAAATCATTAATCTTAGCTCCAATAAGTTTCCTAAGGGTCTTATTACCTAAGAGAGTGTCTTCTATCCTGATGACCAAGCAAGGGATAGAGGCATGAACCTTTCTACAAAAAAGATGATTGTATGCTTGTTGCAGTTGTTGATGGAAGGATGCTAAACATGGGGAAGGTATGCTCTAAAATTGAGAAAGAAAGTTCTATTCATCTATTTTAAGAATTTAATGATGTATTTTATTGGACATATGATGATTTAAAGGGTTTTGACCCAAGTCTATTTCAACATACCATAGATATAGTTGATGATGTTAAACCTATTAGGAAAAAGAAGAGGTCAATGAATTCCAAGATTGAGCCATTAATTCAAAAAGAGATATTCAAATTAATTGAAGCCAATATCATTTTCCATATTAAGAATTCCTCTTGGGTAGCAAACCTTGTCCCTGTTAGGAAGAAGAGTAGGGAAATCAAATGTGTAGACTTTAGGGATCTTAACCAAGTTTCCCTTAAGGGTCATCACCCACTTACTTCCATGGAATAGATATTATCTAAAGTTAGTGGTTCAGAGAGATTCTCTTTCTTCGATGGATTCTTAGGTTATAACCAAGTCTTAGTCAAAGAGGTTGACAAATATAAGACTACTTTCACTACCAAATGGGGAACATATGCTTATAGTAAAATGCCTTTTGGACTAACAAATTCAGGTGCCATATTTCAAAAGGCAATGGAGATGGACTTCAAAAACATGATCGAAAGGTTTGTGTTGGTCTACCTTGATTATATCATGGTGTATTCAAAGAATGTAGTAGATCATTTTGGCCATCTCAAACAAGTATTCATAAGATGTAAAGAGTATGGAGTATCTTTCAATCCAAGAAAGTGTGTCTTTGTCACTAATTAGGGAAAATTGTTAGGATGCATTATATCTAACAATGGTGTAACCATTTATTTAGAGAGAACAAAGGAAATACTTTCTCTCTCCCTTCCTAATTACAAGAAAGGTTTGTAAAGTTTTCTCAGTAGAATAAATTTTGTGAGAAGATTTATTCCTAATTTAGCTACCATGGTGAAACCTCTTACAACTATGCTTAAAAATAATATGTTTTTTTCATGAACCAAGGAAGCAAAAGAAAGTTTTGAAGAGATAAAAGAAACCATAGCCTCAACCCCTACTCTCATCAATCTAAATTTTGATAAGTATTTCATTCTTTACACCTTAGGAGGTGAGTCAAGTGTTTCCGCTCTTTAGAGTCAATTGAATGATAAGAATGAAGAATAACCTATTGCTTTCTTCAGTGAAGGGTTTAAGGAGTATGAAGACAAATATAGCTATGTGGAGAAACAAGAACTTGTAGTCATAAGATCTTTTAATAAATTTATACATCTTCTATCCCATAATAAGATCCACTTATTGGTCCCTCATGTAAGTGTTAAAGATTTCCTATTGAGAAAAGATATTAGTGAGAAAAGAGTAGGTTGGAACACTAAGGTGACGGAGTATCGTGTGAACATCTAGATTACCAGGTTGGTAAGAGGAAAGGGACTATGCAAGAAGATGATGTCATCTCATGAATTAGATGAAGAAGTTGACTTGGTGTTGACAAAACAATAGGAGGCAAGAGATAGCAATCCAAGGATTTGGATAGATGACACGATGACCTTCTTATTAAGAAATGGATATCCTCAGGGATTGGATAGGGAAAAATGAATATAGTTCATATTGTTATCCATTCCTTATGTTATTTTTAGGAAGGACTTAAATGGATCTTAAGGTGTATTGGTGTAAATCAAGAAGAGAGAATGATTAAGGGGCTTCATAATGGTCCTGATGGTGGCCACTTTTTAGCAAGAACAACTTCTATGAAGATAATGAGGGAAGGATATTACTAGCCATTCTTATTCCATGATTGCCATGTGTATGTTAGAAAATGTGAAAATGTGCTTTCTTTTTAGGTAAACAAAAGTTTTCATCCCTTCCACTTTATTCTATTCAAGTGGATGAGCCTTTTGCCCATTTGGAATTAGACTTTATTGGTCCTATTAATCCTCCTTCTATCTATGGTCATAAATGGCTTCTAGCTACTATAGATTACTTTACTAGGTGGATAGAGGAAATTGCATTAAAAGATCCTACTGAGAATTTAGTTGTTGAATTCTTAGGTGGACCTATTACAAGGTTTGGTGCCCCTTCCACCATAATTTTAGACAATGCAAAATCATTTGTAAGAGCTCAAATTTATGCATGGGCAATTGATCATGGCATATACCTTAGCACTTCTTCTAATTACTAGACCCAAGGTAATGGCTTGGTTGAGTACTCCAATAAGAATTTGATCAGAATCATCAAGAGGGCTATTGAAGATAATCAAAGGTTTTGGCATCAAAAACTAAAAATGATGCAGGAGCATCCAGAGGTATAAGGGAAATCCTATGTCACCCAAAAAAATATACTTAGACTTAGTTTCTATTTAATTTGTTTTCATTTTTGGATACCCATTTGGGTCAAATAAAGGTTCCAACTCTCACAGTTCCACTATCAGTGTTCATGTAAATCTTGAAAAAAAATAGGAGTATGTGAATGAGCCATCATTTTGGTGAACTAGGAGGTGTAAATTGGCTAGATGAATGTAATTGTAATTTAGAGAATTCCAAAAAAAGAATCAAGTCAAAAGGCCCCACAGTTTGAAAGTTATTGCAGTTTTTCGAGTTGTGGAGACCTCCTAAGAATGCTTCAAAGTTAGGTTAGGAGCATTAAATGACCTCAAAAAGGGCCAAAAAATGGGGGATGAGAAAAGCTATCCATAGGGCTATAGAGCGCTTTGAGAGATTTTCAAAAATGTAAACAGTTCGTAAATTGAAGCTACGGTTCAAAAGTTATGCCTCCCGAAAGTTCGGTGACCATTTCTGGATTCTTCTAGATTTGCACTGACTTCTAACACAACTTTTGGAACCTTCTATTTGGTTGGTGGATTCCTACTAGCACTTTCTAGAATTTATTCCTAGTCCTTAACCCTTTGGGGTCTATTTAAGGAGATTTTTGGCATTGTAAAAGGCAGTTCGGAGTGGAGTTTGAGAGGAGGTACTGAAAAGAGACATTATCTTCACATTTATGCTATTGTAAGCCCTTAGGGCATGTTTTGAAGTTTATTTTCTCTGTACTGAATGTACTAGCTTATTTCTTAGTTAATACAATTTCCCTTTTCTATTATGTCCATTCTGTTCTTGGGTTGTGTCCCCATCAAGTGGTATTAGAGCTAGTTTTCCTGAGTGTGTAGACAGAGCGCCGACTGTGAGGCAGTTTGCACTAGGATTGCGTGGTTGTGGGTTTGAGTTAAGAAGATGCCTCCATGAAGAGAGCATGGTGAAAGGGCTAGAGCTATTAATATTGAGGAGGTTAGAGCCCTCCAAAGGCAGGTACAAGCATTGCAGGAGGAGCTCCATAGAGGAGCAACTGTGGCCACAAGTGATGAAAGTGAAGATGACAACAAAGAAGATGAAATGGGACTAGAAGGGGAATTTGATGGGGAAGTTCTAAATCATGTAGAGGAAAGGCTTTTTAGGGCCATTACTAAGTTTGGGAAAAGACCTACAATTGAACTGGGCATATTTTCAAGAAATCTGAAACCAGATGAGTTGATTGATTGGATCAATGAACTAGAAGAATACTTTGAGTATGAGGATATCAGGGACCAAGATAGGGTTAAGTTTGCAAAGGCCAAACTGAAAGGCCATGCCAAAATATGGTGGCAAGAGCTTCAATTGGAAATAAATAGAAGAGGAAAGGAGAAGATCACAATATGGGATTGCATGGTGGACAAATTGAAGAAGTAGTTCATTCCTGTGGACTACGAGCTTGATTTGTTTAAGAAGATGCATGGGTTAAAGCAAGCAAGAAGATTAGTCCAAGAATATACAGAGGAATTTTACAGACTCTTGATTAGAGTGGGGCATGCAGAAGCAAATAAGTAGAAGGTTGCTCGTTATATCAGTGGGTTGTGACCTAGCATCCAGGAGGAATTAAGTCTGGTAAGAATGATCAGCGTTGAAGAGGCATACCAGTTTTCCCTATGAGTTGAAGAGAAGCTGAATAAAAGGTTTGAAGGAAGACAAAGAGGGCATGGTCAAGGAGGAAGGGGAAGCAGTAGATCATCTGGAGGCCACAATGAAACTCAAAAGAAAAATGAAGATGTGGGTACTAGCAGGAACCAGAGGAATGAGGGTTTCAACCGCTCCCATGATCAACACTTTGGAAATCAGAGAGGAAGAGGTAGAGGATGTGGACAAGGAAGAGGAGGCCTTTTTGGTACCTATTTCCATTGCAATGAAGAAGGTCATCATGCCTTTGAATGCCCTCAATGACAAGGAAGGATAGATAGGAGAGCTAAGGGCCAAGCTAGGGTTGCTCATGTGGATGAGGATGCACAATCATCACATTTAGAGGATGCAGAAAGAGGAGAGACCTTGGTAAATGAAAGAGTCCTACTAAGTGGTGAGATTGAACTAGGATAACGGAGGAGTTTTTTCTATACCAGATGCAAGTGTGAGGATAAATTTTGTGACGTGATCATTGATGGTGGTAGCACTGATAACTTGGTATCAGAAGAGATGGTCTCTAAGCTAAAGCTCAAGAGGGAGAAACATCCCTTGCCCTATCGGATTTCTTGGGTAAAAGATGATCATAAGGTCCTGGTAAGTGAACAATGTTTAGTGAAATTCAAAATTGGGAGTTACCATGATGAAGTTCTCTGTGATGTTATTCTGATGGATGTTTGCCATCTATTGTTGGGTAGACCATGGTAGTTTGATAGATATACAATACATGATGGACATGCAAACACATACTCTCTGACAAAGGATGGAGTTCGCCATAAATTGAAGCCCATGAACAAGGAAGGTGAAAAGGTATGTAGCAGTGCTAGAATTTGTCTTGTTGATAGAAGGATGTTTTTAGATGGCATGAAACATCAGCATATGTGTTATGCTTTGATTCCTAAGAAAGATAAAGAAGGTAGCAGTCAAATACCACCTGAAGTTTTAGATTTACTAGGGTAATTTGGAGATATTATCTCTGATAATGTTCCAGATGGATTGCCACTAGTAAGGCAAATCATTCATCAGATAGATCTGATTTCAGGAGCTAGTTTGCCTAACAAGGCTGCTCACAGGATGACTCCTACTGAAATAGAGGAGCTAAATAGAAAGGTTCACGAGTTGTTGAGGAAGGGCTTGATTCGAGAGACCCTAAGTCTATGTGCAGTACCTGCAGTACTCGCACCAAAGAAGGATGGAGAGTGGAGGATGTGTATAGATTCTTGAGCTATAAATAGGATAACCATCAAGTATCGGTTTCCTTTGCCAAGGATGGATGATCTTATGGACTACTTGAGTGGAGCTCAGTACTTCACAAAGATAGATCTGAAGAGTGGTTATCACTAGATATGAATTTGAGAAGGAGATGAGTGGAAAACAACCTTCAAGACCAAGGAGGGTCTTTATGAGTGGTTAGTCATGCCCTTTGGATTGACGAATGCCCCAAGCACCTTCATGTAGCTCATGAATGAGGTACTTAAGAAGTTCTTGGGAAAATTTGTTATTGTTTATTTGGATGATATTTTAATTTCCAGCAAGACTTTGGAAGAACATTTATTGTATATTCGTAGTGTCCTTGAAAGGCTAAGGGAAGAGAAACTGTTAATTAATCTTAAGAAGTGTATCTTTGCAAAAAGGGGGTTAGTCTATTTGGGGTTTGTTATATCACCTAAAGGTCTCAAAATGGATCCAGAGAAGGTAAAAGCCATCTTGGAATGGCCTACTCCAAGGTTTTCTACTGAGGTAAGATCATTTCATAGTTTGGTTAATTTTTACAGGAAGTTTATTAAGAATTTCACTGGCATATGTGCACCCATAACTGATACAATAAGAGGGGATAGAAAAGAGATCAAATGGACTGCAACAGCTACGAGAAGTTTTGAATTGCTGAAGAAGAAGGTGACAGAACAGCCTGTGTTGGCACTTCCAGATTTTAGAAAAGTGTTCCAGGTGGATTGTGATGCTAGTGGCAATGCTATTGGGGCTGTATTAAGCCAAGAAGGTAAGCCTATTACATATTATAGTGAAAAATTGAATGATGCAAAGAAGAAGTATTCTGTTTATGATCAAGAGTTCTATGCAATAGTTCAGGCCTTAAAGAAATGGAGGCATTATTTATTGCTAAAGGAATTTTTTTGTATACTGATGATCAGGCATTACAATACCTAAATAGCCAAGGTAATTTGAATCAGAGGCATATGAAGTGGGTAGAGTTCTTGCAGAGCTATACATTTGTGTCGAAGCATAGAAGTGGAAAATCTAATAGGGTTGCAGATGCACTAAGTAGGAGACAGTTGTTGCTTACACTAATGCAGGTTGAAGTATTTGGGTTTAATGAACTCAAGAAATTGTACCCCGAGGATCCTGATTTTGCTAAAGCATGGAAAGCTTGTAAAGAACCTGTTGCTGTAGATAGAACCAAGTGGTTAGACTATTTGATTCAAGATGGTATGTTGTTCAAGGGTAGTCAATTGTGCATTCCAAGGAGTTCCATGAGGGAAAATCTAATTAAGGAGAAACAGAGTGGAGGGATGGCAGGACATTTTGGTCGAGATAAGACCATTGCCATTCTTAGAGAACATTATTTTTGGCCTCAAATTTGACAGGATGTGAAGAAGTTTGTACAGAGTTGCCAGGTATGTCGAGTTGCCAAGGGGTTTAGTCACAATACTGGCCTATATCAGCCATTGCCTATTCCATCAAGGCCATGGGAGGAGATAAGTATGGATTTTGTTCTTGGATTGCCAAGGACACAAAGGGGTAATGACTCAGTATTCGTGGTGGTTGATAGGTTCTCCAAAATGGCACATTTCATTCCATGCCACAAAACTCATGATGTTGTCCATATTGCAGACTTATTTTTCAAAGAGGTGGTAAGACTACATGGTCTTCCAAGGAGTATAGGTTTTGATAGAGATACTAAATTTGTGGAGTATTTTTGGAGGACATTGTGGAAAAAGTTGAGAATAGACCTAAAATTAAGTTCCACACATCACCTGTAGACTAACGGCCAAACAGAAGTGGTAAATAGAAGTCTGGGCAATTTGGTGAGATGTTTAGTTGGGGATAAGCCCAAGGGATGGGATTTGATTCTACCACAAGCAGATTTTCCTTACAATAACTCTATAAATAGGAGTACTAGAAAATCACCATTCCAAATTGTATATGGGAATAGCCCAAGGACTGCACTAGAATTGAGGAAGATAGAACAAGGGGAGAGGACAAGTGCTGAAGCTGAGGAATTTGCTAAACATATCAAGCGTCTACATGAGCAGGTTCAAGCACACATTACCAAGATGAATCAAGAGTATAAAGCTAGGGCTGATCAAAGGAGAAGACATAAGGAATTCCAAGTAGGGGATCTAGTCATGGTACACTTACGAAAAGAAAGATTTCTAGCCGGTACTTACAACAAGCTAAAAATGACAAAATTTAGCCCCTACAAAATTTTGAAAAAACATGACTCAGGAAATGCATATGAAGTGGAGCTGCCGGATGGTACTCACATTTCTCCCATTTTCAACATTACAGATTTAACAAAGTATCATGATGATGGTGCAGATGAGGAGCTGGTGTTAGAGCCATGTCCAATTCTTGCTACTAAGAAGGAGATAGAAGACATTCTAGATCATCATGTGGGTAGGAGTACCAAAAATAGGCAGTATGAAGAGTATTTGGTCAAATGGAAAGGATGATTGATCAAGGACTCAACTTGGATTTCAGCAGCTGAGGTTTCCCATTTGGGATTTCCTCTACCATTCATAAAGTGATAGGGTCACTTTTCAATCTACCCTGGGTGTCTGATCTAGGAGCATCTAGAGGTATAAGGGCAATCCTATGTCACCCAAAAAATATACTTAGACTTAGTTTCTATTTCATGTGTTTTTATTTTTGGATACCTATTTGGGTCAAATAAAGGTTCCAACTCTCACAGTTCCACTATCAGTGTTCGAGTAAATCCCAAAAAAAATAGGAGTATGTAAATGAGCCATCATTTTGGTGAACTAGGAGGTGTAAATTGGCTAGATGAATGTAATTGTAATTTAGAGCATTACAAAAAAAGAATCAGGTCAAAAGGCCCCATAGTTTGAAAGTTATTGCAGTTTTTCGAGTTGTGGAGAGCTCCTAAGAATGCTTCAAAGTTAGGTTAGGGGCATTAAATGACATCGAAAAGGGCCAAAAAATGGGGGATGAGTGAAGCTATCCATAGGGCTATAGAGCACTTCTAGAGCTTTTCAAAAATGTAAACAATTCATCAATCGGAGCTACGGTTCAAAAGTTATGCCTCCCAAAAGTTCGGTGACCATTTCTGGGTTCTTCTAGATTTGCGCCAACTTCTAACGCAACTTTTGGAACCTTCTATTTGGTTGGTGGATGACTAAAGAACTTTCTAGAATGTAATCCTAGTACTTAACCCTCCGGGGTCTATTTAAGGAGATTTTTGGCATTGTAAAAGGCAGTTCAGAGTGGAGTTTGAGAGGAGGTACTGAAAGGAGAAATTATCTCCACATTTATGCTATTGTAAGCCCTTAGGGCATGTTTTGAAGTTTATTTTCTCTGTACTGAATGTACTAGCTTATTTTTCAGTTAATACAATTTCCCTTTTCTATTGTGTCCATTCTGTTATTGGGTTGTGTCCCCATCAAGTGGTATCAGAGATGGTTTTCCTGAGTGTGTAGACAGAGCGCTGACTGTGAGGCAGTTTGTACCAGGACTGTGTGGTTGTGGGTTTGAGTTAAGAAGATGCCTCCACGAAGAGAGTGTGGTAGAACGACTAGAGCTATTAATCCTGAGGAGGTTAGAGCCCTCCAAAGGCAAGTACAAGCATTGCAGGGGGAGCTCCATAGAGGAGCAACTATGGTTGCAGGTGATGAAAGTGAAGATGACAATAAAGAAGATGAAATGGGACCAGAAGGGTAAGTTCTAAATCATGCAGAGGAAAGGCTTTTTAGGGCCATTACTAAGTTTGGGAAAAGACCTACAATTGAAGTGGGTGTATTTTCAACAAATCTGAAACCAGATGAGTTGATTGATTGAATCAATGAACTGGAAGAATACTTTGAGTATGAGGATATCAGGGACCCAGATAGGGTTAAGTTTGCAAAGGCCATGCCAAAATCTGGTGGCAAGAGGTTCAATTGGAAAGAAATAGAAGAGGAAAGGAGAAGATCACAAGATGGGTTCGCATGGCGGACAAATTGAAGAAGTAGTTCATTCCTGTGGACTACAAGCTTGATTTGTTTAAGAAGATGCATGGGTTAAAGCAAGTAGGAAGATCAGTCCAAGAATATATAGAGGAATTTTACTGACTCTTGATTAGAGTGGGGCACGCAGAAGCAAATAAGGAGAAGATTGCTCATTATATCAGTGGGTTGTGACCTAGCATCTAGGAGGAATTAAGTCTGGTAAGAATGATCAGAGTTGAAGAGGCATACTAGTTTTCCCTACGAGTTGAAGAGAAGCTGAATAAAAGGTTTGAAGGAAGACAAAGAGGGTGCGGTCAAGGAGGAAGGGGAACCGGTAGATAATGTGGAGGCCGCAATGAAACTAGAAAGAAAAAATGAAGATGTGGGTACTAGCAAGAACCAGAGGAATGAGGGTTTCAACCGCTCCCATGATCAAGACTTTGGAAATTAGAGAGGAAGAGGTAGAGGATGTGCACAAGGAAGAGGAGGCTTCCGTGGTACCTGTTTCCATTGCAATGAAGAAGGTCATCATGCCTTTAAATGCCCTCAACAAAAAGGAAGGACATATAAGAGAGCTGAGGGCCAAGCTAGGGTTGCTCATGTGGATGAGGATACACAATCATCACATTCAGAGGATGCAAAAAGAGGAGAGACCTTGGTAAATGAAAGAGTCTTACTAAGTGGTGAGATTGAACCAGGACAACGGAGGAGTTTGTTCCGTACCAGATTCAAGTGTGAGGATAAATGTTGTGACATGATCATTGAAGGTGGTAGCACTGATAACTTGGTATTAGATGAGATGGTCTCTAAGCTGAAGCTCAAGAGGGAGAAATATCCCTAGCCCTATTGGATTGCTTGGGTAAAAGATGATCATAAGGTCCTGGTATGTGAACAATGTTTAGTGAAATTCAAAATTGGGAGTTACCATGATGAAGTTCTCTGCGATGTTATTTCGATGGATTTTTGCCATCTATTGTTGGGTAGACCATGGCAATTTGATAGACATGTAGTACATGATGGACATGCAAACACATACTCTCTAACAAAGGATGGAGTTCGCCACAAATTGAAGCCCATCAAAAAAGAAGGTGAAAAGGTATGTAGCAGTGCTAGGATTTTTCTTGTTGATAGAACGATGTTTTTAGATGGCATGAAACATTAGCATATGTGCTATGCTTTGATTCTTAGGAAAGATAAAGAAGGTAGTAGTGAAATACCACTTGAAGTTTTAGATTTACTAGGGGAATTTGGAGATTTTATCTCTGATAATGTTCCAGATGGATTGCCACCAGTAAGGAAAATCAGTCATCAAATAGATCTGATTCCAGGAGCTAGTTTGCCTAACAAGGCTGCTCATAGGATGACTCCTACTGAAATAGAGGAGCTAAATAGATAGGTTCAGGAGCTATTGAGGAAGGGCTTGATTTGAGAGAGCCTAAGTCCATGTGCAGTACCTTTAGTACTCACACCAAAGAAGGATGGAGAGTGGATGATGTGTACAGATTCTTGAGCTATAAATAGGATAACCATCAAGTATCGGTTTCCTTTGCCAAGGATGGATGATCTTATGGACTGCTTGAGTGGAGCTCAGTACTTCACAAAGATAGATCTGAAGAGTGGTTATCACCAGATATGGATTTGAGAAGGAGATGAGTGGAAAATAGCCTTCAAGACCAAGGAGGGTCTTTATGAGTGGTTAGTCATGCCGTTTGAATTGACGAATGCCCCAAGCACCTTCATGCGGCTCATGAATGAGGTACTTAAGAAGTTCTTGGGAAAATTTGTTATTGTTTATTTGGATGATATTTTAATTTTCAACAAGACTTTGGAAGAACATTTATTGCATATTCGTAGTGTCCTTGAAAGGCTAAGGGAAGAGAAACTATTAATTAATCTAAAGAAGTGTATCTTTGCAAAAAGGGGATTAGTCTATTTGGGGTTTGTTATATCACCTGAAGGTTTCAAAATGGATCCAGAGAAGGTAAAAGCCATCTTGAAATGGCCTACTCCAAGGTCTGCTACTGAGGTAAGATCATTTCATGGTCTAGATAGTTTTTACAAGAAGTTTATTAAGAATTTCAATGGCATATGTGCACCCCTAACTGATACAATAAGAGGGGATAGAAAAGAGTTCAAATGGAATGCAACAGCTGCCAGAAGTTTTGAATTGCTGAAGAAGAAGGTGATAGAACAGCCTGTGTTGGCACTTCTAGATTTTAGAAAAGTGTTTCAAGTGGATTTTGATGCTAGTGGCAATGCTATTGGGGCTGTATTAAGCCAAGAAGGTAAGCCTATTGCATATTTTAGTGAAAAATTGAATGATGCAAAGAAGAAGTATTCTATTTATGATCAAGAGTTCTATGCAATAGTTCAGGCCTTAAAGAAATGAAGGCATTATTTATTTCCAAAGGAATTTGTTTTGTATACTGATCATCAGGCATTACAGTACCTAAATAGCCAAGGTAAATTGAATCAGAGGCATATGAAGTGGGTAGAGTTCTTGCAGAGCTATACATTTGTGTTGAAGCATAGAAGTGGAAAATCTAACAGGGTTGCAGATGCACTAAGTAGGAGACAATTGTTGCTTACAGTAATGCAGGTTGAAGTAGTTGGGTTTGATGAAATCAAGAAATTGTACCCCGAGGATCTTGATTTTGTTGAAGCTTGGAAAGCTTGTAAAGAACCTGTTGTTGTAGATAGAACCAAGTGGTTAGACTATTTGATTCAGGATGGCATGTTGTTCAAGGGTAGTCAATTGTGCATTCCAAGGAGTTCCATGAGGGAAAATCTGATTAAGGAGAAACACAGTGGAGGGATGGCAGGATATTTTGGTCGAGATAAGACCATTGCCATTCTTAGAGAACATTATTTTTGGCCTCAAATTTCACAGGATGTGAAGAAGTTTGTACAGAGTTGCCAGGTTTGTCAAGTTGCCAAGGGGTTTAGTCACAATACTGGCCTATATCAGCCATTGTCTATTCCATCAAGGCCATGGGAGGACATAAGTATGGATTTTGTTCTTGGATTTCAAAGGACACAAAGGGGTAATGACTCAGTATTCGTGGTGGTTGATAGGTTCTCCAAAATGGCACATTTCATTCTATGCCACAAAACTGATGATGTTGTCCATATTGCAGACTTTTTTTTCAAAGAGGTGGTAAGACTACATGGTCTTCCAAGGAGTATAGTTTCTGATAGAGATACTAAATTTTTGGGGTATTTCTGGAGGACATTATGGAAAAAGTTGAGAACAGACCTAAAATTTAGTTCCATGCATCACCCGCAGACTGACAGCCAAACAGAAGTCGGGGCAATTTGTTGAGATGTTTAGTTGGGGATATGCCTAATGGATAGGATTTGATTCTACCACAAGCAGAGTTTTCTTACAATAACTCTATAAATAGGAGTACTAGAAAATCACCATTCCAAATTGTATATGGGAATAGCCCAAGGACTGCACCAAAATTGAGGAAGATAGAACAAGGGGAGAGGACAAGTGTTGAAGCTAAGGAATTTGCTGAACATATCAAGCATCTACATCAGGAGGTTCAAGCACACATTACCAAGATAAATCAAGAGTATAAAGCTAGGGCTGATCAAAGGAGAAGACATTAGGAATTCCAAGTAGGGGATCTAGTCATGGTGCACTTACAAAAGAAATATTTCCAATCAGTACTTACAACAAGCTGAAAATGAAGAAATTTGGCCCCTGCAAAATTTTGAAGAAACATGACTCAGGAAATGCATATGAAGTGGAGCTCCTAGATGGTATTCACATTTCTCCCATTTTCAACATTGCAGATTTAACAGAGTATCATGATGATGGTGCATATGAGGAACTGGTGTTAGAGCCATGTCCAATTCCTGCTTCTAAGAAGGAGGAGATAGAAGACATTCTAGATCATCGTGTTGGTAGGAGTACCAGAAATAGGCAGTATGAAGAGTATTTGGTCAAATGGAAAGGACGATCGATTGAGGACTCAACTTGGATTTCAGCAGCTGAGGTTTCCCATTTGGGATTTCCTCTACCATTCATAAAGTGATAGGGTCACTTTTCAATCTACCCTGGGTGTCTGATGCAGGAGCATCTAGGGGTATAAGGGAAATCCTGTGTCACCCAAAAAAATATACTTAGAATTAGTTTCTTTTTCATGTGTTTTCATTTTTGGATACCCATTTGGGTCAAATAAAGGTTCCAACTCTCACAGTTCCACTATCAGTGTTCTTGTAAATCTTGAAAAAAATAGGAGTATGTAAATGAGCCATCATTTTGGTGAACTAGGAGGTGTAAATTGGCTAGATGAATGTAATTGTAATTTAGAGCATTCCAAAAAAAAAATCAAGTCAAAAGGCCCCATGGTTTGAAAGTTATTGCAGTTTTTTGGGTTGTGGAGACCTCCTAAGAATGCTTCAAAATTAGGTTAGGAGCATTAAATGACCTTGAAAAGGGACTAAAAATGGGGGATGAGTGAAGCCATCCATAGGGGTATAGAGCACCTTGAAAGCATTTCGAAAATGTAAACAGTTCGTCAATCGGAGCTACGGTTCAAAAGTTATGCCTCCCGAAAGTTCGATGACCATTTCTGGATTTTCTAGATTTGCGCCAACTTCTAACGCAACTTCTGGAACCTTCTATTTGGTTGGTGGATGCCTACTAGAACTTTCTAGAATGCACTACTAGTCTTAAACCCTTAGAGGTCTATTTAAGGAGATTTCTAGCATTTTAAAAGGCAGTTCAGAGTGGAGTTTGAGAGGAGGTACTGAAAGGAGAAATTATCTCCACATTTATGCTATTGTAAGCCCTTAGGGCATGTTTTGAAGTTTATTTTCTTTCTACTAAATGTACTAGCTTATTTTTTAGTTAATACAATTTCCCTTTTCTGTTGTGTCCATTCTGTTCTTGGGTTATGTCCCCATCAAGTGGTATTAGAGCTGATTTTCTTGAGTGTGTAGACAAAGCACTGACTATGAGGCAGTTTACACCAGGACTCTGTGGTTGTGGGTTTGAGTTAAGAAGATGCCTCCATGAAGAGAGCATGGCAAAAGGGCTAGAGCTATTAATCTTGAGGAGGTTAGAGGCCTCCAAAGGCAAGTACAAGCATTGTAGGAGGAGCTCCGTAGAGGAGCAATTGTGGCCACAGGTGATGAAAGTGAAGATGACAATGAAGAAAATGAAATGGGACCAGAAGGGGAATTTGACAGGGAAGTTCTGAATCATGCAGAGGAAAGGCTTTTTAGGGCCATTACTAAGTTTGGGAAAAGACCTGCAATTGAAATGGGCGTATTTTTAGGAAATTTGAAACCAGATGAGTTGATCGATTGGATCAATGAACTGGAAGAATACTTTGAGTATGAGGTTATTAGGGACCCAGATAGGGTTGACTTTGCAAAGGCCAAACTGAAAGGCCATGCCAAAATTTGGTGGTGAGAGGTTCAATTGGAAAGAAACAGAAGAGGAACGGAGAAGATCACAAGATGGGATCGCATGGCGGACAAATTGAAGAAGTAGTTCATTCCTGTGGACTACGAGCTTGATTTGTTTAAGAAGATGCATGGGTTAAAGCAAGCAGGAAGATTAGTCCAAGAATATATAGAGGAATTTTATCGACTCTTGATTAGAGCGGGGCATGCAAAAGCAAAAAAGGAGAAGGTTGCTCATTATATCAGTGGGTTACGACCTAGCATCCAAGAGGAATTAAGTCTGGTAAGAATGATCAACGTTGAAGAGGCATACCAATTTTCCCTATGAGTTGAAGAGAAGCTGAATAAAAGGTTTGAAGGAAGACAAAGAGGGCACAGTCAAGGAGGAAGGGGAAGGGGTAGATCATCTGGAGGCCGCAATGAAACTAGAAAGAAAAATGAAGATGTGGGTACTAGCAGGAACCAGAGGAATGAGGGTTTCAAACGCTCCCATGATCAATACTTTGGAAATTAGAGAGGAAGAGGTAGAGGACATGGAAAAGGAAGAGGAGGCTTCCGTGGTACCTATTTCCATTGCAATAAAGAAGGTCATCGTGCCTTTTAATGCCCTCAACGACAAGGAAGGACAGATAGGAGAGCTAAGGGCAAAGCTAGGGTTGCTCATGTGGATGAGGATGCACAATCATCACATTGAGGGGATGTAGAAAGAGGAGAGACCTTGGTAAATGAAAGAGTCCTACTAAGTGGTGAGATTGAACTAGGACAATGGAGGAGTTTGTTTCGTACCAAATGCAAGTGTGAGGATAAATGTTATGATGTGATCATTGATGGTGGTAGCACTGATAACTTGGTATCAAAAGAGATGGTCTCTAAGCTGAAGCTCAAGAGGGAGAAACATCCCCAGCCCTATCGGATTGCTTGGGTAAAAGATGATCATAAGATCCTAGTAAGTGAAAAATGTTTAGTGAAATTCAAAATTGGGAGTTACCATGATGAAGTTCTCTGCGATGTTTGCCATCTATTGTTGGATAGACCATGGCAGTTTGATAGACATGCAGTACATGATGTACATGCAAACACATACTCTCTAAGAAAGGATGGAGTTTGTCACAAATTTAAGCCCATGAAAAAGGAAGGTGAAAAGGTATGTAGCAGTGCTAGGATTTGTCTTGTTGATAGAAGGACATTTTCAAATTGCATGAAACATCAACATATGTGCTATGCTTTGATTCCTAGGAAAGATAAAGAAGGTAGTAGTGAAATACCACTTGAAGTTTCAAATTTAATAGGGGAATTTGGAGATATTATCTCTAATAATGTTCCAGATGGATTGCAACCAGTAAGGAAAATCAGTCATTAGATAGATTTGATTCCAGGAGCTAGTTTGCCTAACAAGGTTGCTCACAAGATGACTCCTACTAAAATAGAGGAGCTAAATAGGCAAGTTCAGGAGCTGTTGAGGAAAGACTTGATTCGAGAGAGCCTAAGTCCATGTGTAATACCTACAGTACTCGCACCAAAGAAGGATGGAGAGTGGAGGATGTGTACAGATTCTCGAGCTATAAATAGGATAACAATCAAGTACCAGTTTCCTTTGTCAAGGATTGTAATTTAGAGCATTCCAAAAAAAGAATTAGGTCAAAAGGCCCCACGGTTTGAAAGTTATTGCAATTTTTTGAGTTGTGGAGACCTCCTAAGAATGCTTCAAAGTCAGGTTAGGGGCATTAAATGACCTCGAAAAGGGCTAAAAAATGGGGGACGAGCGAAGCTGTCCATTGGGCTATAGAGCACTTCAAGAGCTTTCTAAAAATGTAAACAGTTCGTCAATCGAAGCTATGGTTCAAAAGTTATGCCTCCCGAAAGTTTGGTGACCATTTCTTGATTCTTCTAGATTTGCGCCGACTTCTAACACAACTTCTGGAACCTTCTATTTGGTCAGTGGATGCCTACTAGCACTTTATAGAATGTACTCCTAGTCCTTAACCCTCCGGGGTCTATTTAAGGAGATTTCTAGCATTGTAAAAGGCAGTTCAGAATGGAGTTTGAGAGGAGGTATTGAAAGGAGAAATTATCTCCACATTTATGCTATTGTAAGCCCTTAGGGAATGTTTTGAAGTTTATTTTCTCTGTACTAAATGTACTAGCTTATTTTTTAGTTAATACAATTTTCCTTTTCTGTTGTGTCCATTCTGTTCTTGGGTTGTGTCCCTATCAAAAAACTATCCTTTCGACTGATAGAATAACACCTAAAATGGCTATTGGAAACTCTCCTTTCATGTTGATTTATGGTAGGGAAGCAAGGCTTCCTATCTCATTGGAGTTTCCATCCCTATAATTATCCAATCAACTAAAACTAACTAATAATAATTCTATGATAGTAAATATAATAGAATTGATTGAGTTGGAGGAGAAGAGACATCAAGAAATACAGACTTTGAAAAAACATCAACAATGGTTGAAGAAAAGCTTTGATAAGAAGGATTAGTTTGGAATTTTTAGAGAGGGTGATCTTGTGCTAAAGTGGGATGTAGATATAGTGAAGGTAGGAAGACATTCAAAATGTGATGCACTCTAGAGTGGTCCCTATGTGATCATCAGTTGCAAGCAAGCCAATGCTTTCTAGTTAAGCAAGCCTAATGGTGAAACCTTGCCTATTCAATTAATGAAATATACCTCAAGAATTATTTTTGATAAGAATGAATGTTTCGTGTACTTAGTTAGAATAGTTTTCTTTCTATTTGTTCTTATTTTCCAAGAAGTGTTGAGCATATGTTTTGTTGTAGAGAGTTTTGGTTCCAATTTTGCATATTTGTATAGGTAGAAGGGCATTTTTTTGGCTCAGGATGTGGAAAAGCTGATGAAATGGATAGGTTTTTCAAAGTTTAGAAACTCTATAGCCTAATAGATCTTCAATAGTCATTGGTCTTATGCCAATTAGGATTGCATCCCCTCTGAGTCACCAGAAATCTTAACTAAAAATACCCTCCCACCAGAAAATCAAATTCAAATGATAGGTCTCTCAATGCTCACCTAGGGTTTTCAAAATTCAAATATTAAATTTTTTCATGAAATAATCTAACATTGGCTATATCCTTTCAAATGTTTTAAGTTGCAATGCAACCATGTGAATCACCCTTTGATTTACATAGTCATAGTAGGGTAAGTGCTAACTGGAGTTCGAGTGGTGACAAGGTGATTGCACTATTCTCATTTAGTCATAGTAAGTTAAAGTTAACTAAGATTTAGGCCTCAATGACATGATTGTATTGTGTTCAACCAGTTGTAGGGTAAATTTGATAGACTATGGTTTAGGTCATGACTATTTGGTAAGGGAAAAATCTTTATTATTTCAAGGATGCATTTAGCACCATTGGATCTTTTAGATCTATGGCTAGCACACTATCATGGAAGGTTAAGAGGAAGATACAATTAGAGTTATGATTAAGCAACTTATTTATTTCACTTGTTCACAAGGTTAGGAGTTAAACCTCAAGTCACAATGGAAATGGTGTGAATGTGGTCAGGATCTCAGTCTTTACAAGGTCATGGTAGTTAATAAAAGATTTCAAGGGTACACAGTGAAGCAATGATAGCCAGTTGGTTGTGGTTTTGCAAGCAATATTTTCTAATCAATAAAGGTGGTGGTGAAGCTACAATCATGGGTGGTCAAAGCAGGAAGACTTTGTAGAGTGGCAGAATGGTAAAGGATGATTGGTCTATGTGGCAAGGCATGATGGTTTGACTCTAGTTGACCAATGACATAGCTGAATTGGAACACTTATAATAGAGAAAAAAGATCTTCAATGATATATCTAATCTTTTCAATCTCTTGCAACCACTTTCATCATTTCCCACATCTAATAAATGCAAAAGAACACTCCACTACCACCTGTTGATTGATCTACTAAATAAAAAGTTAATGGCCATTGTTCCTGATCTCTCAGAGCTTATTTGGTGTACAAGTGAATTTCCAACATCTAGTTTTACACCATGATTAGATATTTTCTATATTTTCAATAATGGTTGGATGTAGTGGTTGTGAAGTGATTCTCAGTCAAAAATATCTAGTTATGCTTAAGCTATAAAAGTACATTTTGTAGCCCTTATAAGGTTTGGTCAAATTATTCTTTATTTTCCTTGGTATGTTTTGCATGTGCATTGTAAATTCCCCTTTCCTTTGAGTTATTCATGATATTCTACCTTATCTCTTTCAGCCATTGATGTATTGTGCAAGATCTATTTTCCAAACTTTGTAGGTTGTCTCTGCTCTTGGAAAAATCTTTCTAGAATCTCCCATAAGCTCTTGAGTATCCCTGTGTCTCTTGTACTAATGCAAGAGCATCCTGGGTTGCCTTGTTATCCTACTCATTTTTGTTCATTATGTAAGTTGGTTCCTAGCAATTCCTTCATGTGCCTAGTTACTGAAGTAATTCCTTTATGTACCTAGCAATTCATTCGTGTGCCAAGTTACTATAACAATTCCTTCACGTGCCGAGTTACCCAGTGTATGTTGAGTGACTCTTCATGTGCTGAGTTACCTAGTGAATGCCAAGTGTCAGTATTTGCATGCAATTTTTGTGAGCTAACTTGCAGGATTTATTTTGATCACGAAATTTATGTTAAGATCTTTTCTTGGGATGTGTCTAAACTAATTGGGTCGGCCTTCCTCTTATGTAATGTTCTACAATAATTTGTGATCTATTTTGGCAGGTATATATAGACTGTTTAGGCTTAGAGTTAGGCAAGTTTTTGGGAAGAGGAATTCTAGAGAGCAAAACTAAAAGTGTGAATTTGTAGTTGGATCTTTGAATGTGAATGTATTTGTAATTAGCCATTACCCAGAAGGCCTTATAGCTAGGCATGTATGAAGATATTTTGATGAATCAATAAAAGTATTTCTCTCTCTTCTTCCTCCTTTGATTTCTATTCTTTATGTTTGCTTCAATTATGTTAACTCTTGTAGGGTGGTTTGGATAGTTGGATGAGCCTTTGTCCCTAGTTATTCATCCTTTTCCTATGTCAGTTGTGTTAGGATAAACCACAGAGAGAAATAATAAAAAAACTACATGCAAATATAACCAATAATAGAAAATAATAGAACACACAGAAATGAACACAAGGCACCAAGATTTAACGTGGTTCACCCAATCCCTGGGCTACGTCCACCAAACAGCAAGTTCGATCTTATTACAATCTAGTGATTACAACCTGATTACAATCCGTAATCCCTTACAGCTCAATACCGCCGCAAGAACCAATTTCGTATCACAACATATGAAAAATACCCAACCCTAAGCCCTTTTATACAAGTATTAAACCGCTTTAGGGTTATAACATGTCGGTCATATTTCGGCCATAATATGTCAGCTACCATGTCGGCTACTGCCCAAAAAAAAAAATTTGTCTATTTATGAAGTATGTACAGTACTTTCTTGATCAGTCACCACAATCTAACAATCTCCCACTTGGGGACTGATCAGGCTCCACACTAAACAACAATCTCCCACTTGGAGACTGATCCTGTAGCAATACCACTACCACATGGGGCTCCCACTGGATCAAACCATCCTGGACTCTACTGTTCTTTTATTCATGTTCAGTCTAAAAGATCAATCGAAGCTGAAGAGGAGTTTAGCTTCTCCCTTGTTACAACCTTTGTCAACATATCTGCTAGATTGTCATTGGTATGTATCTTCTCCAGCTTTAACTATCCATCCTCCAAAACTGACCGAATGAAATGGTACCTCAACTGTATGTGTTTGGTCTTAGAATGCAAAGCTGAATTCTTAGCAAGATGAATGGCACTCTGACTATCTGTGAACAAATAATTATCCTTCTGAGGATGTCCCAATTCTTCTAAGAAGAACTGAAGCCATATCATCTCCTTGGCTGCCTCTGTAGCAGCAACATACTCTGCCTCTGTAGTGGATAAAGCATTAATCTTCTATAACCTAGAAACCCAACTCACGGCTGCCCCACCAACAGTAAAGACATAACCTGTAGTACTCCGCCTGGTATCAATATCCCCAGCCAAATCTAAGTCAACATAGCCCTATAAATCAGTAGTAGAGCCCCCAAAGCGTAAACACTTATTGGATGTTCCTCTCAAATATTTGAGAATCCACTTGACAGCATTCCAATGCTCAAATCCTGGATAACTCATATACGTGCTAACAACTCCTACTACATGTGCAATATCTAGCCTAGTGCATACCATAGCATACATCAAACTTCCTATAGCTAAAGCATAGGGTACCTTGGACATCTTATCCTCCTCTTCATGTGTCTTGGGACACATCTCCTTAGTCAATTTCAAATGACCAGGTAAAGGTGTGCTGACAGCTTTAGCATTCTCCATAGAGAAACGTTGCAACACCTTCTCAACATAATTAGCTTGAGATAGCGTCAATGTTTTGTTCTTCCTATCTCTGCAAATCTTCATACCAAGGATTTGTTTTGCTGCTCCCAAATCCTTCATAGCAAATGCATGTGCTAATTGGCATTTCAGCCCCTTAATATGATCCATGTTAGACCCAGCTACAAGCATATCATCAACATATAAACATAAAATAATGTAGCTATCATCATCCAACCTCTTAAAATAAACACAGTAATCTGAATGACACCTATTATATCCATGCTTATGCATAAAACTGTCAAATGTCAGATACCATTGCCGAGGTGCTTGCTTCAAGCCATATAAACTTTT
Organism: Cupressus sempervirens; assembly: GCA_028749045.1. Classification (NCBI taxonomy): domain Eukaryota; kingdom Viridiplantae; phylum Streptophyta; class Pinopsida; order Cupressales; family Cupressaceae; genus Cupressus; species Cupressus sempervirens. The sequence continues at coordinate 606,437,646 of CM053784.1, read as the reverse complement.
CTTCAATTTGCACACTAAGTTCTCCTTACCTTTGACCTCAAAACCCTGTGGCTGAGCCATATATATTTATTCATCCAAATCACCATGAAGAAAGGCTATTTTAACATCCATCTACTCTAAATGCAAATCTTCAGTAGCCACAAGACTTAAAACAGTACGAATAGAAGTCATTTTAACAACAAGAGAAAATATCTCATCAAAATCAATTCCCTTTTTCTGTGCAAATCCTTTTACAACTAACCTGGCCTTAAATCTTTTCTTACCTCCTTCCTCTTTTTTCAACTTGTAAACCCATTTATTCTGTAAAGCCTTTTTACCTACAGGCAACTTGCACAAATCCCATGTCTTATTTTTCAGCAAAGAGTCCATTTCATCTTTCATTGCAGACTCCCACTGAATCTTAGTATCTACCTGCATAGCTTCATCATAACTTTCAGGTTCACCAGCATCAATAAGTAAAATAGAATACAAAGAGGGAGAAAACCTTTGTGGAGGTCTAATTTGCCTTGTTGACCATCTAACATTCACTGGTGTGTGTGGTATTTGTTGTTGCAGTTGTTGCACATCATGAAGAATGGCTGGAACATTAGCTTTTGGAGTATCATCCAGCACTACATAATCATCTTCTTTCTTCTCATGTTGATGCAAAAAATCTTTGTACAACACTTTCTCATTGAATATGACATCCTGACTTCTAATAATTTTAAGATTTTTAAAATCCCAAAGCCTATAACCAAATTCATTAATGCCATATCCAACAAAGACACATTTCTTTGATTTAGCTTCTAGCTTGGTTCTATTTTCAGAGTCTATATGAGCAAAAGCTTCACAACCGAAGGTCTTGAGAAAAGAATAACTCACCTTCTTACCAGTCCATGCTTCCTCTAGAATACGACAGCCCAAAGGAGTAGAGGGACCTCTATTAATCAAATATACTACAGTATTGACAGCCTCCACCCACATGTGTAAGGGCAACCCAGCATGCAACCTCATGCTCCTTGCGCGCTCCATTATAGTCCTGTTCATACTTTCAGCCACTCCATTTTCCTATGGAGTCCTTGGAACAATTTTTTGTCTATGAATACCATTAGTGGAGCAATAATCTTCAAATTCATGACTGCAATACTCACCACCATTATCAGATCTGAGACATTTTAATTTCTTACCAGTCTCATTTTCAACCAAGAATTTCCATTTCTTAAAAGTTTGAAATACATCAGATTTCTGTCTAAGGAAATAAACCCATACTTTTCTAGTTGCATCATCAATAAATGTAACATAATAATGAGAGCCACCAAGGGAAGAAACCTGGGCTGGTCCCCATACATCTGTATGCACAAGCTCTAATTTCTCCTTTTTGTTTTCCTTCCCTGTCTTTACAAAACTCACTCTCTTTTGTTTTCCATACACACAACTTTCACAAAAATTCATATTCACACATTTTAGACCTAGTAAAACTTTCCTTGAATGAAGTACTTTCATACCTTTCTCACTCATGTGCCCAAGTCTATTGTGCCACAGCACTATATCAAAATCTACTGCAGCTATTTGTTCTCCCTGCTCAACTGCTGTAATTGTTCTTGAACATTCATTTTTCTCTGAAACAATCAAAGTAGAAGGAACAATATGACCTGTACAAAGATATAAGGTGCCTAATTTCACACCTTTTGCTACTACAAGGGAACCTTTTGAAACCTTCCAATTTTTATCATTAAAAGTAACTACACAACCCTCATCACCGAGTTGCCCTGCTGAAATTAAATTCCTACTCAGCTTTGGAACATGTCTTACCTCATGTAGTAGCCAATGATTCCCATTCTGCAACTTAATCTTAATTTTTCCCTTTCCAACAATTTGACAGGGTTCATTATCCCCCAAATAAACAAGCCCAAAATCCCCTTGGACATAATCAATGAAATAACCTCTATGAGGTGTAGCATGAAATGAAGCACCAAAATCTAAAACCCATGAATCATCAACACTCTCTAAAGATAGAAGCAAAGCATCCTCTTCGGATTTGTTACTTACCACATTTGCCTCCTTGTCTCCATTTGATTTATCTCCTTCATTTTTCTTTCAATTCCAGCAATCTTTCTTTTTGTGCCCTGGTTTCCCACAGTACCAGCAATCATTTGGTCCTCTCGATTGAGACCTCCTCCCCTTTGACTTTCCTCTTGATTTCCCACGATTTCCAGAGTTACTTCCTCTTTCAGTCATTCTGCCCCTGCTTTGTGCATTTAAAGCACTTCCTGATGTAGATCCACCTGAGGATTTTCTATAAGTTTCCTCACTTAAAATAACACTGATCACATCATCATATTTTAGGGTACTAGATCCAGGAACAGAATTACTCACCGCCATTACCAAGCCATTCCAGCTTTCAGGCAAAGAACACAAAATCAAGAGAGCCCTAATTTCTTCATCAAAATTGATACCCATAGAAGATAATTGACTAGTAATAGTATTAAACTCATTTAAATGATCTGCAACAGATCCACCTTCTGCCATTTTCATATTAAATAAATGCTTCATGAGAAATACCTTATTTGAAGCGGAGGGCTTTTCATACAGTGTCACTAGGGTTTTCATCAAATCTTCTGTCATCTTTGCTTTTGTAATATTAAATGCCACTAATGGTGCCAAGCATAACCAAATGCTTCCGAGTGCCTTTCTATCCAAAAGATCCCATTCAGCCTCTGACATAGTTCCCTGATTCTTGGCTTTTCCTTCAAACGGCTTCCATAAATCCTTCTGATATAAATAGTCTTCCATTTGCATCTTCCATAACTGGAAGTTCTGCCCATTAAACCTGTCAACCTCAACTTACCCTCATCTGCCATTGCTCCCACTCAACTGTGAGACTCCCACTTAACCGTGAGACTTTTCTGCAGAGGATAACTAAAAGACAACCTTGCTCTGATACCACTTGTTAGGATAGACCATGGATAGAAATTTTAAAAAAAAACTACATGCAAATATAACCAATAATAGAAAATAATAGAACACACAGAAATGAACACAAGGCACCAAGATTTAGCATGGTTCACCCAATCCCTGGGCTACATCCACCAAACAGCAAGTCCGATCTTATTACAATCCAGTGATTACAACCTGATTACAATCCGTAATCCCTTACAGCTCAATACCACCGCAAGAACCAATTTCATATCACAACATATGAAAAATACCCAACCCTAAGCCCTTTTATACAAGTATTAAACCGCTTTAGGGTTATAACATGTCGGCCATATGTCAGCCATAATATGTTGGCTACCATGTTGGCTACTGCCCAAATTTTTTTTTTGGTCTATTTATGAAGTATGTATAGTACTTTCCTGATCAGTCACCACAATCTAACAATATCCCACTTGGGGACTGATCAGGCTCCACACTAAACAATAATCTCCCACTTGGAGACTAATCCTGTAGCAATACCACTACCACATGGGGCTCCCACTGGATCAAACCATCCTGGACTCTACTGTTCTTTTATTCATGTTCAGTCTAAAAGACCAATCGAAGCTGAAGAGGAGTTCAGCTTCTCCCTTGTTACAACCTTTGTCAACATATCTGCTGGATTGTCAACTATTTATGAAGTATGTACAGTACTTTCCTGATCAATCGCCACAATCTAACAAGTTGGTATTAGAGCTTGAGGTTCATCCTTTTGGAGATTGGATCATGTAGAACCTTGATTTAGATTTGGTTGTAGGGTGGAAAATCTACATATTTGACCTACAACTTGTCAAGGGTTACAATCTTGTAGGAACCTGATTTGTAAGGATGGTTCATGGTAGAAGAAATGTTGATGATGCTATATTGGATTAACTAAGATAAATTAGAGCTAGATTAGATGTTGTGGAGATAGCCCAAAAAAGAGGAGCACATCTTAATGATGTAAGTGATGATGAAACAAAAAAATCAAACCATAATCCAGAACCTAAAGAAGATCAAGATGTGGAAAGATTATTGCGAGTGTTGTCTAGGGAAAATTCAAAGCCTACTATAGAAGTTATTCCTTATGATGGAAAATTGGATACCAATGTTGTGTTGGATTGGATCTTTGATGTGGAGAAGTTCTTTGAGTATGAAAAAAATCTTGATAATAGAAAGGTGAAGATTGCAGTCACTAGGTTGAAAGGTCATGCATCACTATAGTGGGAGAACTTGCAAACTGATAGACAAAGGAGAAGAAAGGAGAAGATCAAAACTTGGCCAAAGATGGTGAACAAGGTAAAAAAGAACTTCCTCCCTACTTATTACCAAGTTAGCTTATTGAGCAAAATGCAAAATTTGAAACAAAAGGACATGATTGTGAAAGAATATACCGAGGAGTTCTATAGATTGGACATTAGATCTAGACATGTGGATGATGATGTTAAGAAAATTGCAAGGTAAATTAATGGATTGAGATCTAGAATACAAGATGAAATAAGTTTTGTGAAGTTGGAAAGTGTAGAAAATAACATATCAATATGCCTTGAAAGCTAAGGAGATCTTGAAAAAGAAGCATAAATAAAGACAAAGAGGTAGAGGTGGTAGATTTCAAAGAGGTAGAGGTAGATCTTATGATGAAGGTGGCAGATCTAAAAGTTTTGTGTAAGACAAAGGCAAATCTGAATGGAAGAATGATGAAAAAGGCAAGACTAAATGGAAAATTGGTAATTCTTACTAAGGAGGTACTAATTCTTACCGAGGAAGAGGTAATTCTTATTCTAGAGGTGGATTTCATGGCAATTATTTCAGATGCGGTAAATAGGGACATAGATATTTTGAATGTAGATCCTCTAAAAGTGGGCAAAGTAATAGAAATATTGTGATTCAAGGAGATGATGAGGGTTCACCAAGTGGACCTAAGGTTTGAGAAAATATAATGGTGAGAAGAACCTTATGTAATAAGGGAAGTGATGAGGAACCTGTTTTAAGGAGGAGTCTTTTCAAGACAAGATGTAAGATGGCTAGAAAATGCTACAAAGTGATCATTGATAGTGGAAGTTCTACAAATATGGAATCATAAGAGTTGGTTGCCAAGTTTCAGTTGCAAAGGATGAAACATCACAAACCTTATCATGTTTCATGGATCAAAGATGAGCATAAGATATTGGTAAGTGAGAAATGCCTTGTGAAGTTCAAAATTGGACATTACTTTGATGAAGTTTTGTGTGATATTATGCCCATGGATTGATGTCATATTTAGTTGGGTAGACCTTGGAAATATGATAGATATGTTGTACATGATGGAAGATTGAATCAATATACTCTTTGGGTAAATGGGATGAAACAAACATTGCTGCCTTTGATTAAAAGTCCAGATGAGGCTAGTTGCACTACAAATTTTGCATGGTTAATGGGAAATAATTTGAAAAAGAAGTGAAGAAGAATCGAGTCTGTTTTGCCATAGTTCCTAGAGGATTGAGTGTTGGTAGTAATGACCAAGTAGCAAAAGTTGGTAATGACAAAGTGACAACAAAAATTGCAAAATTGCTTAATGAGTACAAATATATTGTTGTTGATGATATTCCTGATGGTTTACCTCTAGTAAGAAGTATAAGTCATTGTATGAATCTGATTCCTAGAGCTAGTTTGCCAAATAAAGAAACTTATAGATTGACACCTATACAAAATGAAGAACTTAATAGAAAAGTGCATGTGTTGTTGCAAAAAGGTTTGATTAGAGAAAACTTGAGTCCATGTGTTGTACCCATTGTATTGGCACCTAAAAAGAATGGAGAATGGAGAATGTGTACTGATTCCAAAGCTATTAACAAGATAATAGTGAAATATAGGTTTCCTATGCCAAGGATGGATGACATAATGGATTGTTTGAGTGGAGCAAAGTATTTTACCAAGATTGATTTGAAGAGTGGCTATCATCAGATTAGAATTAGAGAAGGTGATGAATGGAAGACTACTTTCAAGACAAAAGATGCTTTGTATGAATGGTTGGTTATGCCTTTTGGTTTGACTAATGCACCTAGTACTTTCATGAGGTTGATGAATGAAGTTCTAAGAAGATTCTTGGGTAAGTTTGTGATTGTTTATTTAGATGATGTTTTGATATTTAGTAAGACTAAGGAAGAATGTCCTGAACATATTAGACAAGTATTACAAAGGTTGAAAAAGGAAAAATCGCTGATTAATCTAAAAAAGTGTTCTTTCATGCAAAAGGAGATTGTGTATTTGGGATTTGTGATTTTAGTTGATGGATTAAAGATGGATCCTGAGAAGGTTAAAGTAATTTTGGAGTGGCCTACACTTGAGAATGTGGGTGAGGTAAGATCATTTCATGGTTTGGCCAGTTTTTACAAAAAGTTTATAAATAATTTTAGGGTTATTTGTAATGCTATGACTGAGACAATGAGGGGAGATAAAAAGGAATTCGAGTGGAAACATGGAGCTGATAAGAGTTTTGAGACTTTGAAAATAAAGGTTGTTGAATTACCTATTTTGGCTTTACCTGATTTCAACAAAGTACTTCAAGTTGAATGTGATGCAAGTGGTAATGCCATAGGAGTTGTATTAAGTCAAGAAGGTAAACCCATTGCTCTCTTTAGTGAAAAATTGAATGATGCTAAAAGGAAATATTCTATGTATGATTAATAATTTTATGCTATTTTTCAAGCATTGAAGAAGTGGAGACATTATTTGATTCCTAAAGAGTTTGTACTATATACTAATCATAAAGCTTTACAATACTTGGAAAGTCAACATAAATTGAATCAAAGAAATATGAAGTGGGTTGAGTACTTACAGAGTTTTACATTTGTGATCATGCATAAGAGTGGAGTTACTAATAGAGTTGCTAATGCATTGAGTAGAAGACATTCCTTGTTGACTGAAATGAAGGTTTTAACTATATGAAAATTTAAAATTTTCAAACATTTCAATATCTAAACATGGCTACGAGCTTGAAAACTACAAATGCATGCCAGAGGAGAAATTTTTATTAGGAAAATAGAGTGCAGTATACCATTGGAATTAGGAGAAGATGAGATTTATAGATATATAATCAAAAAGTGTGCATGTATTCACCAGTAAGAGATATAGACAGTTTTGTAAAATCTAGGGCATTCTCAATAGAATGAGTGATTTTCATCATTGAGCATCGAAATTAGTTAGAAGGCATATATGGGAGTTTATTGGCTCTAGATATAGGGGAAAATGCTTTTGAGAGTTTCTTTTTGCCTATAAAGTCATTTGGTAGGTATTTTTGGCCCTTGTTTTAATATCAAATCTAGCATCTTCTTGCAAATTAGTTGTATGTTTCCATCATTCTAAAGATATTTCATGCATTCTTTAGTGGCAAAAGGAAAAAATCTGATTTTTAATTATAGAAAGAAGGTGAAGAGAGGTGTTTCAAGTGGACAAATGGCAACATCTAATCTAATCTAGGAATTATTCTTGTCTTTATATTCTCCTTTTCTCTCATTTTCTAGGATTGGTTCTAATAGCCCTTATTTTTACTATGCTAGAACCTTGCAAACTTATTGTGAAAATATTTTGAAGTATGTTAAATTTTTAGAGTTCATTCCTATTTTTTTATCATTTTTCTAGAAGGTGAACCTAACCTAGTTATTTTTCCCTAGCGCAATTTGAAAAAATCTTACCCTAGTAGGATAGTTTGATATCCTAAGTTTTACGCCTTTACCCTATCATGGAAAGAATTTTCTTAGAATCTGTAATCAATTTTTACCTTTACCCTAGGTTTTGTTTCAACTAGGAAGATTGTATGCCATTTTCAAAATTTTCATCATGTGATACGATCTTATGATTGGGGTTTTGGGCATCTAGCCATGAGCTTAAGATTTCCCTCTCATGATGTTATAAAATGTAGACTAGTGGAGGATCATAAGGGTAAAGTGTTGAGTCTTCCGATCTTAAGATATACTATATGGTCATAGCATCATTGGTGTTCAAAATCAATTTTTCAATCTTATGATCACCATTTTGGCATGTCACCTTAAGTGTCTCATGAGAAGAGATTGAAGTTAAGTTATAAGATGTTATGGAAAGTAGGTAATCATGGGATGGTAAAGAGAAAAAGGGAGACCCATGATCATATGAGAACAAAATGATCATAAGCTCACAAGGATATAAAGTGTGAGGGTTATGGAGAGTTTTGATCTTATGATAAATGGGGATGTCATAATCATAAAGGTTTTCAAGGAGACCTTCAAAGATATGAAAAGTTGTGAGCGTAAGATCACATGAGAAGATTATGAGTTTTCCAATGACACAATAAGGAAGCAATCATAAGATCATAAGGAAAGAAATGTTAATTTATCATGTGATGCACAGTGGGTCTAAGCACATAAAAATAAGATTTTGAGACATGTGATAACTAGTATCTTCTGATGCTACAAAAAGTAATAGATCATAAGATCTCAAGGGAAAATAATGAGCTTTACAAAGCTACAAAATAATGCTAGATCGTATGATCATAAAGATAAATGTTGAAGCTTCTGAGGCTATGATAAAAAAAGGGTAACCACTAGTGTGTGGTTGTAAGTTAGTGGCAGTGGTTAAAGGTAACTTTTGAAGTTATGAAGTCAGTTAATTGACTATGATCAAGAGATTGTAAGGTAAGAAAAGTTGAGACATGATGTTATGCTAAATTATTTTTGTGAGATCATTAGGCTTTTGTGAGGTAAATTTTGAAGCTACAAAAAGACTTAGTTAACCACAATCATAATATTGTAAGGCAAGTAAAGGCAAGATAAGATGCTACGAAAGGAATTTTTAACTATTTAGTGTAAGCTCATGGCTATAGATGGTGACTTTGTTTCCAGTGATCTGATCTTAAGACTAGTTGTGTCTCATAAGATCATGAGAAAATTATGGGCGAGCTTTGAAGTTAAGGTAAAAAGTATATCATAAGATGATGAAGTCCATTTTCTCATCTTACAAGAATATGATAAGAGTTTGATCTCCAGATGATTGTAAGATTGTAAAGCCAATTTTCCCCACCTAAGATGATACGAAGGGATTACATTTCAATCGTAAGATCAAAACCCTTAAGTTTGATATGAAAAAGTGTTTTTTTCTTTTTTGAGCTGGAAAATGGCATAAAGCCTCTATCTAATGAAGTTTGACTAAAGTACAAGAAGTTATGAGCTAGATAGTCACGTGGACACTCCATCATGTTGCCCCACTTTTCATCATGCAACCATTTTGCAAAATTGGAAAATTTTGTGTCTTAGTTAAGCCTAGGTATGTCTGGGTCTAGTTTTAATTTCCCTTAGGTGAAAAGAGTCTTCATCAAAGTTTTCATCTTTCCCTTCTCCCACATTTCATGGTCAGGTGGTTTTCCTTGATGTTGTGAGTTTATGGGTAGCTTAGTACCTGATTCGATGGGGATTCTTGCAACATGTAAATGTTATTCACAAAGTTGGGCTTTTTTGTGATTTATCATGTTTGCAATGAAAGAAGGAAGCTTGCAAAAAATTGAGCATCGCCTTCTCCTCAGTGGGTTTTCTACCCATGAAGGTGATTCTCTAAAAAGAGTAATAAATGATGTTTATGGGCTTATATAAGTAGATAATGAGCTATTTTATGGAAAATACCTATTTTTATTACAATTTTCTACCTTGGGAAACATCCAGGGTCCATCACAATGCTCAAAATCATCTTAAGTAGAAAACTCACAAATGACTTCTCCTCGATTGGCTTTTGACCCATGAAGTCCATTTTCTATGAAAGGCAATTGTAAAGGAAGAAATAAGGAAGTGGGCCCCTTTTTGACTTTCACAGTCCTTTCACATTTTTTCAAACCCAAAGGAAATATTAGCTCAAAGGATAAAGTTCAAAGGAAAGTTTGGGTGGAAAAATGAGAATCATCTTCTCCTCGATAGGTTTTCAACCCATGAGGATGATTTTTAACATTTAAGAGAAAATCAACTTTATAAGTAGATCAGGCCCACAAATTACACACAAAACATCTTAAGACAATAATGGAAACAATCTAACCATTACAGGAAAGGTATATTGAGTAGAATTCAATTAGGTAGATATTTCCTTATGGGGTACTCTATTCATAATTCTCTAAACCTTAATGGAAAATGGAAAAGTATGAAAGAAAGGAAAGTTACTATTGGGCCAATGGAAATAGTGAAAAGACACTAAAATATTTGTTAGATCTCCTATATTTACTATTTTAATGGATTTATTCTTTAACTAATTTGTGTGGCACGAATCCTAAAAATCAACAGATGAATTGAGACTCTTATATAGATGGAAACATAATAGTTATTTAAACTAACACTTTTCTTGAACTATTATTCTGTTAAATTGTGCAATGCTTTCAAATAGTCTAAATTTGTGAATTTAATATCTTGTTCTTCATCTACATTCAAAATTTCAATTTACTTCATTCTCAGATAGAATGGCAACCAAATTTGTAGGGTTTGATGTGCTAAATGGAATCAAGTCCACATTAAAAAATTCCATGGACACTTCACTCTATTTTTACAATATGTAAGTTTTCCAAAGATGGTTGAAGTTAGAGCCAATTCATTCCATAACTGAGAAGCTTTGAGAAAGTGGACTAGTAGAGGTAGTTGGTTTCCCAATGGCAGTCCAAGCTCTAGAATTGATTTATGAATGCTTAAATCACTATAATTTGGTTACCAGATAGATAGTGTTACCTAATCATATAGTATTAATCTCCATTGATAGGAAAACTATGGTGAATTGCCTCCAAGTTCTAGAATGAGAGGACCTCTTAGACTTGATAGTAGGAGGAGCAGTCTCTAAGTTCTCTGCTAAGAAGATGGTGTGGAGGAAGGAAATTATGCAATCTTGGTTTCAAAAGCAACAGAGCACCAAGAGTAAGGTCCCCAAAACTCTATTTGGTACTAACCTCAAACCTAAGATCATAGAAATTTTGGTTCTCCTACATAGACTAAAAGGTGAGGTAGAGGCTCAAAATTTTGTTGAACAATATTTCTTTTTGGTACAAGTTATTTTTTTAGATACACAATATATTGATTAGGCTCATGAGGTAAGTGAAAATCTTTCTAGAGCTCTCAGCACTGTGAAGTTCTACAATACTTTCTATATGTCTTCCTTGTTAATTTACATGCTAGCATCTCTATAGTTATGGCCAAGCCTTCCAAGAATAGAAAACTTTCTTGATGATGTGAAGTTTTATGAGTTTTATCCATGTTTGCAATTGCAAAATAGTTATGTAGAGTATGTCAAAGTTAATGATGCATTCACAATGATAATTTTTAGGGAACTCCAAGGATATCGAGAGAGGAGATTTAGTTTGGAGGAAATGGTAGCTATTAGTTAGTTTAGAAGCTATTTTATCCAATTCTCATCTTTATCATGTTTGCATCTTGCAGCTTTCAATGGATTCCCCTTCAAGTTGCCCAGGTATTCGAGTGACATGATTGTGCTGATAGAGATCGTGAGGCAGGTGGTCCAGGTGAATAGGCTAAACAAAAGCTTGGAGAAGAAGGGATATGAGTTCCCTATGAAAGTAGGATCTTACAGTTGTGAGTCCTACTCTAATGCAAAGAATATGCTCAAAGTATTCAAGATGAAATACAAATTGGAGATGTATGAGGTCTTGAGACCTATATTTGATCCAAATAGATATGCTAGGAATGTGTTGTAGATTGGGAGTGTGATCAATCACATTAAAACTATTGAAGACTATTGGGTAGACTATAAAGATGAATTTGAAAGTCGAGATCATGCTTTTGCTAGGCTCATGGTGGAGTAAATAAAAACATATAATATCAATCTTAATGTTGAAGGATTGGAGGATGATGGGAAAAATATGTATAGTAATACATATTTGACTAAGTTAAGGAACACTCCTATCAATTCAAAGCCTTATGATAATGTTGAGGAAGATTTAGACATTATGATGACTCAAATCATCAAAAGAACTAGGAAGTGGGTTCAATGGATAGCAAAAAGAAGTCAAAGTAAAGGCATATCCACTCAAGCTTCTCTAGTAGCTACAACTCCCTCTTCCTTTAAGAGTGCTACACCTCGCATAACACCAACTATCTCTCAAAGTCCAACTCAACCTTTAGGAGAGGGTGATCAACCCCTAAACAAGAGCATTACCATAGCTAAGACATGTCATGATGGCTCCCTCCCAGTTATTGGAACCCAAAATGGTGCTGAAGAGAAGAATATGAAGGAGCCAAAGGATAGTGTTGTTACACCATTTGCCTCTCCTCATGTTACACCAATTCCCTCTCCTCATGTTACACCAATCCCCTCTCCGCATCATCGCCTAGTTTTTCTAGTAAGTGCTACTCTTCTGCAACCAAGTGGCTCCCTAATACAAATAGTAGATTTGGGAGATGGAAGAGTAACAATGGTGAATCTACTAAATTTGATGAGGAAACAAAGAAGACCTCAAAGGTGGAGAAAGGCTAGAGATCTTCCAAGATCATTTCTCAGGCCTTTAAGAATCCCTTCTCTTCAACTAAAATGACAATCACTCTAGTTAAGAAGAAGATGTTTAGCATAGAATCACTTGGGATGGCCTCCAAAGTGATAGACACTAATTCATGGTTAGAGGATACTCTAGAGAGGAAGAGAGAAAGAAAAGATGAAAGCACCCTCACCAAGGATACCATATACCTTATAGTTCATTTTGGGTTTTTATTAACCAAGGTAAAGAAGTAGAAAACTTTATCTATACTTGGGCAAGATCTAGAAATAGGGCACCTAACAATGGAGATAGACAAGCCCAACAAAGAAGGAAGAGTTGAAGATATGACTACTGATGATTTTACACTACACTCACTAGACCTTGGAGAGGCTAGACATGACACTAAGGTTGGATTGTGGAAGTTGACCAATGAATTAATTGAGGGACAATTGGAAAACTTGAAGTTGTCAAAAGCTAGGATGAAGGTTGAGATAGAATAGTTGAACAGATTCATCAAATAGTTGGTCACTCCATTGGCAAGTATCTCTAGAGTATCAGTAACAAGAAATCCTACTTGCACCAAAGTTCAAGATCTTATCTCTCAACTTCAGGTAGATAGGAACTTTGGCTAAATTGGTAAAGATTGAATTAGGAAGCTAAAATTAGAGGGAGCTGCTATTATAGAACAAATTGGCAATGTTATCTTAAGATTAGAAATAGAGAAGGATAACATCTTAGCAAGTATCAATTCTCTAGTTAGAGAAGAACAAAGTGCGAGGATTGTATCTCTCTTTTTAAAATGGTCATTCAAATGAAGGAAAAGGAAGCCGTTGAAGAAAAAATCTTGCCTAAGGGAGACAAACCTCTATTTTAATGGCTTCAGAGCATGCAATTCAAGTCAGAAATGATCCTATTAGCAAAAAAAGGACTTAAGGAAATAGAGGATAAAGTGAAGAAGACTCAATATAGGGGAATTGAACTCATGAAGGGGCTACATATAGATTCACAGACTAGTGGCTAAGGGAAAGCACTCATTGGGATAAATGTCATGAAGGAGAATTTCTCCAAAATTCTTAGATAATCTTACTAATGTGTCCTCCAGTAATCAAAAAAATGTTGTGGAGCTCTAGAAACTTAGTGAATGCATACACATGGCCATAGAGGAATTTCTAAATCAATTAAATGTTGTTAAGGAATTGGCCAGGGAACATTCTAAGTGGCTCTTGAGATACACCAACATACACATGCCTAGGTATGAAGAGCTAATCCCAATCATAGTTGTTGCTAAGGCCTATAGAAAAAAAGTAGAAAATGGAAAGAATTTGAAGTGATTCAAATTCCACCCCCTTTTCACTTTCTTATGTAATTATTGTAATATACCAAACTAGTTTCTTGCCATTTTTCATTCTTTGAGGAGATGAACCGATTGAACTTCTATTGTAATGGTCATCTTAGAATCCTATATGTATGAAATTAAAAGATTAATAAAAGGTTGGCAAATTTTTGGTGTGAAGTACTTGATGTTGTAGAGTTAATTGAATGGTATTTTGTATCAACTATTTTTTGTTCCATTTCTATTAGTTGTAGCTATATGTTCTCTCTTTAATTTGGATTCAAACAAGGAAAGAATAGAGTTTCATTCCCCTATTTCAAGGTATTGAACAGATGTGATAAGTAGTGTCATTGCATGTTTGAAGAGGAATTCCTTAAACATTTTTTACTTTAGCTAACTTCTTCTTCTCTGTAGTTTAGATTCTAATTTGTGGGTTCATAAACTTAATCAATTCTTCAAAAGTCTTTTCCTACCTAAGTTAGATCCTATTTAGGTCTAGCTTGGTTTTACCTCTTCTATTCTTAAGTCAAGAACATACCCCATATTAGTTTAGAAATAAAACATAATTCACTACAAATATACCATAAGGAGCTGTACCTATCAATTTAGAGAAAAGTTAGTCTATGCATAAGTGGCTTTTCAACTGTTTGTAATCAGATATTGTTTATAATTTGGGCATTCAAGGGTCATAATAAAAAAAAAGAACAAATATATTTATGAACACATCCAAGGTGACATAGAACACTAAATTTAAGGATCAAGCATGCATGATATCAATGCATAGAAGGTTTATAAAGTACACACAACATAAAAACATTCTCTAATCCATTAATAAGTTACCATTTGTGGAGAGAAGATATTTCCAGCACTTATAGATCTTTTAGTGTCAATGTATTATTATTTTTAGTGATTACTATAGAGTGGTCCAATGCTTTTAGTATACAGTCAAGATATCTAACAAAGAAATTGTGGAAATTCAAGCTTTAGATATGGAAGTTGTAGGGACATGTACTTTAAAAGGAGGAAAAAGGTAGAAGAAACCAAATCAATTTGTAGAAGAATGGGTCAACTTATTCCTTGAATCATCAAATGTCATCTCTATAAATGACCATGATTTCAAAGACCTTTATGCTTTTTTTAGGGATGATATTTTCCTTGGTGTCAAAGGATATGAATTATTTAGGTATTTCTACTACAATAGGATAGACAAAATTCTTGTTTGCAACCGATTAAAGAAGAATCTAGCAAAGCTCATCTTTCTAGAAGTATTTGTAGATTTTGATTGTTGAAGGCCCTTATTACATCATATTATTTGGCTACCAAATCATTCCATAGGCATGATGGGACCATTTTGTGTACATTGGACCATACTTATTTCGTTGAAGCCTTTGGACTGGAAGGAGCCATGAGCGAGCCAGTAGACCTAATTGACCTTCAAGAAAAATTTGAAAGGAACACCGAGGCTTACATAGGGAAGTCTATGCTACATCATATTCCAATAAAACTCAAGAAGGTGGGTGATTACCCTAAGAAATTAGACAAGAAGATACCTCTAGAGAAATTCAAAAATTATTTTGTAAAGACAGTATATGGTGTCCACAAGGTGGTAGGAAAGGATGGTTCTAATTTGGTCTATGGGGCAGAGTTTACTATATCTAGAGATGTAAATAACTCCTAGCATTGTGCAAAATATGACTATGTAGAGTATATTCTTGAGAAGATAAGGATAACATTGGACTGGCACAAAGTAGGGAGATGGGAAACTTCAATTTCCATTATTACTCATTACTGATGCACTTGATCCTATACAAGAATATGGGGTATATTAGCCCATATTTCATTGATCACACATTTGATGAAAATGGAGGTTTTCTAGTTCAATAGTGGAAATGGCTATCAGATAGGTTCTATCACTACTCTGAATCTATTTATTTTTTCAATAATTTTAGTTATGTTATAATGAAGATTTAGACCCTAACTACTTAGGACCCCAACAATTTTGAGAAGTCTTTTGAGACCAGCCTTACTCCCTCAAAATAAAAGATTAGATAAAAATTGGGGGGACATATTCTTATTCCCAGTATTTTATCTCATGAGAGTTTATGGTTTCCTTAACCACCCCATTTATTGCCCAAATTTATCCCTCCTAGACTGGCCATCATTGAATTCATGTGTTAGTTACTCATGGTGAATAGGCAATACCTACAACCTAACATACATAGAGGGACATCTTTGTGTAGGTTCTTTAGGATAGGAGACATTCCAATTGGAAAAGAATCATTAGATCAAATACATTCCTTCCTCCACCATTTTAATTTATCAACTACTCCCTACAAAATGTATGACCCAAATAATTGGATGAGAAATACTCTTAAAGAAATAAGAAACTGTGTATTACCAAACACAAGTTATTACCACATGGGCACCTCATTCCCAAAATTGTAGTTAAGTGGGAGGAAGTTGATAAATTGGAAAACATTGATGATGTTCTAAGGGTGGAGAGGAAGCTGAAAAGTACATATCCAAAATTTAAAGGCGTTTACATGGATGTCCCTTACCTACAAAGGATAAGGAAGATGGTAGTCAACCATGTTGAGATCATGGCACAAATGCCAAAGGGGCCAATTGGGGAAGAGGAAAGGGTAGAGCCTAAAACCCCAAAGCTTGATGTAACCCTAGAAATTGAAGAAGATGAGCCTATTGAGGAATCATGGGTTACCAAGGGTAACAAAAGGCAAAATATAATCCATATACCAACAAGGGTGAAGCAGACAATACTACAACTAATGCTTGGCAAGAATCAATATTTTCTGGATCTCAAGAAAAATTATATACAAGACAAAATAATTGTAGCAAAGAATTCTCTGACTAATTTGGAGCCAACAATAGTAAGACTAGATGATACGATCATCCAAGCTTAACAATTCATTGAAGATGATGAATTTATTCAATTTGTTAAGTTCAAGAGCTTCCTCTACAAGATTAAGTAGAGTTAATTGGTACTAAAGATGAAACCGGGGGAGTCATATGAGGAGAAGCAAGAAGTGATTAATAAGTTGCATTCTTATGATCCTAAAAGTGAAGTGATGGATCTTGGGGAGGCTAGAGATTTAGTGCAAAGGAGTGGAATGCTTCTGGTGTCTAGCTAGGATTTGGAACAAGAATTTAAGCTTGATAAGATTAGAAGACAAGAGAATGCAGTATCATATGAGGCATATAGTGTTGGTGGGCTACAAAGAGGATTAGGTTTCAACATTGATTCAAATCTCTAGTAGTTTGAATCATGGCTCCTACATCTAATAAGTCCAAGTTGATGGATGTTTAGAGCACAAATTAGGGAAACATGATAGTATGGACTCTACAAGGTACCTGAAGTATAGATATCTCTAAGGCTATGAAACACTTCTCATTTATGAATGAGGCCAAGGTAGATGAGCTAGAAATAAGACTATCTAAGGCCTTCCATGATTATATAGATATCAAGAAGCTTTATGAAGAAGATCTTAGAAATATTCATGTTTACAAATAGAGGATAGAAGAATTAGAGGCCAAAGTTCAAGGGTTGGAAGCTGAAGTTGCATCTTTGGGGAAAAATTGTCTAATGTAGAGAAACTAGCTAGTATAGAGTAGAGAAAAGAATAGAGCATTTAAGAACAACTAGCTAGGATCATGATGGAAGTAACTACTCAAATAGAGGGGCTATAGGTAGAGGATATAGTACTAAGAAGAAAGAGCATATATGCTCCATCTACACAATAGGGTGGTGAGATAAGGACAATTGTCCTTAAAAGTATGATAGGCCATAGAGTGGAGACTCTAAAAAACATATCCCAATAGGATCATGCTTTATTTATTTCTTTACAAGATGTTGAGCATGTTAGAAATAATGCACTTGTAGAGCTATCACCCACTTTTAACCTTTGGGGGCCTTATACTCAATTTTTGGAGAGGTTAATTATGTTGATGGCTAAGAATCCATATTTTCCTAATTAAATTATCATAGTAAAGGAGGGCCTAGAAAATAGTAAAATAATTAATAGGTTTCTTTATTGGAAAACTATATATTATCCAAGGAAAGCTGAAAATCTTATCATAGGGGATTGAGCCCTACATTCTACCTATTCAAGGTGTTGTGTAATGAAATAACTTGCACAAAAGAAGAAATAATATGAAATATTATAAATACTTGATAATAAATGAGATTAATAGGCCACTTCAAGGGGGAAACCTCTAAATATCTCCAATGAGAACACACTTCACAATATGATGATAAAATAAGACTCAACCTCCTATATATACCTAATTATGCTTAGGTTGAATAGACACAACCCTACTAAACACTTAGGCCAACATACCTACCTAAATAATAATATAATAATGATAACATGACTTAAATAAGGATTAAAATAGCCACAATTTGACTATTCATAACCCTATATACACCAATATTAATTGCATAACATGCCCCCTCTCTTGAAAGAAGCATTTTCCTCAATGCTAACCAAGTGTGGATTCTTTTGAATGAATTCCTCATCCTCCCTTGTGGCCTCTTCAATTAGTAAATTCTTCCATTGGATGAGATACTAACTAAGGGTTTTGTTCCTCAACTTCTTTGTGCATGTTTAAAAAGTGCACTCTAGTTCAAAAATAATTCTCCCTTCTTCATCAAGTACTAGTAGTACTATTTCATTAAGAATATTTTTCCCAATTACCTTCTTCAAACAAGAAACATGAAAAACTAGATGTATTATTGTTGTTGGTGGCAACTCAAGCTTGTAGGAAACACTACCAATCTTATGCATGATTTGGTATGGTCCCTAATATCTTGGAGACAACTTATTATTCTTTTTTTGCATCTTCATTGAGATTTGTTTATAAGGCTATAATCTTAGGAAGACCCAGTCCCCAACTTCAAAATGTCTTTTACTATGATGTTGGTCTTCTTGTTGTTTCATTCAATTTTGTTCCATAGCTAAATTCTCCCTGAGTCTTGAAAGTACCCATTGTTGACGAAGCAAGTGTTCCTCTACTACCTGAACTCTTGGTGACACATTTAATAATGATGTGATGGAAGGAGGATAATATCCATAAAGTGCCAAAAATGGAGACATTTTTTATGAGCTATAAAAAGAAGTATTGTACCACCATTCTGCAAGTTGTAGCCAATCTACCCATTGAGATTGTTTGTCTTAAGTGAAAAAAGGTAGATATCCTTCCAAATATTTATTAACCACCTCAATTTTCCCATCTGATTGAGAATGGTATGAAGAACTATGAGCCAATTGAGTACCCAAACATGAGAAAAAATATTTCCAAAAGTGACTAGTAAATATCGAATCACGATCACTAACAATAACCTTAGGTGTATCATGTAGCTTTTGGATATTCTCCAAGAAACCTTTTGCCACTATACTTGTTGTAAAAGGATGTGATAATGCAATGAAATGTGCATATTTAGTGAGGTGATCAACTACTACCATGATGAAATTATGACCTTTAGATTTTGGAAGCCCTGTGTTGAAAGCCATGGATACCTCTTCCCAAAATTTGCTAGGAATAGATAAAGGCTACAAGAGACTTGGTGTCTTAATTGTTTCCCCTTTATTTATTTGACAAACCAAACATTCAGTGATAAATTTTTGAACATCACCTTTTAGCTCTTCCAAAAAAAACATTTCTTGACCCAATGATGTCTTCAAAAATCCTGAATGACCACCAATTGGGGACTCATGTAGTTGTTTGAGAATCTTGTATTTAAGAGTGGAATTATTGCAAAGATATAAGTTCTATTTATACCAAATAATATCCCCTTTTAAACAAAACTTATCTAAACTACTAGGGTCACTTTTTATTTGTTGGATGAGATTACTTGTTGAAACATCATTTTTCCACTCTTCTTTGGCTTCTACAACCCAATTTTCTTGTAATATTGAAAGGGAACACAATAAGGCTTCATCTTTTTCATCCTTCTTGTAAAGTGCATTGGTCACAATATTTTCTTTCCATTTCTTGTATACAATTTCAAAATCATATCCCAACATCTTAGTGACCTATTTTTGTTGCTCTTTTGAGGATAGTCTTTGTTATTAAAAATATTTTAGGCTATCATGATCTAGCTTAACCTTGAAGTGTCAACCCATTAAATAAGGCCTCCATTTTTTAGTTGCATGAAGGATTGCAAACATTTCCTTCTTGTAAATAGGTTTGAGTTGATTTTTACCTTTTAATTGACAAATCTCAAAAGCAATTGGATTACCTTCTTTCATGAGAACTACTCCTATCCCATTTCCAAAAGCATCACATTCTACAATGAATTCATTGGTGAAGTTCAGAGTGGCAAGCATTGGAGTTGTACACATAGCCATCTTCAATTGCTCAAATGCTACATTAGCAAATTCACTCCAATGAAAAG
The DNA here is from genome assembly GCA_028749045.1 of Cupressus sempervirens. Classification (NCBI taxonomy): domain Eukaryota; kingdom Viridiplantae; phylum Streptophyta; class Pinopsida; order Cupressales; family Cupressaceae; genus Cupressus; species Cupressus sempervirens. The sequence continues at coordinate 606,417,504 of CM053784.1, read as the reverse complement.
AATCCTTCTTCAATAGAGTTGTAAGGGGTGCTACTACACAACCATAATTCTTCACAAATATTCTATAGATCTTGGTAATCCCTAGAAACCCCTCAACTTCTTAATAGTTTTTGGAATAGGCCATTCCATGATAGCCTTAATTTTTTTAAGGTACACCTTTACTCCATGTGAAACTATGTGTCCCAAATACTCCACCTCCTTAAAACCAAAAGCAGACTTGGATGGCTTAGCATAGAGTTGATTATCTTTGAGTAATTGTAATGTCTAATCTACATTCAGAAAATGTGCTTCCCAAGTCTTGCTATAAATTAATATATCATCAAAAAACCCTAACATAAACTTTCTCAAGAACTTCTTAAAAATTGAATTCATCAAACTTTGGAATGTAGATGGTGCATTGGTAATACCGAATGGCATCACCAAAAATTCATAATGACCCTCATGAGTTTGAAATGTTGTCTTATAAATATCTTCCTCCTTGATCTAAATTTGGTGATAACTTGATCTAAGATCTAACTTGGTAAAATACATAGCTCTGTTTAATTCATCTAGAAGATCATTGATGACTAGAATAGGAAACCTATCTATAATGGTGCACTTGTTGAGCACTCTATAATCTAGACACATGCACCAAGTTTCATCCTTCTAAGGCACCAGCATAATAGGTGAGGGGTAAGCACTTTGGCTATGCCTGATAATTATTGCCTCTAGCATTTTCTCAACAATTTTTTTTGTCTCACTTTTTGGTATGTGTGGCTACCTATAAGGCCTAATGTTTGGTGGCTAGATCCCTGGAACTAGTTATATGGCATGGTCATGATATCTCTTAGGAGGAATTCCTTTAGGAATATCTCTAGGAATTACTAAGTGACGATTAATGATTGCTTGTAAATATAGATGAGTAAGAGCATTAGATTGAGAGATTTCTAATGAACATATTTGGGCCACAAATCAATCTGCACCTTTCTTAAGAAGCTTTTTCATTTGATGAGAGCTTAACATCTATGGGGATTTCACCTTCAATCCCCTTAGCTCCACTATCTTTTCTTTTGATTGAAATCACATGAATGGTTATTGGAAGTTCATCTCAATTATTCCCAATGTAGTAAGCCATTGTACTCTCAAAATAATATCCATTGCACCCATGGATATCACATACATTGGGGTATCAAGTTAATAATCTCCCATGGATAATTTGATGCTATGACACTTCCCTCAACAACTAACTATGCCCTAATCTCCAATCAAAACCTAAAACTCTAGGGTTAGATATATAAAACAATTTAGAAGAGTTGCCAACTTTTTGTTGATGAAATTATGAGTACTACCTAAGTCGATCGACCTTGTTACTTTCTACTTCTTTAAGAAACCTACTACCTTGAGGGTTTTTGGTGCACTAAAACTTGAAATTTCATGACAAAAAAATGATTGATTGAGAATCATGTGATTCCTCATTTCACTCCCTATCCTCCTCTGATATGGGTTCATCCTCTTCTTCTTCACTTGGGCCTTCAATATAGAACAATTTATTTTCACTATATTTATGTCCTCGACTATATTTTCTATCATAATTGAAATGCAACACTTTTTCTCTTTTCTCCTCAATTTATTGGGGAGTAAAACTAATAGGTTGACAAAGAGAATCTTTTGAGTATCCTTTTTCTCTTGTTACATTAGCCCCTTGCTTTCTAGGAATCAAGAACTTCTCCTCTACCCTGTGTGCCAATATAAAAGACTCGTTAACAAAGTTAGGAGAAAACATGCATACCTCATGTTGAATATGATCCTTGAGAACACCCAAGAATAAAACATTCAAGTTCTCATGTGTAATTGTTTCAACTCTTAAGCATATATTTTGGAATTTTTGAATATAATCCTTAATTGATCCTATTTGTTTAAGCTTAGCAAGTTGGCTAAAGAAGTTTTCTATCACACTATTGCTATATTGTGCTTGGAGTTCTTTTGTAAAACTTGACCATGATATAGTGAGGCCCTTTTTCCTCCTATGAGTATAAAGTCAATGATACCAAATGAATTGATCTAGTTCTAGATATAAGAAAGCCATCATAACCTTTTTCCCATAATGGACTTGATGTACTTCAAAAAATATCTCCATTTGATTTATCCATGTTAGAGGATTCTTTTCCATCAAATTTGTGCATATCCACCTTTGGCAAACAATTCCTAGATCCTGTAGGATTAATAAAATTTGTGTCATTATTAGTTGACTTGAAATTTTCACCTTGATTTCTTAAGAGCTCCTTCCTTGTTTCATTCATATAGGTGCTTAACATGCTTGGTATATCTAATATATTTCCTCGTAGGTCACACTTATACCTCTTAAACTCTTCCTTGAACTTACTAAGTTCCTCATTAGGATTATATCCTCTATTGCTTACCAATCATTATTAGAAGATTTTCTTGGTGTGGTAGCATTCTTTTTGCCTCTTGTTGAAGGCCATGTAATGATGGAAACTCATATTTTTCAAATGAATCGCACAAATTAATTTTTTTTTATTTTTTTTGTAACTTAGTACGGCCAAGATACTCTTACTCAAAAAAATAGCAAATTTGTTGCCTTGAGAGAAAATTTTCCTAAATTTGCATTATCTTGCTTATTTTTGTTTTTCACTTTCTCCAAGCTTTGAATTTACACTCCTCTACTATGTATTGAAAAACCCAATACAAGTTATACTCTAATTCAGGAGGATGTGGGAGATATGAAAATCTCAATAAATTGTGTAGAAATAGTAATTATGCAATAATTTTCTCAAATTTTCTCCAATTACTCTAAATTTTGGATTATATATTCTTTAATATGGTCTTAAGAAACCCTTTAAATATCTTTGAGAAGTTTGATAAAATTTGAAAGCTATGCTCTTCCCAAAATTGTCCTAGTGTTGAGAAAAAATCTTGCCTCTATGGTGCCAAGATCATGCTCTGATACCACTTGTAAGGAAAAAACTTGCACAAAAGAAGAAATAATATGAAATATTATATAAATACATGATAATAAATGGGATTAATAGGCCACTTTGAGGGGAAAAGACTTCATGATATGATGATGAAATAAGACTCACAATGTCCTATATATACCTAATTATGCTTAGGTTGAATAGACACAACCCTACATAACACCTAGGCTGACCTACCTATGTAAATAATAATATAATAATGATAACATGACTTGATTAAGGATTAAGATAGCCACAATTTGACTATTCATAACCCTATATACACCAATATTGAGACTGGTAAGAGTGGTCAAGATTTTCTCAATACAATATTAACTTAGGAAAAGATAGTATTAGTTTTTGAAGATAGTAGTGATGTTCATTTTAGTAACCTAGTTGATTCTTTATTTAAAGTTGAAATAGACTTAAAAAATAAATTATTTGAATCAAAATCTATAACCGATGCCAGGTGCATTAAAGCCACAAGAGAATTAGATGACTTTGAATCAACTAAATGGCCCACAAAAAGAGAAATATATGTATGGGAGGAAGTTGGAGAGATTAAGGCTATGCTAGTAGGAGGCATCTGAGGATTTATGTGATTAAAGGAAATGAGAGATTTAAATAAGATTATATATGTTGAGTGGCCCATTAATAAATTAAATATCTCATAGATGCATATATTAAACTTATTGAAGCTTGTAAGGAAGTTCGAGATGGTAGAAGAAAAAAGGATGTAATGTGAAGACATCTATAGTAAATGTCACCTATGATTGTACAACTACCTTCCTATTTTGGTTTGAACACAGAATAATGTTTTAATTGTAACTTTCTAGGCATGTCTTGCCTTTTTTATTTTCATTAAGGTTTTCACATGTATCCTCCCATCTGAAGCTTGTTGCAATCCTTCTAGATAATTATTTCCAAGATGTGGAGTGAAGGTCTAAAGTCTATAGAATTCTTAGTGTTTTATGTTATTCATAGTCGATCCAATTTTTGTCAATTGTATGAATGTATTTAGTTTTGTAAATCTGAGCATACAATAGATATTAAGTGATTAAGATTATCAAGGTCTAAGTTATATTTTGAGTTCATATCAGTATTTTATTTGATTTCAAGAAGAATCAATACAAAAGGAATATTTGCATATCTGTGTCTCTGAGTTTTGTCTCCATTCTTATATATGTGATCTTGGGATTGAAATGAATAAAGTTCTTTCATTTTAATATGGGTTGGATGAATTTTATATCCTTTATTGATTTCTTTCAATTTAAATATGTAATTAAGTTCTTTCAATAATTGGTAGGGTTTCTAGATATATGGGAAGGATATCATAAGAATGAAATTTAGAGTTAACTATTGACATATTTAATTGCAAGTCAATTAAATAGGTCTAAAGTTACTGGTTTTGACTTTGTATAACAATGGTAAGGCACTGATCAATTAATTTAGTTGTAATATGATATGTTCATATGGTTGCACAATACATATATCAATCAAAAATCAATTTTCCATTTATGTAACAAAGAACTAATATTGCTGGTCAACACTTATTTTTAATAGCTTTCCTTTTGAGTTATAACCTACTATTGTAATCAAGGATTTTATTGCAAATCTAAGAAGAATTCTAATCATTATCTTCTATAGGGGATAAATGTGAAAGAATTATTAGTGAGAAATTATCTAAAGAATATTGTTGAAATCTAATTGAAAATATAATTTTTGAGAAAGGGAGATTGTTGAAGAAGAATGTTTCAATCATTATTTTGTCACTGATGTCAAACCTGCTATTTGCTGGAAAGACAATTGCTTATAAGATCTAAGTGCTATCACTTATTTGATTAATGAAAAGGATTTAATTAATAAGATGTAACAAAAGCACCTAGGGGAAAGGTTGAGTTATGATTATATAATGAAGTTGTTGGTGTTTGAAAACGTTGGAGGGTTTTCAATTATCCCAATGAGAAACTAACACATCTAGGGCAACTAATTCCCATTTTCAACATGTCATTTTAGACACTGAGCCAACCATAAGGCATGACCCTTCTTCTATTTCAGGCTCTGCTAAACCTAGGTGGGTAGACCTCAGATTCAAATGATATCGTACTAGTGCAAAAAGATATCCCTAAATCTATTAAGCAAATGAAACCCTTATATCTGCTAGTAACTCATGAAATGACACAAATCTACAGTAGTCAAATGCAAGTCTAGAATATTCACAAGTTGAGCGAGGGCATTCTATTTAGGTCCTTCAACATAAAATGGAAAGAACATTTGATTAATAATGTTGATTTCAACAAACCCTCATATATGCATCAATAAGAATTTAATGATCCTATAACTAATCAGTGCCTTAACCATTGGGAAAATCTATGAATAAAATGCATACATATGGATATCTTATACTTGTTTGTATATTCAGACATCTAATCTATCTATTTAACTTGTAAATAGACATCAATGCTCAAATTAAATCCCATTCTTACATAATATCCCCATCAATAAAATTGCAACCCTGTTGATTCCTTGAAGCCTTTACATAACCCCTTGGGTCATAAGCAACAATGAATAACATACAGCCTTAAGGGATTGCAATTACAACCTAAGCACTATGTCAAAGATTGTAAAACATTGAAAATTATTTGATAAAGGAGATAGGATTCAAGATGAAACTTAACCATCTATTGCTCTTTGTATTTATTTCCTTGAAATTAATACAATCATATGCATGAAAGGAAAACACAAAAAAAACCTAATAGATCTTAACTATCTGTATTAATCTTCCTATTGTTGTTCATACAAGAAAGAATATGATGAAAGAATGTGGTTTCACAGTAAAACACTGGAACCCTGCTGGTATTACCCAGAGCAAACTACCAACCCCTAAAAATGAGAAGAAGAATGAAAGATATAGGAAAGAAGGAATTTCCCGGATTGAATCTGAACATGACACTTGTCCACTTGGAAAACCTTCTAAGCAGGTTAAAACCATCTTTCTTATCTTTTCCCTCAAATGCTGAATCAAATCTTTCATTAGTTATGGCTTCAAAAGCATCAAATATCTGAAATGTATGATTGAACAAATAACTGATTTGATTTTGATTTTTACTTGTGGTAAAATGAAAACCAGTTAAAAAATTGACTTCTAAAAGCTAAGGAAAACACTCTAAAACTGATTTTCTTCACACCTAGACTTTACCAAGCCTTCAAAACTGCCCCGAAGCAAACTCGGATACCTCATGATGATTTTAGCCTATTCTATTGCCAATGCCCTAGATTTTACAAATTGACCTGTAGCTCAAACCAGTGAGCACCTGCGCAAGAACGGACCTCAAATTTGGAAAATTCAGGTTCTTTTAGTTCCGGTGGTATATTGGAGTGCATATTTCACCTCTCAGAAACCCCCAGAAAGTCAATTTGAAAATCACTCCTTTGCCATAAAACCTTGTCTGCAACTAAATTTTTCAAAAATTTAAAAATATTCCAATGTTTCAATCTTAGAAATAGGCCTCTTTTAAATTAAAATTCTAAATGTCACCCATTTTGAAGGACATTTTGAATTTTGGCAATTAAAATACTTTATTATTTTTCCCTATGCCTTCAAATTCATGGTCAACCCTCTGTTGATTGGATGCCACGTGTCATTCTGTCATTTGGCCCACTTGGTCTGCATCATCCTCCAAGTGTCATCGCCATATCAACCCTCGCTATATCACTATGGGAGTCAGCAACTACCATGTCATCAACAACATAGCGACCTTGTGACACTTGTCACCCTTTGCCATGTCAGCACCTTAGGAAGCATGCCACATCATCATCGCTACCTTGCTATACTAACTTCTTTGCAACTCTCCCATAGCAAGTTAACGACAACCATTGGATTGGCCATGTGGCACAATCTTGGTGATCTCTGAGATTTTCTCACCACTTCATCGCTCAGCCACTGTCTTTGCTGTCTAGTTGCCACTTGGTGCCACCCAGTTTGTTGACGGCATTTAAAGCGGGACCCACGACTGTCTGCCAAATTTTCATGATTTTTCGGTGACTTGCTATGTCGCTAGCCAAAAATCCTAGATTTCCCCAGCTAGCGAGGTAGCGAGGTGCCAAATTTTTCAAATTTTTGATGGCCTTCTTTATCGGTGCACTTCGTTAAAATTAATCACTCTAATCTATCCAAAGACCCCACAATGCATTCTTGGCTTTCGAAAAGCCCACTTCTTTAAGACATTATATGCTTTGCGTAAAGTTATATTTAAAGAACAAAACTTCACCCACGTAAACCACGTGGGATTATTTCCTTCACCTGTTGCGTGGCTCAATTCTATTTTTTGCCATGGATGGCTATGGATTTTCCTTCCCCTACTTATGCTAAATCTTCATGACGTCTTTTCCTTTTTGTTTGAAGTCAGGCTTCCGAGTGATTGCTTGTCTTTTTCTTTACAATGCGTGAGCTTGGGTTTCCTTTGAAAAAATGGCATCTTTGACCTGCATTTTTCTATGGGTGTGGATTCTCTATTTTATGTCATGGCTATTGTTTAGACTCCCTTTCCTCATTGACGCAGGCTTCTTACAACTTGTATTGGCATGATTTTCTCTTTGCAATCAAGTGGCTTTCTTCTTTAAACTAGTCTGTTGTTCCTCTATTCAAATTTCTAGATCTCTTCTTATTAACTTTCTTTTTGGCATTGAATTCTAACTTTGTTTGGCACTGGATCTTCTCATTAGTAGCTTGGCCTTTGGTTCTACCCAGTTCCTAAGTGGATGCTCTGCAGGTTCCTTTTATAACATGTGAAGACCCCTTTTCTTTCCTCGCAACCCCTACTATGCCTTCTATTCCATATAGATCTCTTTCACTTGAGTTTTTGGAAGCGTGCATTGACTGTTATTCCTCCTTTTAAACCCTTCATTTTTCCTTTTGCTGTCAACTTTCTTTGTCATGATCGTGGGCTTGACTTGCTTTAGTGGTGGGTTGTTCATTTGAAATGGCGTGAACTTCCTTTAATGGTGTGTTCTATTGATTTGGCATTAGTTCTTCAGTGATGGCGTGGAGATTTTTCAAAGTCCCCTACTTCCTTCATTATAGCCACCTCCTCTGTGAAAAATGTGGCTTGCTGTTTTGGTGTGAAGTGCCTTTATAAAGACAACTTTCTTTGCATGCGACTTCTAATTGATGCATTGATCTGCTATCTCTTAGACCTACGCAGGGTTTGCTCATTATACATGAGTTTCCTTTTAGAAATGTGTGACTGCTCCTTCAATGTGTGGGCCTCTTTTTAAGGCATGAGTTCTTCCTTCTTTGCACTAACAAGTAAAATTATTGGTGAAGACTCTACAAAGCAACAGGATAAGCTCCATGATAAAGACTATTCAAGTTTTAGAGATAGTTCACCCATTGCAAGTCTGGTGAAAGTTTCTCAAGTTGATTTAGCTTTTCCTTAAATGCATTGATAAGTACAAGTGCAACATTTTTATCAATCAAATCATCTTGTTCTTGAAAATATCCTTCAACTTTCCCATATGAGCAAAGGAATAGCATGTTCTGATTGTTATCAGTTCTAGCAAGCCATGCAAATTCTAAATCATGAACACTCTCTAAATGGACTCAATTAAGCCAAATCACTATCTTCGAAATCTTTTAACTTATCTGAATCTCCAACTATTTGCAAAAATGGATCGAAAACATCCAAATGATGGCTTGCTCATCTTCTTCCACTCATTGCATCTCCAAGTTGTTGCAGACCAGAATTTGAATTGAAATATCCAAAATTCTCATCATCAAATACATCCTTGTTTCCTCTTTTATGAATGGATCTCCTGTGGATCTTCAAATGTAATTTTATTATCATCACAAGTGTGGGTAAATAAACATAAGATGTTCCACCTCCATTGTAAGATCTTTGACTTTCAATCCACCTATAAATCTCCTTTGCTTGATCCTTGATGGTTGTCACAAGGCTCAACAATTATAACACAAAATATGGAGCATAGTGGATTCTTCAAGTCTTCTTCCAGCCTAGAGAGATATGCACCTCTAGATGGAAATTTAATTGTGAAAATTCTATCTCCAATAAAAGATGCTAGATCCAAAGATTAGTACCCTAACAATCTGACAGGACTAGTCGGACCCCAAAGTGGGTCTGGTTAAAAGAAAATTTGTTTCCAAACAACTGATCCTTCAGATTAATCCTTTTGGCATCTCGAACTGATTAGAAACAAAATCCATCACTGAAAAAACATTTAAAACTTGCTTTACCACTTATTTAGAAATTGTGAATTTGATGTCAAGAGGTCCTTTGACTAGCCTTAAAAACTAACCCAAACACCTGACCGGGCTCTGAAAATTGACATGCTAAATCTTTGTTCTGCATTCTTGCACCCTGTTGAATCTCATCTCATGAAAAATTTCCAGTAAAAAGCTATTAATTGTAAAAGTTGCCTTCTCAGATTTACCTACAAGAAAACATGTTAGAAAACAATAAACTGGGTTTGGATTTGGCTTTGAAAACTGGGCAAAAGAGCACATGGGGAAATGAAATCTGGGGCATTAGTACTCTATCATGAGGTGAGTATATATTTGAGATTTGGGCTCATGATGAATAACAAGATGTAAATGGAGATCAGTCAAAGTGAGCTACTTGGATTTGTAGGACAGAGGATATCAGTAAAATATCATTTTTGTGAATGGAATGACCCTGGTAAAGTGTGAAGATGGATTAGTCAAGGTTTGAAAACTGACACACTTGTAGTATTTTTAGAGTAGAAAGAAGGGGAACAAACCATTCAATCTAGGTAATCATAGATTTTAAATTACAACATCACGAATAGGGCTACGGATCAATTTGCATTTTTTATTACCAATGAAACTTTATAAATTACATTCAGAATTGCATTTGAAAACTAAGTAAATGGATTCGTCATGAGCTAAAACTTGAAACTTAACAAGTCCTTGATGTCTAAAATGCAATGCAAAAATAATCTCAACATTTTGGTCAACTGGGTCAAAGTTATGGCTTGTCAAATAGGGTTTCCCAGAATTTGGATTTAATTGCAAAAGCATGAAAACAGTGACTGACCAACTTTGAGGGATTCAAAAGCTAGTCAAATGAACTCAAAATGAATCAAAATCTAAAACCTAGGTTCTTGAGTATGGATACTAGATACTCCCAAAGCGGTGAGTCCTAAAACATTTCTGGGTACAAGATATTCAGATGCAAACAAGGCCTCCTATCGTTGTTTGACACCTAGGGTATAATGCAGATTTGGAACTAGCTCAAAATAGGACTTTGCCAAACAGCTCAGAATGATGTTTTAACTTCATGGAATAGGTAGATAGGCTAAATGGAGGGTGTTAGAAACATTAAACACCTTACAGGGCTCAAAAGTACAGCTAGGTACATTTGCATTTGAAAGCGTTTGTAGGGCTCAAATTTCTCAATGGTACTCAAAATTGACCTTGCAATTTTTAGTCCCAATAGAAGTACAATGATCAATTAAGACAATGGTGAAATAATGTATTGAAAAACATATTTGGACATACAAAGGTTGGCTACACTTAGAAACTTTAGAAGAATAGGTAATACTAAGATTGTCTAAAAAGCTTGACCAAAGTTGATAATGGGTGCTAAGAAAAGTTAGTTCATGCTGAGTAGAATATTAGTTGGTGTCGAGTAAAAGAAAATTCTAGTGTGTTCCAAGTAACATATTTAGTTCTGATCAAAATGAAATAGTTGTTGAGCATTAGTAAATTGTAGTTGATGTCGAGTGAAAAAACAATAGGTGTCAAGCAACACAGTATGTGTCGAGCATCAGAAGGATAATAGTGTCAAGCTACTACATTATTCAAAAAGTCAAAGATTCACCAAATCTGAGCTAATAAGTTTGTTATCTTGAATTTTTTGAACCAAGTGAAAGATAAGGATGATGAGCTGGTGGTATAGAATTTGAGGATAACTATTTTTAGGCAATTTCAAATAGATTCTAGGAGAAGCTTCTAGAAGAAAAAATATAAGGGGTAGATACATTGTATCCTACCTAATCCATCCAAACCCTAATTTGGATGATGGAAAATAGAGAAGGAAAACTATCCTAATTTCCTACTTAAGGAATCTCTGGTCATGAAGCAAAGTAGTTGGAGTGTGTGGTGTCAAGGAGAAGACATTGAGAAGGTTAGAAAATAGCAAGGAAGAAGAGAGAATAGAGACGCTGCTTTGTTAAGTGACCACAGGAGTGACTGCATTGGCACAAAAAGAAAGAAATCTTAAAGAGACAAAATCTTGAAGAGTAAACAAGTTGTCAAAGCTATAGAGGCTGAAAGCCAAGTAGAATTGAGAATTGAATTGAGATCTAAAATCTGCAAGATATGTTGTAAGTTGTATAAGATCAAAAGCCCTTATTTTTACTCTCCAAAAATTTTATTAGTTAGGGTAAAATCCTTTGGACTAAGGTTGACTTAACAGTCATTAGAAAATCCTTTAATAGGGTGACATTCCAAGTGAATGACCTAAAGTGCTTTAACCAGGCTCACTTCTAACAGGATGATTGAAATCCCTTAACTAGGTCACACTTAATAGTGTATCTTGTAACCTTTAATAGGGTTGGCGTTTTATAGGGCATCCCTTTAGAATAGTGAGAAAGAAGTAGCATGATATTGGTGGTTTTTCCCAAATTGGGTTTCCACGTTAAATTACTATGTTATCTATGTTGATCTTTCATGTTTTATTGTTGCATGTTGGTTTACTAGTAACTTGCAAGTTTGAGTGATTAGCTTGGATGTATGAATGGTTAATGGGTTCACTAAGCTGAAGTAAAGAAAGTTTTATTGGTACATCTAGACTTTGAATAATTAATTCACCCCGCTCTCAGTTATTCTAAAGAATTTCTAATAGAATATATCAAAATAACCAACATATTCAAATCCTTGAGGTGTACCCACCTTGGCCCTATAGAGCCTAAAGTGTAGAGAGCCCTTTGTAATCTAGTGATGTTGGTCTAGACCTAATATTAGTCCTACTAAATATAGGATTTAGCTGGTCCTTGGTATTGGGTTTAGAGAAACTAATTGTTCCTAAAAAAACACCAATAGGTTCTAGTTTATTGGAAAAAATTTCCATTGTTGTCATTCTACCAAGCTTTTGATGGTTGGTTGTTTTCTAGACTATTGAGAAGAGCTCTACCTATGATCCCACAATTCATGCCTAACATTTCTCTTGTAATGAACAATAGGTAATAAATTATAGAGATAGTCCAAGTCTATTCAATTGTTTCTCAATTAATTTCAAGTATCCTCACATTTTTTTTCAAGGACATAAATAAAATGTGCAATAGAAATTTTATCTTTAATCTAAATCTTGTCTCATATTTTTGTTGTTTTTAATCTTTTCCATTTTGTGAACGAAGAGCACAAAACTCATTTGCAATTTGTTTTAGGTTGTTTCTATTGATATGTTTTTCTTGTGATTCAAGGAGTCATGTAAATGTTTAGTTTAACATCATGGGTTGCATATTTCATCAAGGAAAAGGTCGAGTATGAGATTTAGAATTGATGCAGATGTTTGATTCACGAGGTGAATGGATAGATCAAGAGGTCTTAAAATATGAAATGTATCAATAATTCCCATAGATGTGTATTAGTGATTGGTGTATTTTTTCAATAGATAAGGCATTTATCAACTATATGATCAATGTTTTTTGTTGCTCATGTCCTAGTAATGTTGAAATCAATTTATAATCAAAATCATTTTCCCCTTTTTTTGAAGAGCTTAAAAGAGTTACCCTCACTTAACTTATCAAATTCATAGGTCATACCATTAGTTATTTCATGTATATATTGTTTGCATAAGCATAGAATATTTTTGGTTTCAATCTACTTTATCTAGATTTAGATATATGTTTTAGGAACTAGTACAATATGAAATAATTTGAAGTTCACCTACCTAGGTTTTGCAAAGCCTGAAGCAGAAGGAGTATAGCCTTATAGTTGGCCCTAGTATCTAAATGTGTATGTTGTAGATTGAAATTATCTACCCATAGATGTATTTTTTCCTCATCATTGGCCTTTTGAAACCTGAAGTTTTAAAACACCAACAAAATGGTGACTCTACTAGGGAAGTATTAAAGCAGAAAAGATATTAAATATGGTTAGAAGATAGATGTATAAAGACATTGCTACAACAAAAAAGTTATGAAGTATTTCTCTTCTCTTTGCAAAATATTCATGTCTCCCAGTAATGCTTTATTCATTTATAGTAGTGGCTTTAAGGGTTGAGTGTAAATTGTATTGTTACTAAGAGAGTTCATCTTCAATCAATTCAATTGGGTTTTGTTTCAAAGTTTTTTTGTAAAATTTTGAGTCAAGAATGAATAAAAGGGTTTTTTTCTCTTTTTCAACTTTATAAATCTCCAAGAGTTGTTTGATGATTTTCATATTTTCCATAATTTGAAAGTTTGGATCAGATTTTTCAAGTGCCAAATTATATTTTATTTCTCACAAGTGCGAGTGATGACTCTAAATATCTATACCAATATCCTAGTTGATTTCATATTAAAAATTTTGTAGGACTTTCATCTTGTGTGGGTAGGTCTAAACCTCTTGATAGTAGTTATTGGATAAGAAGTTATCAATTCTTGATTGATAAGTTTAAGTGTCAAATGCATCTATTGTTATAAGAAATTGAAGTGATAAAAAGTAAATCACAACAATGATTTATTTTTCCTCTCTCTAGGAGGTGGCAGCTCTACATAGTTTTTATGAATGGTGTGAAGCAGTTTCATGTGTATGCCTATGCTATATCAGTGGATCAAATTTTAGCATTATAAATTAAGGTATTTTAATTTCCATGTGTTATCTATTCATGGAAATCAAGTGTTATAAATCAGTGAATTTAGTGAATTTAGTGAATTTTAGAACTAGGGGAAAGAGGTAGAAGTTTTTGTTTCAAAATGGAATTAGATCTCAGATCTAAGGTTAGTATATCAAGTTATGAAAATATGATTGAGAAAGAAAATCCACAATAATATTGTCAATTTCATAAGGAGTACAATAGGAACTATTCAAGGTCTAAGAGATGATCAATTTTATGTAAAGTTCAAATCAACACTCTTGGAGTTGCATTTGTCTTTAAGACATGAGGAATCTTCATGGCCTATTATTTTATAAGATGTCTTTTTTCCTAATTTAGTTAACTGGCCAGTACATCTGAGAGTACAAAAAAAATTTCATGTTGAAGATCTTTTCAAGAAGTTTGAGATTGATTTATGTATCAATGAATTATATACCAAATCCTCCAATAGAAAAAGTGAATGTGTTGAAGATAATAGTGAATGTAGTGAATGCATTGATAATTATAACTTGTCTTCCAAGTTGGAAGAGATGTTTTCTAGATTTAATGAATTAGATGATTGTATTCAATATGAGGAAGATGGATACATAATTAAATATGAATCATGTGACAATATCTATGAGAATAAATAAAGTTCTAACAACAATATAGATAACTTTTCTTTTGATTAAAATGAAAATGAAACTTCTAGTGAAGAGGTATTGTAAAAATAAGAGGTAATATGTTGTAGTAGTGAATTTCTTTTTTCCAAATTGTTATACTAATGGTACTATTGTTATAAGTTTTTCAGATCAACCAGATTATGATCATAGCCAATGAGAATAGACTTGTGATGAATTTTTGTTGAGTGTTGATGAAATTTTAGAACTACTAGCTATTGATCTTTAAAAAGGTATGCAAACATTTCTCTAGATGCTCATGTTGTCCCTTTTTATATTTCTTCTCAAGATGAATTCCTTTCCCCAAAGTTTGATACTAAAAGAGATATAAAATCATAACATTCTTTGTCAAATTTTGGAGGTGTATGTGATAATGGTTTAAGTGTCAATACACATGATGACTTGTCTTATGTGGAGAATACCATTAGGGAGAAATCTTATACTATTTCAGATTCTTATCATGCTGGTAATACTGAAATTGGTTTTGAGTGTTTATATGAAAAAGAGGAAAAGGTTGGAGATTATAAATCTAATTCTAATTTTTCCTTATGTGTTGATGAATCTTTTAATGATGAGTTCAAAGTCCACTCTAATGAGTTTTTTGATGTAGATTATGATTAGGATATTTTATGTCAACACTTTAATGAAATTTTTTCAAACTTGGTGACTAATCATTTTTTGAGTGTGAAGGAGTTTCAATGTGTGATAAATATGATCAGATGAGTAATAGGAGAACAAGTGATGAAAAAATAGATTTTATGTGCTCTTCATACCAAGTTACACATGGTGAGTTGCAAACTCTTGACACATGCAACTCTTTGATTGAAATGGAATATGAAGCCTTTGTGTTTCTAGTTGATAGCATGTATCAGTCATATGTTCATGATGGTACTTAGTTTGATTCTAGTTTCTATAAGCATGTTGATTCACTTTCTCATCATGAGCATGATGTAGAAGTAAATCCTAATCGATATATGCACTATGAGATTGAAGGAAGTGATTTTGTTTTTCCAAATGAGTTGTTTAAGAATACTAGTCTGATTGGTGAAACTAATGGAAGCGAAATTCTTAGATTACTTCATGAAAATGGCCTAGGGCCATCATTCGTATAGTTTAGGAATATTCTTTCTTGCTTTCAATAAGTTATTCAAGAGTTTTTTTAGAGTGTTCTTCTTCCTCTAGAGATCTAAATCCTTGTCATGGCCATAAGGGACATGCATAGATTTTTATGATATTAACAAGGGACATGCACAAATGTGTTGTACTAGTAGTATTAGCACCAAAGAATATTGGAGAATGGAGGATTTTCATAGATTCTCATTATATTAACAAGATCAAAATCAAGTACATACTTCAATTTCCAAGGATGCGATGGGACTCAAAATTGCATCCCCATTTTGAGTGCCATTCTAAAATTTTGAGTCAAATTGAGCCACTATAAGAGCTTTTCTTGCATGTGTACCCAATTATTGTTTTGAGGCCTATGAAGTGTTTAATGTTTCTAACACTTTTCTTTCAGCATATCCATGTTGTCTTTGATGATAAAGTGTCATTTTGAATCATTTCATGGAGTTACATTTCGAGCAATGTTAAAATCTGTATTTTTGCCAAAATGTCAAATAGCAATAGGAAACCTAATTTGTATTTGAATATCTTGCATCCAGTTATATTTTATGACTCACCACTTTGGGAGTATTTAGCATGCATATTAGAGAACCTATGTTTTATTTCAAGTCATTTAGATGTATTTTGAATGGGGTTTGAATCCCTCAAAGCTAGTTTTTTATTGCTATCATGCTGATGTATATTTCTCAAAATTTTGGGAAGCCCTATTTGACCAATTATAACTTTGACCTAGTTGACCAAAATGAGGAATATCCCTCTGCATTGCAATCTAGAGGTCATACACTTACTAAGTTATATATTTAAACCTATGAAAAATCTATTTTACTAGTTTGCAAATGTGATTTCAAATGCAATTTGTGAAATTTTACTAGTGTCTTAAAATGCAAATTGGTCAGTAGCCTTGATCAGGATATTGTAACTCTGAATCTGTGACAGATGAGACCAAATGGATTGTACCACTATGTTCTATTGTTAAAATACTTTAAGTTTCCAAATTTCAATTCTTGACAAATTCTTTTGTACATTTTCCTAGGTCCATTCCATTTGTGAAAATTATAGTTATGCTAATGTTCCTAGTCCTGCAAATCCAAGTACCTAACTTTGCACACTTTACAAATGTGTCCAATTATTTATCATCACCCTGAATCATAGATTTATACTTCCCCCATGACATTAAACTAGTGCCCTAGTTTTTGTAACCCCTAATGTCAGTTTGACCTTTTTTTGAAGCCAAAATTGAATGCATTTTTTAATTTTCTGACATGTTTATTTGTAGGTAGTTCACAGAGGGAGAATTTCATGGTCAATATCTTTTGACCAAGTGACCATCATGAGGAAAGATTTTGCATGCCAAAAGAATTTGCACTAGATAATGTAAATGTAAAGTTTGAACACTTATTTATGTGTTTTGGCTAGTTTTTAAAGCTAGTCAAAGAGGCTTTTAGGCAGAAAGTCACAGTTTGCAAAAAGAGGTGAAATGAGTTTTAAATTTTTATTTAGTGGTCAAGTTTGATTTAAATCAAAGGTAGGTGATCAATTTATCAATGAGGCCTAACTAATTTCATTAGATCGACAAGATGTTGAGGTATAAAATGCTATAAAGCCCAAGGTTGAAAATTATATCATAGTTTAATATGTATGCAAAGCGTTTTAAAACTATATGGTTATTTGTGAACTTATATGCATAGTGTGAAAATGAAAATAGGGAGTTTGATTATTGATAAAGATCACACCAAGAAATTCAACATGAAATTGATGTAGGAATTATGTGTACATTGTGATAAATAAGGAAAAATAACTAAACATGTCAAGAACATTACAAGATTGGCATTTATTAGCATCCATTTTGGTGATTGGCTTATCTCCTAGAACATGATGCCTAAAAATATTAAATGAGAAAGTGTGTTATGGATTTTATTAATGGGATGAGACCTATGTTTTAAAATGGCACTTCTACATCATTAACTCATTAGGATTTCACTTAGAGTAAAGAGTTTCCATTATTGCCCAATTTGTTCATAAAAGCATAAGAAAACAAGTGGACTATCCCAACTATAAATATTTCATGCATTAAAATAGATTTGTGTGGTTTAAATTATGGTTGTATTTTGACTTGTGATGACTTCTATATTTTTAAAGAAAATCACAAGGGTTTTCTAGCCTATTATACATATATCTTACTCAAGAAGGATCAAGAAGCATTCAACTAAACCCAATTGGTAATGACTAAAAATGTGTATCCACATGTAGAAAAGGTATCAATGCTTGAAAGAAAGAGGTATTATGAAATATTTGTCAATATACAGACCTTGAGGAGCTAAGGCTTTCTCATTTGAGCTCTCTTAGAAGGATAACAATTGATTATTGTAAAAAATTGAAAGGTATATTAGGAATCTCTAATCTTTAAAGTCTTGTAGAGCCAAATATTTTATATTGTTAGAGGCTAGATTTTGATCACTTGTATCTCAATGGCATGAAATATCTTCGAAGAATGACATTTAATAGATGTGCAAAGATAACCCTATTAATATTTTCCCTTTTCCTATTTACTTATTAACTTGTAGAGGGATCTTGTCAAACATGTTGGCACAATCAAAGGTAGAAGACTAACCTGATATATACATTGGAACTCAGAGGAAAATGTAGAGTAGTGGCTAGAAAGACATATGTTCTATGCCTCTAGAGGATGCAAAATCTAAGCTTCTCTAAATCCCTTTATGAGAACCACAATGCTTTCAACATAGTCTTCAGATCTAGCAAGAAAAGTGGTGTAATCTCCCTAGATATCACAAAATTTTTCTAATACTGACATCTTTCCACAATTATTCTTTCACTGCATGAGTTAGTTGATCCTACTCAGTGGTTAGAATGGGAGTGATGGGGCAAAATTGAGGTCTTCATCAATGTTAAAAGTGTTGGGTAATTTTGTAATTTATTTCAAGATAAACTAGAACCATAGATAATGTATACTACATGAAGCTATAGGGAGTCATGCCACCAAAAGGTAGTTGTTTGTGCCTTACAATTTGGAGAAAGCTACAATTGCACTTTGAGGCTAGGTGAGTCAAAATGGTCATTCAAATCTCTTTTAGATGTGTTGGCATTAGGATTTGGTTAATTTATCCATCTATGTGTTTGAGTATGGCAGTATTAGAAGAGTTTTTGGAAGCTTGAAGTTGCAAGAGTAATTTTTCAAAATGGGGAAGTTGCACTCGCAAGCAGTAACACAATTGGGAATCTTTTCTTTTTATTGTTTAGTCCAATATGCACAAGGAAATAGGAGGCTTATATGTTTAAATACCTCTGTGCAATATACCTAAGTGTCTTTAAGATGCACCTTGGAGATAAAAGCAAGGCTCACATGGTGGGGCCTATTGACTTGGGTAGATAGCTGGTAGCAATTACAGGACAATTTTTTTAACCAAACTATAGGGAAAAGGGATTTCATCATTGAGGACACATGGTAGTTAGGTGCACCTTTGTAGGGCAAACCACATAGTTAGGAGATAACCACATAGTAGCACAAAAATTATAAATTAACCATCAGGTGCATGGTTACAACATTAGATGTTAGGACTAATAAAACTGCCCTGACCAAAAAAAAAGTCCCATTTCATAACTTTGCAAGGATTAACAATAGTTAAGGAGGATGAGTTTTGATAGTATAAAATGGGTTAATTTCCAAATCAATTGAGCTAAGCCTCAGTCAAGGGTTAAGACCTTGAGAATGCAAGGAGCTGATACGTGATAGGGGGGTAAGTAGAGTAGTGAGGTTGTGATGATTGGGTAGAGGATGACCAATCATGTGCTAACATGTGGCCCTTGTTTTAATATCAGATCTAGCATCTTCTTGCAAATTAGTTCCATGTTTCCATCATTTTGAAGATATTTCATGTATTCTTTAGAAAAAATAGTAAAAAATCTAATTTTCAGTTATAGAAAGAAGGTAGAGAGAGGTTTTTCATAAACAAGGGGAAGTTCAACATCTACTCTAATCAAGCGATGTATTTTGTGTAAGCATCAAGTGGAATTCGTTAATCATATGTTTATCCATTGTCCATATTCTAGGGAAGTTTGGGACCTTATTACAAAGAATTTTTGGGTTAGTTGGTGCAAGCCAAGTAATGTGTTAGATTTTTTTTGTCAATGGAATAGCATGTATAAAGGCACAAATTTGCAAGATTCAAGTACCTAGTCTTTGCCTCACTTCTGTTGGGGAGTTTGGAAGGAAAGAAAAAATAGATTTTTCAGAGATAGGGAGGAACCTACTTTTTTTTTGGTAGATAAAATAAATAGTAATATGAAGGAAAATTACCAAATTAGAAAGGGGGGATAGATTGAAGATGGTGGTAAGAAAAAGGAGAAGGAAAAGGACAGGAGGTGAAATGGATGCTTCCACCTAAGGGATAGCATAAATTAAAATTTGATGGTGTGGCAAAAGGGAATCCTAGTCCTTCAAGATGTGGTGGTATTATTAGAAACTACTATGGTGGAGGGATTGCTACTCTCTCTTACCCTTTGGGATTTTAGACAAACCATTATGCAGAAGCTAGTGCAACTCTCCACATGGTGAAATTAGGTTTGGATATGGGAGTTAAAAAATTATGTTTAGAGGGGGACTCAAATAACATCATTAGATGTATCAAAGGGGTTCTCCAACTAGCATGAAAAATAGCTAATATCATTAAAGAAATTTGTACAACACTTGGAAAATTTGATAGCATCCATGTCAGTCATGAATACAGGGAGGCAAACTCAATGGCTGATTCATTTACCAAAAAAGTAGTAAAGAAAGATATGGTGATGATTTGGAATATTGGTGGGGATATTTTAGAAGGTGTGAAAAGCCTAATTGAGTTGGAAAAAATCCAGGGAGGTACGGGTGATATCTAAAGATAATTATGGAAATAAATGGGAGTATGGGTGTGAGTAATTTTAATAAAGGTAATTATAGATAGAGAAAGCAAATGATGTTATCAATGCCAAATTTATACATTTTATAGGCCAATTTTTTTCTTTACCATTTTAGGGGTATTGAAAGACAAATCAGCAAAAATCAAAGCATCTTCCATTAGAGTATTCAATGGGTTGAGAAAGGGAAATAGAGGACAAAGTTTATGAGAATCATTAGTACTACGAATATAGAGATGATGGGGGAAAGAAGTAGGAAAGAACTAGTTGGTGAAGTGAAAAAAAGGAAGCAAAGAACTAAAGTTTGGGAGAAGTTAGAAAAGGGAGGAATGGCCAACTACATAGCCAAACTCCATGGTTATGACCCTGTGGTTACTAATCTTATGGTAAATTCATGGAAGGCTAGAATGGTCAAATTTGATGGGGTTTTGTATTAGGTGACTATGGATATTATTGCTCATGTAACTAAAATTCTAGATGAGGGATTGAAGTTTACAGAGATAAGATGGTGTCTGCAAATGCTATGAAGAATTTTGCAAAGAATACAGAAGAGAGAAAGGAACTGGTCAAAAGTAAAACCTACAATGAGATGGACTCAATTAAGAAGCTCTAGAAGTATTTTTTGAGGGCTATTATTGAGTATATATCTTTGAATATGAGATTTGATAGGGTTAGAACACATCATTTTGTTTTGCTCAATCATTTTTGCTATGGGGTTAAGGTTTCTTTCCATTTCTATTTATATACTTCCATGTGTAAGAGTATTTCTAGGCAGAAGAAAAAGCCTACTTCTAATCTAACCCTGCATGAAAGTTTACTACTTTTGATATATGAGCATTTCAAGGCTTAATCTAGAAGCAAAACCCTCACCTAGAGTGTGGATGTATCTAAGGAGATGGGAAGCTCTAACTTCATGTTTGACATGGATGATGTTTAGAGTATAAGTTCATAGGATGAAGATGATAATACTTCATCTAGAAAGAAGGCTAAGGTAATTGAGAATAAATTCCCTTCATCAACTAAAGCCCTATGCAGGAAAATCCCTAGGGGGCTTGGGCCTAAAATTGCTGGTCAAGGAGATGAAGAGAACAATGAGGAAGGGGATGATATGGATACTGATGAAGACAAAAAAGAGGAGGATTCTAAGAGGGATGAGCCAATAGCTAAAAAATAGAGAAGGTAAAAAGAGGAGGAAGTGCTCTTAGAGGGGAAATTGTATTCTGGGTTGGAGATTACTTCCATTCCTCTTTCCCTAATTCCCCCTCAAGAACAAGATAAGGAGAAAATAAAGGATGAGTTTGGAGAGGTGGTCATAAAAGACAAGCAAATGGCTTGATGGGTATCATTAGAGAAGCCATGAACGCCCAAATCCTCAAAGAAAAATAGGAAAGCTCTAGATGGAGGAATTCATTGATCCAACACTAGTGGCTATCATGAATAATGCAAGGAAAATTGGCATGAATTTGTTTAATAATGCTAGAAATAGTATGATTGACAATTTTAGGTCAATTAAATGGCTCTACCATGAATTGGAAGAGGTCAAAGAAAGAATGGGTCAACTAGAGAACAAAGGGAAAAAGTTAGATCATGGAAATTTGATAGATCAAGGGGATGGCGTCAGCTTGGTTGAAAAAAGAATTTAGAATTTGGAGAATTACAATCATAATATGGCTAACTAGATGAATTTTATTACAACTTGTCTAAATGATAACATCTCTTCTCTTGCCAAAAAACTAAAAGCCAGGGGTTTACTAGAGGAAAATATGGAAAAGGACAGAGCTAGAGATAGGATGGATAAGGACATGACTATAGACATTACCTTCAGTAACTTCAATCATTCTAGTTAGAATAAGTGGGAGCATATGGTTGAGGAGATACAGAAAGCCTATGAAGCAGTGGAAATGTTGTAGGAGCTCGAAAGAAAGATAGAGAAATAACATAAGTTTTTCATTTCCTATCATTTGGACTAATAGGCTTTTGTAGTTTTTTGTTTTTGGCTTTTTGTTTGTCTATTGTCCTAGCCTTTTGGTTGGCTATAGTAATGTGGTTGGGCTTTTGTTTCTTATTTTTAGCCCTTTGATATGTATTAACCTTTGGCTTTTAGGATCCCTGTAAAACCTATTTGTCTTATCAAAAATATCTACTCTGATCTAGGAATTATTCTTGTCTTTATATTCTCTTTTACTATCATTTTTTAGTTTTGGTTCTAGTTTATTGGAAATCTTTTCCATTTATGTGATTCCACCAGTTTGTTGATGGTTGGCTATTTTCTAGAATATTGAGAAAAGCTCTAGATATGATCCCATCCTTCATGCCCAACATTTCTCTCATAATGAACAATAGTTAATGAATTATAGAGATAGTCCTAGTCCATTCAGTCATTTCTCAAGTTTCCATGTATCCTCATGTATCTGTTTCAAGGAAATAAATAAAAGGTGTAGTAACAAGTTTATCTTTAGTATGAATCTTGTCTTCTATTCATGTTTGTTTCTAATCTTTTGTTGAACAAAGAGAACAAAACTCAGTTGTAATCTATTTTAGGGTGTATGTGTTGATATGTTTTTCTTGTGATTCAAGGAGTCATGTAAATTCTTAGTTTATCATCACAAGTTGTAAATTTCATGATAGGATAGGCGAGTATGAGATTCAAAAATGATGCAGATATCTAATTCACAAGGTGAATGGATAGATCTGGAAGTCCTGATAGATGAGATGTATCAATGCTTTCCAAGGATGTGTGTTAGTGATTTTTTGAATTGACTAATAGATAAGGCATTGATCAACTACAAGATTGATGTGTTTTGTTGTTCATGTCTTAGTGATGCAGAAATCAATTTATAATCAAAATCCTTTTCCTTTTTTGTTGAAGAGTTGAAAAGAGTAATCCTCACTTAACTTATCAAGTTCATAGGTCATGTCATTAGCTATTTCATGTCTATGTTGTTTTCATTAACATAGAAGATTTGGGGTTTCAATCTTCTTTTTCCAAATTAAGATATATGTTTTAGGAACTTGTACCATCTAAAATAATCTAAGGTTCATCCACCTAGGTTTTGTAGAGTCTGAAGTAGAAGGAGCATAGCTTTATAGTTGGCCCCACTATTTGAACGGGAACTAGTACAAAAACAACAATATTACTAAATAAACTACTAAAAATTGTAGATATATGACCAATTTTAATCACATGACCATTGGTAGTTTATTGTTGGTGATTAATATGGAAACCAAATTTATGACCAAACAATTTTAATAATTAATTTGTTCATTGATTTAATAATTGATTTGGTTTTTGGTTGTTACTAAGTAGTAGTTTATTTGGTGGTTTATTTGGTGTTTTATTGTTGTTAAATAGTAGTTTATTTGATAGTATATTTGGTAGTTGATTTAATAGTATATTTTGGAGTTGATTTGGAAGTTAATTTGGTAGTTTATTTGGTATTTTATTTAATCAAATTAGGACATGATGGAATCAAACCACCATCCTCCTACTTATAAAACAGGTGCTCTTCCATTGATCTAGTACCCTTTAAAGAATATTAATTTTTTTAAATGCATAATATAAAGATCAAGATAATGTTTTCATTGTCCAATTCATTACATGTGGCTTGTCTAATAAAATTACAAAATTATGTGACATATTTACAACTAGTTCTATGGTAGCCACTTGCTCTAAACTAATTTTTTTAGAAAGATAACATGGCTTGAATGTTGTCATTCATTCTTCTACTATTGCCACCTATTCTTGATGAATTGTCTTTACAAAAAGTAGCAATACAATAAATATAACTAACAAATTCTTTACCAACTACTACAAATGTTGACCAAAAACTTATTTTCAGCAAACAACACTATTCTTTGTATATCAAAATCAAATAGCTATGCACTTCTCTTTATAAAAAAATTGGTTGAGGAAGAGAAAATATGATCTATAATTCTCTACAATGAAAACTATAGAATGAGAAGGGATTGACTACAAGCTGATTTAAGAATTCTTAATAATGCTTTCTCCAATTTCCAAACTTAAAACAAATGACTTCATCAAACTTACACCTACAACTTATAGAAACTACAAACTGAATGATTTAAATAGGCGATCAGGGAATAGATAATAAATCAATCCATCTTTGTGAAAACAAAAACTGCTCTTCATGTTATCAAAGTAACAATATATCCTCACAGGGATGGATCCCTTCTTTTTATTCTCTTTTATCAAAAAGTAATGTAGTACTTAGGTAGATTATCTAGGTTATTCTCTTTTGAAGGAGGTTTATGCCAATCATGGTTGTGGCATTCGAAGGACTAGTAATTGATTGTAGTATCATACTAAATTATAGTTATGTTAAAATTTTATACATCTATAGCCCATGCAACCTATTCTTTCATGTTGTGCTTTGTGTTTTCCAATCAAGAATGCAAGCCCATGTAGTTAACTCTATCAAATACAACCTTGATGAATGATGACATATTTGAGAATATTTAGTTTCTCTTTATAGGAAATGAAGTTGTGGTTAAGAATCTTAAGAGGGAAAATTTTATGTTTTCTAGGTGTAGTGACACTAATAATAAGCTCCAAACACAATATCAACAAAGAATATGAGATGGGCATCTCATCAACATCAAGGAACATTAATAGGTAAAGGATGACCAATTAAGATGCTTCTTGAAAATGTATTGTATCTTAAACTAGTAGTATAGTCCTTCCTCTTTTACTATTTAAAGAAGTGACCTTAGAGGAACAAAATACCAATGATGCTTCTCATGTGTAGGACAAGATATGTAGAGGTGATAGATAAGCTCCAAATCATACACTTTCTTTTGTAAAGGTTGATTATGAATTAGTTTGATCATAGAAATCATTCTAATAATTCTAGCTACTTTTGAAACCCCATATGAATATCACTAGGAAATTTTTCCCAATGGAATTATGATGTAATGATGCCCAACACTAATCTACCTAGGCAATTTGTTATCTATTTTTGAAACTACAATTATTAGATAAGAAGTTGTACTACCAAGTGAGATAACATATAATTCAATCATAATTATATTATTAACATTATATGATAAATTAAAGTATAAAAAGAAAGATTATACATCACTTAAATGCAACTAAACAACTAAATTATTTCCATCTTGTAGGGCCAAGTCATTTTACCTATTTAGAAATTTTATGAGGAACATAGTTGTATGAGACTAATTTAATTTCACCAATTATTTAAATAGAGAACATAACTTATTTTATCAATTTCTTTAGATTTCCACAATTTAATTATCTTTTATTTTCTTTTAGGCTCTCTTATATTTTCACAAGTTCCATTTATACATCTCTTGTACTTTGGAACATACCAATGATTGATCATAGAGTGTGATCTAAAAATTGATGCTAAAAATATATGTAACCCAATCTACTTAGAAATAACTAATAAAACACATTTCATGTCAAATAGATAGCATATTTCAAATAAAAGTGTTCATAAGTATATGGCTTTTACATTAAATATCCATATAGGCCTTCATAAGTATATAGTTTATGCTCATATTTTCATTGACGAATACCACTATGCTTTCCTATTTTGCAATCTATCATTGTGCAACTTGTTTATTTGTAGTTTTAGACACATTGCAAAAACCTAGCTTCAAACACTCTCTAAAATGGTATGTCTTCTTTGTTTGTGCCTACAAATGTCACCTCACTAGGCTTATGTTTCACCATTGGATAGAACCGACTTTTAATGCATGTATCTACATTGTTAATCATCTACATTATACTCCTTAAAAATGCATCATAAGCCAAATAATAAAGGCCATTCCTCCCTTGGTAATAGAGAGGTCATAGTATATTTTCCTTGGTGATATGAACTGTAAAATAAAATGAACAACAAATCAAAATTTTAAATAACCAATCTTACACAATTGAGCCAATGAGCTAAATATTACTCAAGATTTTAATTCACACTACTATCCTTTTCTCTATCTTTCTAGGATTCATATTTAGCTATTAGGATTCTCTTTGAAATCTTGAAGTGTCATGTATAAATCTTTCTAGAAAATATGAAATTATTTGTTTTTCTTTAAAAAAATTGAAGTAATTTTATTTTTTCCAAAAAAGTTAATGCGTATTTTTTTAAGGTTGTCCAAAATATTTGAATCATTTTTTGTGAAAGGGTTTTCTAAATAAGATGAGCATAGGCTTACTTTGTTAGTTTTTTTTTTTTTTTAACAAATACAATTGCCATATTTTTAAAAGATGACTGCCTACTATTGGCTATATCCTTGCACTGTCATGCAAATAGTAGTTAATCTTAATGGATGAAGCTTCCCATGAAGTTGTTCTATTTTTTCCATGAAACCATGATTGGTTGAATCATCCACTAACATTTAGAAACCTAAAAAAATTAGGTAAATTAAACAAATAAATCTTCCCTTGACATTGTTGGTGTTGTTTGTTCATTTTCTAATTCTCTTGTTGATATTAAATAAATTTGTATTCACCTGTTGTAGGGAGATTTAGAATTGAGTAATATCAAGCTTCATGTTTTAGGTTCTACAGGCTCAACCAGCAAGGAGGATAAATGGATAATGTCACATATAGGTAAGAGAACTTAGACAAGGGAATTTCTTCTATGGAAAAAAGATTGGTGGTTTTTTTCATTGACTATAATTGTGGTTGTCTTGTCTATTGTTGTTGACTGTAATTAGGGTAGTCTTCTCCAATGTCACCCCTCTTTTATTATTGTACCTTTATTTGCCTATGATAATGGTATTTCATCTTAATGGGAAATCAATTATGTTGAATGAGTGGAGCTTATGGTTAGGTAGATTCCACAACATTCACTAAGAAAGTTATATTTATAGGCTATGTTGCATGAGGGGGAGCTCATCGCTAGGAATATTTTAGAACATCCATGAAGAGAACATTTTTCTTCAACTTTTTTGAGTTAAATAAAAAAAACTTAGCTAATTGGCTATAGTTGTGATGCCTCCCACTTCTGTTACCACTTCTCCCATGACTGTTCCTCCCACTCCCATTTCTATTTTTGGGTTTGAACCTATCATATTCTTCCCATTCTTTGGTGGGCTATGGTGTTGGGTTCCTTTAGCGATGGTAGTGGGCAGCCCCTCTACTGCATTTTGACGTTGGGCTTCTACTCATGTGACTCTTGCTAGGGTGGCTCTACAACTTGATGCTCTTCCTCAAGGGTTTTTGGGTCATTCAACAATCTCTTGTGTTGATGTGGCTTCATATGAGGTAGGCATTAGAGGTCATGTTGTGTGTTTGGGGCTTCATGTTGCTATGTCAGTTGCTACAAGTAACTTGATTAAGATTGATCTAGTTTTTGAAATAGTTGATGAGATTTCCACATATGCGTCAGACTTTTCTTCTATAGCTACTATCTTTCATTTTAGGGGTTTTTGGCTCTCTTTGTCAGAACTACATTCTTGGATATCCAAATATTGGGAGTCTATCCTTTCAGATTTAGTTTAGATTTACCCTACAGCAAGGGATTTTTTATTGTAAAATTTTCTACTACCAAAGATAGAAATGTCATCCTGCGTCATGGTTTCTCTTGGAATGAGAGGTTCCCTCTAATAGCTAAACCATGGTATAAGTATTTTTACTTTTCGACTGAATACTTAAATAGGATTCCTCTATGGGTTAGAATGCCAAATCTTCCCCTTCACTTATGGTTGGATTATGTCTTGGATGCTATAGGGGAGGCGCTTGGGGACTTCTTCCTAATTAATTTTGCATCTTTCAATATTTATCAAACAAAATATGCTTGCATTCTTGTGGAGATTGATGTCTCTAAGGGGCTCCCTAAAATGATTAAGTTGTCCTCTCCTAATGGATCTTAGATTCAACTTCTTAATTATGAGGGTATTCCCTTCAGATGTAGGAAATTTCGTTAGATTAGCTACAATACTGCATGTTTCTCCTTTGAAAAGGTTAGATCAAAGAAGTCACCTTCTTGGTGGAAGGGGGTTTTTGATGATCATTATATGGTTCAAAAAGTATCTTCTAAGGGAGATGGGTTAGTTGGCTCCTCTCAGGATTCTTTGGTGGCAGATTTTGTTGTTGTCTATGTGATTCAAATGATGCTCCTATTGTAGTGACCAATACAAGCATCCCTCCTTTTTTTTTGTTGTTGTTGATCTAATTGTTACACCTCTTGTGGCTATGTATCAGGATGGTTTTGTTGTCCCTCTACTACTATGGTACCAACCATCACATGTGATGGTGGTGTTTTTTCCCTTGTCATGTAGGTGTTGGTGGTTGGAAGTGATGTTACTAACTCTGCATGGAAAAAGGATACTAGGAAGGTGGAGGATGGATGGACAATAGTAAAAGGAAAGAAGGTCAAGCCCTCCACTCTTTTATTTGATATGTCTTTACATTCTCAAAACATGAGATCAAAATGTAAATCTTGAGGCTTGGATTTCTTTACCTATCGCTCGCCTATTCTTTTTGAGGTTGTACCATTTTTGTTTGGTTCTCTTTGCCTATTTGGCTCGATGTTGTTTGTAGTTTGACATGGTTCAAGACTAATTGTCTATTTATTTTGTAACCATGGGGTTTCAAGCTCCTATTTAGAACCTATCTTGGTAGTAGAAGTGTACTATGTTATCTATGAGGCCATCCTGGCCACCTTGTTTTGGTTGATGACCTATTTCACCATTGGGTTGTTGTACCTTTTGTGTGGACTTCATTAAAAATATTTGAATTTGTAAAAGGTTTCAAGCACCCTTCAAAACTTGTTTTCATTAATAAAAAACATATTTTAAAAATAATAGGAACTAGAAAGTTGTGTAGATATCTTGTAACCATAGTATTTCATAAAAACATTAGTCTCAAACACCTAATCAAAAAATCAATATCTTTCTCTATACCTCCATATTTAAACACATTTCTACCAAAATATATTTACCTATAATATCAAACTATAGTCCTCCTCCTCCCATTATGCTTTGATGGACATCCATACCTTATTCAAAATCTCCAATTTTGCACGCTAAAAATTTAAACTCATGGATATCAAATTAGCCTATTCTAAAAGAGTTGGAAGACCTATTTCACCCCATGGCTTTACTCCCTATGTGTTGGAATATACCAATTAAAATCTTGATAGTCAAACTTAGTTTCAACCAAATTGCATACCCATCTTATGATCCTATAAATCTACATATAAGAAATTCATGTCTTCTCATAGATTGAGTCCTAGTCTCATGCAACCATCCATGTGTTTGAAAACTAGAACTTTCCTCTTCTAGTCTAGTTACTAAGCTCCTCTATAAATTAGAGGCATAGGCATAATCGATCTATTATTATTAATACATAGATTTATGAATTAGTAAATGAGTTTTCTTTTCTCTATTATGTTTCTTTCTAATGTAACATTTTAGTGTTGTATATTTTAATTTTTTATCATGGTATCAGAGCATTATTGACTCTTGGGATATGGTAGATTTTTTTTGTCAAATTTTTTTTTTTTAATTGCAGGTTATAATCTAATTGAGGAGCATCACATAAATCTTTGGGTGTTTGGAAAGCCAAGATTGGTGGTGCAATAGATTGTTTTATTTTTTGAAGTTATTGCCTAAAAGAGAATAAAAGGTGCCAGGCAAAAGATTACTCAAGAGAAGGGAAGTTGGTTGGTGCTATGTTGTCTATTGTTATATTAAGATAAGAATGAGATTGTCAGAGGTTAAATCATCTATTTTATAAATGACAAGAAAATTTTATAGAGTTTATTGTAATAATGTTGAGATGGTGATCATCTCCAATAATCTTACATTTGAATTTTTAAAGGAATAGTTGAGGAAATTTGAAATTGTCATTGTGATTGTGAAATGTGGTAAAAATACTAGGTCAATTCAAAGAAAGTGTTATTTGTGGATCAATTGCATGGGTAAGCAAGGTAAAAGAGTGTTAAAGGAAAATGCAAATTTAATTTCTTAGACAAACATTTTATAAGAAGAATTGATAAATGTGAAGAAAGAAAATGGAGACTTAATTTATGAGAAGTTTTTGCAAGAAGAATTGACACAGTTAAGAAGTGAAATGAATATAGAAAGATGCAAATTTTTAAATCAAATTAATGTCTATATAGAAGAAAATGGAGAGCTAGAGCAAAGACTAAAGTTGTTGGATAAAATTAAGAAAAGAAATGATGAATTAGAGGAGAAAATGAAGAAAGTAAAAGAAGAAAATGACTTTTTAAAGGATGAACTAAATCAATCCATCATGGAAAGAAATACATGTGTGAAAACAAAATTAGAATGTTATGTTTCATGTAGTACAGATGATTTTAATTCACCACTAGAAAAGTGTGACTTTGTTGAGGTTGCTTGTGATAAAGAATATGAAATTGTGGCATCAAATAATATCAGTTGTGATTAAGAATGATGGGTGGAATATAATGAAGAGAATAGGCTACAAAGGTAAAGGATTGGGAAAACATGAATAAGGAATCATAGAGCCTATTAAGCCAATAATGAGACAAAAGTATGAAGGACTAGGATATATGACAGATGAAAGAAATGATTATATCAATGGAATTAAATTTGTTCAATGTAAACAATATATGTAATGTTCAAATTGTAATAGGAAAGGACACATGAAAGGCAAGTGTTGGCATCTCCATCCATGCAGTCTTTGTGGATTAAAGAGTCATTATGAAAGGACATGTTGGAACAAAGAGTGTAAAAAAAATTCTATGGAGAAATGCTTCAAAATGGACATTGGATGGAGTTATGGATCAAGATGGAAAAATATCATAGATATGATTAAAGGTTTTTTTAGATACAAAGTTTGAGTGTGAGGGATAATCAAAACATATCAAAGTGTGAACTCTCAAGAAGGATTGCAAATGGTTCATGCAAATCAGAATCATCATATACCAAGACATCCATGAAAAGTAAAACTTCATAAAAGAGAAAAGATTAAAGATATTTTTTTTCTACCATGATTGAAATGATATTTTTTGCTAAGTCCTTGAAGGGTTTATGGTAATCCAAAACCATTTGTATAGGTGAAAAACCTAAAAGTTCATTCAAGGGTTTGTGGTAATCCAGAACCATTTGTTTAGGTGAAAAACCTAAAAATTTATTGAAGGGTTTGTGGTAAGCCAAAACCACTTGTTTAGGTGAAAAATCTAAAAGTTTGTTTAAGGGTTTGTGGTAAGCCAAAACCTCTTATTTGGGTGAAAAACTCTAAAGAAAAGTAGTTGCACTAGTTGGGGGAAATCTTAAAAGGTTAAAGGTGAATTGACTAAAAACCAAAAAGCATAATAACAAGAGGAATAAATTTTCCATTGTGATAGTGATAGGGGAGACCAAAAAAATTTATGTTGTAAATGAGCACTTGAAAAGGCTTAATGCCATGACCTATCCTATTTAAATTTATTATTGTAATTTCTCCCACTAAAAGATTTTTTAGTGGTATAAATTAAGGGAGGGTGTTGGAAGAAGTTTGCATCCATGTCATAAATTTGTTACAACCAAACTCATACTTGATTGTCAGTTTCTTACATTTACATTAGTTTCTTTCAATGGTAATTGAGTAGACCATTTCCTTCCCATTTACCACTTTATGGAATGTAGTTAGGATAATTATTAGCCACATCTAGAAGTTTCCCCAAAACATAGAAGTCTTTTCAAATTGATAATGATAACCAAAATTTTATGTTGAAACTAGGTACCTAACAAGGCTCAATGTCGAGACTCATCTTATTTGAATTTCTTATTGTAATAATTTCTCCCACATAAAGAATATTTAGTGGTAGAAATTAAAGGGGGGTGTTGGAATAGACCAATTCAACTCTCCATAGTCAAACTTAGTTTCAACTAAATTCCATACCCATTATATGATCCTATAAATCTGCATATAAGAATTCCATGTCTTCCTATAGACTAAGTCCTAGTCTCATGCAGCCATCTATGTGTTTGAAAACTAAAACCTTCCTCTTCTAGTTTAGTTATTAAGATCTGCTATAAATTAGAGGTATAGCCACAATCAATCTATTATTATTAATATAGAGATTTATGAATTAGTAAATGAGTTTTCTTTTTTTTGTTATGTTTCCTTCTGATATAACAATTTAGTGTTGCATATTTTCATTTCTTATCACTATGTTATTTAAACTATAAGATAATTTTATAATAAATTTTTAATTGATTTCTATTTATGTGAAGAGCCTTTTAAAAAAATGGAAGACACTTTTCATTTTATATTACTAAACATATTATCTTTTTTTAATTGAAACCTATTTTTTTCTTCACTTCAAGTAAATCTTATCATTAGGAATTTTAGCATAATATTGATATTTTATAATAAAAAAATTAGAAGAAGATATTTGGGCTAGCCGAGGTAGATAATGCATATAAACATTATATGAATTTTGAGGTGTAAAGAAAAACTATTGATATATCCATACCAATTATAACTTCAACTCTACATTAGAAAATTGTTAAATGGAAGTTAAACTTGGATTGCTTACATTAAACCCACTATTAAAACAATTAGGCAAAAAAATTGTGTCAAACTATGTATATTCATATCCACATACAAAAAAAAAAGAATCTTTGAACCCAATACACAAATTGTTGATATATCCATACCATGTCCAAAATCAAGTCATTACAATATAATTAAATAGGTGTGAATTAAACATGAATTGCCTGTTTCATGAAACCCAATATTAAGCAAAGTGGGTGCATATAAAATATGAGCTCCAAGTTGTACCAAATCATGTATGACTAAGACTATCTATTTGACTATGGTGGACATCATGTCAATCCAAGCCAAACTTCAAATCCTTTTTTTGTATGATATAGTTATTGAAGACTATTACATATACATCTCTAGTTTTAGCTATGATTCAATTGGGATGAAAATCAAAATATTCTTCCCTAGTTTGGGCTACAATTTAGTCTAGATGAAGAGCAAAATATTCTTCTATACTTTGGTCTATAGCTCAACCCAAATGAAGTGAAGATCTTAACAGGGAGTCTCTTCATTTGTCCATCTCAAAAAGAGGCTATATATAACGTTAATTATTGATCCATTAAAATAGTAGCCTAGGTTGAAGTTCTATATATTTAATTAGTGGAAATGTTCTATTATGGATAAATCTAAGGATTAATAATGAAGGAAAGACCTCCCTAATAAAGTGCCCTTGTACAAAACTAGGTGAGAACTATGAAAACCCACAAAGGAGGAAATGGAAAATGAAAAGAAAAATTGATTGCAATCAATATGGAAATATATATTATGAAATTAGTAGGAAATAATATTTTCACTAATACTTACAAATTTAGGGTTTCAAAATCAACAATACAACATTCATATTTGTAGCCATGGTGTTTCTGGAAACTTTTGTAGTAGAGATCATTGAGAAATACTATAACTTTTTAAGGGAATTTTGTTGGACCTACTCATACTATCCTAATGCAATGAACATCATCTATAAACACCATTTTAGTTATTAATTTTTATTATGACGCAAGTGTAGTGGTATGGTGAAAAATATGACAACAAAATCAAAACATGTGTATTGTTTATAGAATTCCAAGTGAGAAAGCTTCATGAAAAATGTCATATTTCTAGCCATTTACTATATTTCTCTAATTTCTCTATTAGAAGGATTAGGAAGAATTAAATTAAATCCAATTGGTAATTATTGAAAATGTACCAAGTAATGAGATTCCTCCTAGCCTTGTGTATCCACATG
Organism: Cupressus sempervirens; assembly: GCA_028749045.1. Taxonomy (NCBI): domain Eukaryota; kingdom Viridiplantae; phylum Streptophyta; class Pinopsida; order Cupressales; family Cupressaceae; genus Cupressus; species Cupressus sempervirens. Next base: position 606,383,287 of record CM053784.1, on the reverse strand, counting down.
TAGGAAAGGCATCAACACCTAAAACAAAGAGGTGTTATGAAAGATTTGTTAATACCCAAACCTTAAGGAGCTAAGCCTTGCTCATCTAAGCTCTCCTGAAAGGATAACAATTGGTTATTGTAAAAAATTGTAAGGTATATCAGGAATCTCTAATCTTTGAAATCTTGTAGAGTCAAATATTTTCTATTTTTAGAGGTTGGAGTTTGATCACTTGTATCTCAGTGGCATGATATGTCTTCAAAGAATGATATTTGGTAGATGTGCAAAGGGAAGCCTGTTAATATTTTCCCTCTTCCCATCTGCTTGCTAGCTCTTTGAGTGATCTTGTTGAACATGTTGGCACATTCAAAGGTGGAAGACTAATCTAATATATACATTGGAGCTTAAAGAGAAATGTAGAGTAGTAGCTGGAAAGATATATGGTTTATGCATCTAGAGGATGAAAACTCTCATCTTCTCTAAATCCCTTTGTGAGAACCACAATGCTTTCAACATGGTATCTAGATCTAGGAAGAAAAGTTGTGTAAGCTCCCTAGATATCAAAAAGGTTTTCTAATACTATCATCTTTTTTCAATGATTCTTTTACTATGTGAATCGATTAATCATCTTGGCTAGTTAGAATGGGAATGATGGAGAAAAATTTAGATCTTCATTGATATTAAAAGCACTGGCTAATTCTATCATTGATGTTGAGAGAATATAGAACCATAGAAAATGTATATTGCATGAAGCTATAGGGATTCATGCCACCAAAATGTAGTCATTTGTTATTTGTGCCTTGCAATTTGGAGAAGACTACAATTCTAGTATGAGGCCAAGTGAATCAAAGTGATCATTTAGATCTCTTTTAGATTTGTTGGTAGTAGGACTTAGTTAATTTTCCAATGGATGTGTTTGACATCCCTAACATTAGAAGATTTTTTGGAATCTTGAAGTCCCAAGAGTAATTTTTTAAAATGGGGAAGTTACACTCACAGGCAGTAACACAATTAGGAATCTTTTCTTTTTGGTGTTTAGTCCCATATGCACAAGGTAGTAGGAGGCTTATATGTTTAAATACCTTTGTGAAATATACCTAAGTGCATTTATGACATGCCTTAGAGACAAGGCAAGGTTCACATGGTGGGGCCTGTTGTCTTGGGCAAATAGCTAGAAGCAATCATAGGAAATTTTTTTGAACCATACTATAGGGCAATGAGATGTCATCATCAAGGACATGTAGTGGTTAGGAACACCTTTGTAGGGTAAACTTCATGGTTAGGAGATAATGCATGATAGCACAAAAATCCTAAATTAACCATCAGGTGCATGCTCATAACATTAGATGCTAGGTTTGAGAAAACTGCCCTGACCACGTGAAAAGTCTCATTTCACAACTTTGCAAGGGTTAATCACGATTAAGGAGGATGACCTCTGACAGTGAAAAATGGGTTAATTTATAGGTTTCTCAAGTTAATTCTTAGTTAAGGGTTGAGTCCCTAAACATGCAAGGCACTAACACATGGTAGGGGCCAATCAGAGTAGTGAGGTGGTGATGACTAGGCAAAGGATGACCAATCTTGTGTTGACATGTGGCCCTTGTTTTAATATTAGATCTAGTATCTTCTTGCAAATTAGTTTCATGTTTCCATCATTCTAAAGATATTTCATGCATTCTTCAGTGGAAAGAGAAAAAATCTGATTTTTAGTTATAGAAAGAAGGAAGAGAGAGGTTTTTCATAAACAAGTGGAAGTTTAGCATCTATTCTAATCTAGGAATTCTTCTTGTCTTTATATTCTCTTTTTCTCTCATTTTCTAGGTTTGGTTCCAATTTATCAGAAAGTTTTTCCATTTATGTAATTCCTCTAGGTTTTTGATGGTTGGCTATTTTCTAGACTATTGAGCGTAGCTCTAGCTGTGATCCCCCCATTCATGCCCAACATTTCTCTTGTAATGGACAGCAACTAATGAATTATAGAGATAGTCCTAGTCTATTTAGTGTTTATTATTTTTTCATGTATCCTCATGTATCTTTTTCAAGGAAATAAATAAAAGGTGTAGTAGTAAGTTTATCTTCAGTATGAATCTTGTCTCCTATTCATGTTGTTTGTAATCTTTTGTTAAACAAAGAGCACAAAACTCAGTTGTAATCTATTTTAGGGTGTATGTGTTGATATGTTTTTCTTATGATTCAAGGAGTCATGTAAATTTTTAGTTTATCATCATAGTTTGCAAATTTCGTGATAGGATAGGTCGAGTATGAGATTCAAAAATGATGTAGATGTTTGATTCATAAGGTGAACAGATAGATCTAGAAGTCCTGATATATGAAATGTATCATTAATTTCCAAGGATGTGTTTTAGTGATTTGTTGAATTTCCTAATAGATAAGGCACTGATAAGCTACATGATCAAGATGTTTTGTTGTTCATGTCTTGGTGATGCTGAAATTAATTTATAATCAAAATCCTTTTCCTTTTTTGTTGAAGAGTTGAAAAGACTTATCCTCGCTTAACTTATCAAGTTCATAGGTCATGTCATTAGATATTTCATGTCTATGTTTTTTTCATAAGCATAGAATATTTGGGGTTTCAATCTTCTTTATCCATATTTAGATATATGTTTTAGGAACTGATACCATATAAAAGAATATGAGGTTCACCCACCTAGGTTTTGTAGAGCCTGAAGTAGGAGTATAGCCTTATAGTTGGCCCAACTATTTGAATGGGCACTAGTATAAAAAAAACAATATATTATAGAATAAACTACAAAAAATTGTAGATATATGACCAATTTTGGTCACGTGACCATTGGTAGTTTATCACCGGTGAGTAATATGGAAACCAAATTTATGACTAAACTATTTTAATCATTAATTTGGTCATTGATTTGGTTATCGTTGTTACTAAATAGTAGTTAATTTGGTGGTTTGTTTGGTAGTAGATTGTTATTAAATAATAGTTTATTTGGTAGTATATTTGATACTATATTCAATAGGTTATTGGCAGTTTATTTGATAGTATATTTGGTAGTTGCTTTGGTAGTTGATTTAATTGTATATTTTGGAGTTGACTTGGTAGTATATTTGGTACTTTATTTGGTAATTCATTTGGTAGCTTATTTAATAATATTAGGGCGCGATGGAATCAAACCACCACCCTCCCACTTATTAAGTAGGTGCTCTTCCATTGATCTAGTACCCTTTAAAGAATTGTAATATTTTTAAATGCATAATATAAAAATCAAGAGAATGTTTTCATTGTTAAATTCATTACATGTGGCTTCTCTAATAAAATTACAAAATTATGTGACATATTTGCAACTAGTTCTATGGTAGCCACTTCCTCTGAACTAACATTTTCAAAAAGAGAACATTGCTTGAATTTGATCACTCATTCTTCTACTACTGCCACCTATTCTTGATAAATTATCTTTACAACAAGTAACAATACAATAAATATCATCAATAAATTCTTTACCAACTACTACAAATGTTGACCAAAAACTTGTTTTCAGTAAACAATGCCATTCGTTGTATATTAAAATCAAATAGCTATGCAATTCTCTTTATAAAACATTTAATCAAGAAAGAGAAAATATAGTTGGAATGTTCAAAATGGGAAGAGTGCTTCTAGGGGGGGGGGGGGGGTGGTGGGGGGGGAGTGTGAATCAAAAGTACAACACATTTAACCCTCTTTTTTAATCCTTTAAACATATTACTAAAAAGTAAACTACATGCATGTAAACATATAAATGAACATAAAGTAAACACATGCAATAATGCATAACACTAGATTTGGTAACCTAGAAACCCTCCAAGAATAAGGTGGTAAAACTAGGGTGGGGATGATACCCACAAAAATTACTATAGTAATAATTGTTTGACCACTTCTGATGGTCTGCCCTATGAAAATCCTGCCCTATTAAAGGCTTTACACTGTGTCAATAGTGACTTGATTAGAGATAGTATGTAATCTTTTATTGCTAGATTCAGGCACTTGATCTACTCTTTGATGTGACCCTTGATCTGATCTCTGTGCTTAACCCTTGTGCTATTTTGATCAACTAGATGTGTAATTATTGTTTTGCTCCTTTAAGTCTTACTCTCCTCACACTAAAGTTTTCTATAATCTCCCCAAACACTGCTCTCTATCACACATGCAATGGAGTATTCAACCTCCTTTTAAATATTGTGAAGATTTAGGGTTAGGTATGGATCTATGATCCATATTGAATCTCAAGTTTCCCACTCATTCCTTGCATTTACCTTATTGGTTGCATGCCTTCTCCATTTTTTTGATTAGCTGCATGTTGATCACATAGGGAATGTAAAAGATTCATTCTTATCCTTTTTCTTCTTCAAAATCCTTCTATGTTGGCTCCAAAAATGGTTTACATCTATGTTTGTGAGGGTACAAACTCATATGCTAATCCTGTGTTACTCGACACATACTAGACTAGTAGTGCTTGACACATATACTATCCTGGATTGCTTGACACCTATTACACTCTATCTCACTTGAAACATATATGATTTTAGCTCACTTAGCATATGAAGCATTCTAACTTACTCGACATCAACTGTGACTTGACACCTATATGTCACTCGGCACTTATATACTGCTCAGCACCTGAAGTCACTCAACACCTATTGAAATACTAGATTGGCACACACTATGGCTCAGCATACATAGTGTAATTGGCTTCAATGTAGAAAGTGGTTAAGTGTGTTGATACTCAAATGTCAAAACTATTTAAGACCAACAATCTCCCCCTTTGACATGAGTGTCAAAAATAATTAACTAGACATTTATTCATCTATCCTTATGAGTGCCTTATTCATAAAATTTCAAAAAAAATTCAAAATACCTTAACTCCCCCTAGGTTGATTATGCCTTGACATTCTTGAAATCAAAATTCTATGCTGAATGTGCCTGATACTCTTTGTCTTTCTATCCTATTCCTGCATTCTATACTTGTATGTTGTATCTATATTCTGAAACTAATCTTCATATGCTTGTCAAAAAATTTGTATCTCCCCCCTCTTTGCTATAAAAAATGTATGGTATTTATGGTATTCTCCCCCTTAGTTATATCTTCATCAAAATACTATATTATCCTTATATCTCCCTAAAACATATATCTCTTTCTTTATTATTTCCCCCAATTTTTGACACTAATGTCAAAGGGTTCTAAGGAGTAATACCATACTTAGCCAAAAAAGTACTATTTACCTCCATTATTGTTTTTAGAGCTACATCCCGATTCTCCTAAACAATGTCAAGTGACTTGTGCTTGATGGCAGTCTTTGAAGCAAGGTGTACAAGTCCATTAAGGGTAGAAATATTTGGATCTTTCTTTAAAATTGTCTTAGCATAGACTTGCTCCTTGTGGAGGACTTCTAAATGAGGGGTTATGGAGGAGTGAATTTGCATCAATTTTTCCATAATATTGGCCTCCTCCATTGTTAGTACAGCTAACTCCCTTTGTGTGTGAAGTGATTGTGTAAAATGCTTCCCACTTTGAGTTGGATCTCTTGGTAATTGCATGCTAGAGATTTTCAAGTTTCTTTCTAGGCTCATTATTCTTTGATTAATTTCTTGTGTGAAATTGGAAAAATCACAGTTTCCTATATAATGAAAAAATGTTTTCAAGGACAATTTTGACCTTATCAATTTTCTTGGCCAACTCAACTTGTTCAAGTGCAATTCCACTTGATATATTCTCATTCACCTTTTCTTGAAATTTTCTCTCTGATCATTCCATGAGTTTAACATTGGTGTCCTGGTCTTCATTTATCACCTAGTCAACTATGTCTAATAGCTACTCAATTATTGGCTTGGCTTCATCTGGTGATTGCAAGCTGAAGGCATCCAAAAAGATGTCCTTTATGTCATGAATTGCTTGCTTATATTTGAACTCCTTCCTTAGCATCTCTTGCCTCATCCTTCTATCTAATGCATTTTGCATTTTAGTCATTTGTGCCATTGTGATAGTCTTAGAATCATAGGAGGGAATCACAATATCTTCATCTAATTCAGGGTCTCCATAGTGAAGTACCCTAGCCACTCTAGTTGAACTAGAGCCTGGAGTTGAGAATTACAAGGGGATGGCTTCAATGCTCAGCTTATGAATGGTCTTTGTAGGAGTGTTAGTCTTTGGTAGTTCTACCAATGTTTGAATGGCAGCCTACTCCTTTTCTTTTACTATATCCTCTTTTTCATATAACTTCCTTTCCTTTGCACTCGGCATTTGATCAGTGTCACTTGTTGCACTTGGTGGAGGTGGTGGTGGAAGCATCAAAACTTTAGTCCTTGTAGCTGTGTATGTGAAAGGTGTATCCTTTGGTTTCACCTTTTCCTTTTGTGGTGCTGCTACTACTTTTTGTAACTCATCAACACTCACCAATATAGGGCTTGTGCACAATTGTGCCTATAAGGTAGATTGGTGAAGGATCTTGGAAAGATCCTCTATAGTAAGTGGATTGATGTTCTGAGCTGATTTTTAAGTAACATCCTTTATGATTACTATTTCTATAGGTTTGATGGTTGTATGAGGTGGACTAGGAGGTGGCAATTGTGTGTCTTGCACACTATGTTCTTCTTCTTACTACTGATCAGTTGTTGCCATTGTCTCTCCTTTTGTTGATTCCTCCTCTTCTTTCTCCTGATTCTCTTCTTCTCCTTTCTCTTCCTCATCTTTCTTTTCCTCCTCTCTCTTTTCTTCTTCCTTCTTCTTTATTTCATTTTATTCCTCCCCTCCTTTCTATTCTTATACCTTCTATTTGGTACTGGTTTCTACCTTATTGGTTTCCTCTACTTTATCATCAGTTATTTTAAATATTGTTTTCCAAAATTGTGTGGATTTATTTACAATATAGTCAATTTTGTTCTGAAGGATGCAAAAGGCTTTGTACTTGGGTGCAAACTTGCCACTATGTTTCTTGTTTACCTTAGTTATTTGAGCCTTTGTCATATTAGGCTTCACTTGAGCTAGGGTAGATTCTCTAATCTCCCTTTCCATCTTTAGACAATAATGCCACTTATTCTCAACTATCTCATATAGTTCCTTTGACATAGTATTATCAAGTTCTAGAGGTGTGTTCTTAAATTTTGCCATCTTTGCATACATAGATTCCTCTACTTTATTTTACTCTTTCCTACAGAGCTTATTGAAATTAAGAGAATTTTAATCATTTAAATTTGCATTTTTAATCTTGTCACAAAGTTTATCAATTGTAGATTTTGGAGGATGACTTACCACTTTAAATTGCCTAATGTCCTCAAACTCTATCCTCTCTTCATCATCTATATCTGGCTAAGCCACATACCTTCTTCTTTTCTTGGGATCTTCAATAGCTTATATTGTGGCTTTCTTCTTTTCCTTGTATGCCTCTTTGGCCTTTTGGGTAGATACTCTTGTAGTGGCCCTTGTTTCTAGATCTAGTTTGGTTTGAGCTAGTTTTGTTACCTTTTTAGGCTTGGGCTGAGCTGTAGGCTGAATTTTTGCCTTTATTTTCTTTTTCTCAGTAGGTATAGGTGCTTCCTAAACTTCTTCTCCCTCAGCACCTTCTTCCTTGTCTTCTCCTTGGCCTTGTGTCAACTCTACTAGCCCTTGCCCTTGCTCACCTTCTTCTTCACTATCTCCTTCTGCTTGCTCTTCTTCTTCTTCTTCACCTGTTCCTCCTTCAATGTTTTCTCCAAATGTCTTCTTTATCTTCCTTACCATTTTATCCTTTTTTTTAATAAATGAAGTAGTTTTCAACTCAGTCTCAACTTTGGAGTTAACAACATCATATGTCCCAAAGTAAGGACTTGCCTTATCTATTTCTTATGCAAACAATGTTGTGATTACTGCTAAGGCTTCATCTACATCAAGTTCATATCCTAATGGCCTTATCCATCTCACTCTTGGTATTGCTTCTTAGATGTAGGTGTAGTCAATGTCAACCAAGAAGCATATGTCATTGACATGTTTCTCAACAAATGAAACTAGTATCCTCATTCTCTACTTCATGGACTTCTTAAAGTCTTCAAAGTAGCTAGTCATCTAAGCCTCAAAGTTGTCTCCCATTCGATCAATGAACTCATTGATCTGTGTGACTGTTGACTTGTTGGAATTCTAGTTCACCTTCTCAATTGAAGGGAATTCTTCCATCACATAAAAGTATATACACATAAGAACTGAGCCAAATTTGCATTGAACCCCTTTTGATTTCCTTATTACTCCTAGGTTCTCATTAATTTTCTGCAACATGAGTTCTGCCAGATCATAGGTATGATCTTTCTTCACCAACTTATAAGCCACATCAATAGCTATGCAGGGTACATTATTCAGTCTGCTAGATTGATAGAATTTATGTGAAATTATCCTCACAACAAAGTCAAGTAAGGGTTTAGTAATAGTGTCAGTAGTCTTTCCCCTATTGTTCCATTTTTCTCTAGTATTCTTCTTGATAACCTCCTTTCTATCACTTCTCAAAGTCTTTGGCTAATCTAGGGTTGCAAGTCTAGTAACCCTATGAAATATTATCTTGGTAATCTTGATAAGTCCTATCTCTAGCTATAGATATCCATCATGAATTTGACTCAAGACAATGTGAATTCATTCTATCTTAAACACTGTAGGGAAAACTAGGGTTTTGGTCAGACCATTCTTCTCAACAATTTGGAACTCATCCTTCAATATTCCATTGTCACATAGCTTATCATAGACATGGAAGATTTCTAGATCACCTACAGCACCAATTTTGTAGTTGTAGCATTCTCTTACATCTTGGACCATGACAACCTTAGGTGGGATAATGGATAATGCACTGGTTGGGTTGTTTCTATAGGAAACCTTGGTAATTGGCATAAATTTGGGTTGTTTGACTTCATTGTTAACAAGTTGAATAGCATGATCTTCCTTAGCCTTGGGATTTCTTGAACTAGAGTCCATTTTACCAAACTAGGGCTTCAAACGTATTAAAATTTTAACTTCTACATAGCTCAGCGCTTGATAAATACCTTTGAATCAATGAGTTTGTGCTAAATTGCTATTGAGATCCATGCAAAGGGTTGTTAGGTTGTTGGTTGATCACTTCTTTTCTCCTCTTGACTTTTCTCTATGTTCGAAAGACATGAAAATGAACAAATTTTAACCTTATACCTGTTAAAGATGATGCAGGAGCATCCTGGGTTGCCTTGTTATCCTGCTCATTTTGTTCACCTAGTAGTTCCTTCATGTGCTTAGTAGTCCTTCATGTGCTTAGCAGTTCCTTCATGTGCCTAGTAGTTCCTTCATGTGCCTAGCAGTCCTTCATGTGCCCAGTAATCCTATTTTCTTCATGTGCCTAGTAACCCTATTTTTCTTCATGTGTTGAGTTACTGTTGCATTCCTTCATGTGCTGAGTTACCCAGTGTATGCTGAGTGATTCTTCATGTGTCGAGTTACTCAGTGTATGTCGAGTGTTTCTTTATGTGTCGAGTTACTTAGTGTATGTCGAGTGTTTCTTCATGTCCCAAGTTACCTAGTGTATGCCGAGTGTTTCTTCATGTGCTAAGTTACTTAGTGCATACCGAGTGTTTCTTCATGTGTTGAGTTACCCAGTGTATGTTGATTGTTAGTATTTGGACATGATTTTGTGAGCTAACTTGAAGGATTTATTTCATTCATGACATTTATGTTAAGATCTTTTCTTGGGATGAGTCTAGACCATTTTTGGGTCAGCCTTCCTCTTATGTAATGATTCTAGAATGATCTGTAAGCCATTTTGGAAAGTATAAATAGAATGTTTAGGCTTTAAAAAAAAAAGTTTTAGAGAGAAAAGATTAGGGAGCAGAACTGAAAGTGCGAATTTGTAGTTGGATCTTTGAATGTGAATGTATTTTTAATTGGCCATAACCTAGAAGGCCTCACAGCTAGGCATGTATGAAGATATTCTTAATGAATCAATAAAATTAATTCACTCTTCTTCCTCCTTTGGTTATTGTTCTTTGTGTTCATTTCTATTGTGTGAACTCTTGCAAGGTGGTTTGGATAGCTGGGTGAGCCTTTGGCCCTAGTTATTCATCCTCTTTCTTGTGCCAATTGGTATCAAAGTGCTGAGGTTCATCCTTGTGGAGATTGGATCATGTAGAACCCTGATTTGGATTTGGTTGTAGGGTGGAAAATCTACACATTGGACCTATAACTTGTAGAGGGTTAAGATCTTGCAGGAACCTAATTTGTAAAGATGGTTTGTGGTAGAGGAAATAATATTTATAATGCTATATTGGATTGATTGAGACAAATTACAGCTAGATTAGATGATGTGGAGATAGCCCAGAGTAGAGGAGCACATCTTGATGATGTAAGTGATGATGAAGCAGTAGTACCAAACCATAATCCAGAACTTGAAGAAGATCAAGATGAGGAAAGATTGTTGAGAGTATTGTCTAGAGTGAATTCAAAGCCTACTATAGAAGTTGTTCCTTATGATGGAAAATTGGACACCGATGTTGTGTTTGATTGGATCTCTGATATGGAGAAATTCTTTGAGTATGAAAACACTCCTGATAATAGAAAGGTGAAGATTGTAGTCACTAGGCTAAAAGGTCATCCATCTCTATGGTGGGAGCACTTGCAAACTGATAGACAAAGGAGAGGAAAGGAGAAGATCAAAACTTGGCCAAAGATGGTGAACAAGGTAAAGAACAAATTCCTTCCTATTGATTACCAATTTAGCTTGTTGAGAAAGATGCAAAATTTGAAGCAAAAAGACATGACTATGAAAGAGTATATTGAGAAATTCTATAGACTAGACATCAGATCTAGACATGTGGATGATGATGTTGAGAAAATTGCAAGGTACATTAATGGATTGAGATTTGGAATACAAGATGAAATAAGTTTTGTGAAGTTGGAAAGTGTAGAAGAAGCATACTAGTATGCCTTGAAGGTTGAGGAGATCTTGACAAAGAAGCATGAACAAAGACAAAGAGGTAGAAGTGGAAAATTCTAGAGAGGTAGAGGTAGAGCTTATGGTGAAGGTGGTCGATTTGGAAGTTTTGTGTAGGATAAAGAAAAATCTAAATGGAAGAATGATGACAAAGGAAATACCAAATGGAAAAGTGGTAATTCTTACTGAGGAGAAACTAGTTCGTATCGAGGAAGAGGTAATTTCTATTCTAGAGGTAGATTTCATGGTAATTGTTTTAGATGTGACAAAGAAGGGCATAGATCCTTTGAATGTAGATATTTTGAAGGTGGGTAGAATAATAGAAATGCTATAATTCAAGAAGACATTGAGAGTTCACCAAGTGGACCTAAGGCTGGAGAAAATTTGATGGTGAGAAGAACCTTATGTAATAAGGGAGGTGATGAGGAACCTATTTTAAGAAGTTTTTTCAAGACAAGATGTAAGATGGTTGGAAAATTCTATAAAGTGATCATTGATAGTGGAAGTTCTACAATTCTGGCATCAGAAGAGCTAGTTAGAAAGTTGCAATTGCAGAGGCTGAAACATCCCAAACCTTATCATGTTTCATGGATCAAAGATGAGCATAAGATATTGGTAAGTGAGAAATGCCTTGTGAAGTTCAAAATTGGACATTACTTTGATGAAGTTTTGTGTGATATTATGCCCATGGATTGCTGTCATATTTTGTTGGGTAGACCTTGGCAATATGATAGATATGCTATACATGATGGAAGATTGAATCAATATAGTCTTTGGGTAAATGGAAAGAAACAAACATTGTTACCTTTGATTGAAGTTTCATATGAGGTTAATTGTACTGCTATAAAAAATTACATGGTTAATGGGAAAAAATTTGAAAAGGAAGTGAAGAAGAATTAGGTTTGTTATGCTATAATTCTAAGAAAATCAAGTTTTGTCAATGGAGGCCGAGTGCCAGAAAACAATGTCAACCGAGTGTTAATCAGTGGTGACCGAGTGACAGATGGTAGTATTGACCAAGTACCAAGAGAAATTGCAGATTTTTTGAATGAGTATAAAGAAATTATTGCTGATGATATTCCTGATGGTTTACCTCCTATGAGAAGTATAATTCATTGTATGCATCTAATTCTTGGAGCTAGTTTGCCAAAGAAAACACCATATAGATTGACACCCATAGAGAATGAAGAACTAAATAGACAAGTGCATGAGTTGTTGTAGAAAGGTTTGATTAGAGAAAGCTTGAGTCCATGTTCTGTACCTACTATATTAGTACCTAAAAAGAATGGAGAATGGAGAATGTGTACTAATTCCAGAGCCATTAACAAGATAACAGTGAAATATAGGTTTCCTATGCCGAGGATGGATGACATAATGGATTGTTTGAGTGGAGCAAAGAGTTTTACCAAGATTGATTTGAAGAGTGGCTATCGTCATATCAAAATCAGAGAAGGTGATGAATGGAAGACTTCTTTCAAGATAAAAGATGGTTTGTATGAATGGTTGGTTATGCCTTTTGGTCTGACTAATGCACCTAGTACTTTCATGAGGTTGATGAATGAAGTTTTGAAAAGATTCTTGGGTAAGTTTGTGATTATTTATTTGGATGATATTTTGATATTTAGTAAGACTAAGGAAGAACATCTTGAGCATATTAGACAAGTATTACAGAGATTGAAAGAGGAAAAGGTGTTGATCAATTTGAAAAAGTGTTCTTTTATGCAAGAGGAGATTGTGTATCTAGGATTTGTGATCTCAACTAATGGTTTGAAGATGGATCCTAAGAAGGTTAAAGCAATTTTGGAATGGCCTACACCTAAGAATGAGTGAGGTAAGATCATTTCATGGTTTGGCTAGTTTTTATAGAAAGTTTATAAAGAATTTCAGTGTTGTTTGTAATGCTATGATAGAAACAATGAGGGAAGATAAAAAGGAATTCAAGTAGACACATGGAGCTGATAAAAGTTTTGAGACTTTGAAACAAAAGGTTGCTGAATTACCTATATTGGATTTACCTAATTTCAACAAAGTATTTCAAGTTGAATGTGATGCAAGTGGTAATGCAATAGGAGCTATATTAAGTCAAGAAGGTAAGCCTATTGCTTTCTTTAGTGAAAATTTGAATGATGCTAAAAGGAAATATTCTATGTATGATCAAGAATTTTATGTCATTGTTCAAGCATTGAAGAAATGGAGACATTATTTGATGGCTAAGGAATTTGTGTTGTATACTAATCATAAAGCTTTACAATACTTGGTAAGTCAACATAAATTGAATCAAAGACATATGAAGTGGGTTGAGTATTTGCAAAATTTTACATTTGTGATCAAGCACAAGAGTGGAGTTACTAGCAAAGTTGCTGACACATTGAGTAGAAGATGTTCTTTTTTGACTGAAATGAAGGTTGAAGTTCTTGGTTTTGATGAGATGAAAGAGTTATATGATGTTGATCCTTATTTTTTTGAGGCATGGAGAGAGTGTAGAGCACCAAATCTGATAGATCACATAAGTAAGTATGATGAGTATTTCATTCAAGAAGGTACGATGTTCAAAGGTATTCAGTTGTGTATTCCTAGAAGTCCTATGAGGTTGAATTTGATTAAGAAAAAGCATAGGGGTGGATTAACTAGACATTTTGGAATTGATAAGACATTGAGTTTGCTGAAAGAGAAATATTATTGGCCACAAATGTATAAGGATGTTCAAAAATTTGTAAAGAGTTGTGGAGTTTGTCAAGTTGCAAAAGGAGTGAGTCAAAATATTGGTTTGTATACACCCATTACTATTCTTGAGAAACCTTGGACTAACATCACTATGGATTTTGTTCTTGGATTGCCTAAAACAGTGAAAAGGTATGATTCCATATTTGTTGTAGTGGATATATTTTCTAAGATGGCTCATTTTATACCATGTAAGAAGACATCATATGTTGTGCATGTTGTTGAACTTTTCTTTAAAGAGATTGTGAGATTGCATGGATTACCAAGAAGCATTATTTCAGATAGAGAGAATAAGTTTTTTGGTTATTTTTGGAAGGCTTTGTGGAAGAAGATGGGTACTGAATTGAAGTCATTCCATCCACAAATAGATGGACAGACAAAGGTTGTGAATAGAAGCTTGGGTAATTTTTTAAGATGTTTAGTTGGGAATAAGTCGAGTAATTGGGAGATGGTATCAGCACAAGCTAAATTTTCATATAATAATTCTATGAATAGGAGTACAAGGAAGACACCTTTTGAGATTGTTACTAGAATGCATCCTAGAGGTCTATCAGATTTGAGAGATGTTGCTGGTGAAGAAAAGAAAAGTGTTGTAGGAGAAGAATTTTCTAATTTCATGGAATCTTTGCATAAGGAAGTGGAGTTGAGGTTGGAACAAAGAAATCAAAAGTATAAGGAGAATGTTGATCAGTCTAGAAGACACCATGATTTTCAAATTGGTGATGAGGTGATGGTTCATCTAAAGAAAGGAAGATTCCCAGTTGGAACATATAGCAAGCTGAAGATAAAGAAATTTGGACCTTGTAAGATCCTAAAGAAGTTTGACAGTGGTAATGCTTATGAAGTTGAGTTACCTGATGACATGGATATATCTCCTATATTTAATATTGCTGATTTGTATAAGTATCATGAGTCAGAGGATAAAGTTGTTATACCAGATGATTATCCTAAGAAACAGATTGAAAAAGTTGAACAAATATTGGATTAGAGAGTTGGCAGGAGTACAAGAGGAAAAGATTACTATGAATATTTGGCAAAGTGGAAGAACAGATCTATTGAAGATGCTTCATGGATTTCTCAATTTGAGTTGGATTTAGCTCAAGTTGGGACATCTTAATGATTTAGGAGAATCATTTCTTTCAACCCCGATTGTCTGATGCAAGAGCATCTTGGGTTGCCTTGTTATCCTGCTCATTTTGTTCACCTAGTAGTTCCTTCATGTGCCTAGTAGTTCTTCATGTGCCTAGCAATTCCTTCATGTTCCTAGCAGTCCTTGATGTGCCTAGCAATTCCTTCATGTGCCTAGCAATCCTATTTTCTTCATGTGCCTAGTAACCCTATTTTCCTTCATGTGTTGAGTTACTGTATCATTCCTTCATGTGCCAAGTTACCCAGTGTATGCTGATTGATTCTTCATGTGTCGAGTTACTCAGTGTATGTTGAGTGTTTCTTCATGTGTCGAGTTACTCAGTGTATGCAGAGTGTTTCTTCATGTGCTAAGTTACCCAGTGTATGTTGAGTGTTTCTTCATGTGCTGAGTTATTTAGTGCATGCCGAGTGTTCCTTCATGTGCTGAGTAACCTAGTGTATGCCAAGTGTCAGTATTTGGATGTGATTTTGCGAGCTGACTTGTGGTATTTATTTCATTCATGACATTTATGTTAAAATATTTTCTTGGGATGAGTCCAGACTGTTGTTGGGTTAGCCTTCCTCTTATGTAATGATTCTATAATGATCTATAAGCCATTTTGGAAAGTATAAATAGAATATTTAGGCTTAAAAAAAAAGTTTCAGAGAGAACAGACTAGGGAGCAGAACTGAAAGTGTGAATTAGCAGTTGGATCTTTGAATGTGAATGTATTTGTAATTGGTCATAACCCAAAAGGCCTCATAGCTGGGCATATATGAAGATATTCTTGATGAATCAATAAAATTAATTCACTCTTCTTCCTCCTTTGGTTGTTGTTCTTTGTGTTCATTTTTGTTGTGTTAATTCTTACAGGGTGGTTTGGATAGCTGGGTGAGCCTTTGGCCCTAGTTATTCGTCCCCTCTTGCCTGCGTCAAAAGACCTAGCATTAAATGCTTCATGCATACAATTGTAAACTCAACACTTGAAGGTTTCAGTATAACTCAGCTCCTATTGTATTTCATTTACTTAGCCTCTACTAGACTTCTACTTCACTCGACTTCAACTATCATCTCGGAAGCTATTTGAAACTCGACATCCATTAGAGCTTCACTTAGCATTTAAGGGTAACTTAGTAGCTTCTTCAAAAATTTCCTTATGCTAATTTTTAGTACTCCTTTTCTCTTTGCGACTAATGTATGATATAACTATGTATATTAGTCCCATACATATATTTTGCTTAGTTGGATGAAGTGTGATCACTTGACCTTTTGGGTGAAGTGATCTGTCCATTTGATGTACTGCACTCACCTTTGTTTTTCCAAGTCTTGTTCATTTTTCCTCTTATTTGTTCAACATCAACCTTCTCTTTTCCTTTGTTGACTTTTGTCTTGGGTGCTTTAGACTTTTTTGGGAAATTCCTACTGATATGACTGATTTTCAAGCAACTAAAACATGTAGTTTGGCTTAGACATCTACTATAACTTCTTCTAAAATGTTTCCTTATGCAATTTTTAGGAATGTGTCCATACTCCTAACAATAATGATAGCTATACCTTGTGTTGTAATCCTAGTTGTAGTGATGTCATGATTTGTTTCTCTTGCAGGCTGATTAGGTCTCCACATAGGCTTTGATCTGCATTCAAATGCTCTATATCCATATTTTTTTTGCAATTATAGCACTGAACTTCAAATCTTGGTGTCCTCATAGTCTTGGTTATACATTCATGTGCTTGATGTCCTTGTTTTTTACACTAGTGACAAAAGCTTGCATTTGAAGGCTTATCATGCTGATGATTGTTCTTGCTTTTGCACTTATTAGAGGTATGTCCCTTTTTACCACAGAAATGACAAGTAGGTTTAGTGTTCTTAACTTTGTTTCTCCTTTCTTCTATAGTCTTGGATGATTCTCCTTGTTCAGTGCAGGTGTAACCAAGTCTTGAAGTATCATTACTAGCCCATGATGATTTTAGTAGTTATTTAAAATACCTGATGGCCTCATTGGGTTTATTGTACCTTTCTACTATCTCTTTCTTTCTTTTCAATTCATTCTGCAATTGTTCATTCTACATCTTTAGAGTGGAAATTTCAATGTCCTTCATGTTTAGCTCATGATGAGAATTCATCATTTGGCTTAACGTGTCTAGTTGCACGTTTGAGATCAAACTCACTTGTCTTCTGCTCTAGCCTATTAGTAAGATTTCTCTTGTCATCTTCTATCATGGCCTTGTCTTAAATAGCTCTTTTCTTTTGTTTAGTAACTTCACAAAGAATTATGGCTTGTGATTCTTGTTCAAGCTTGAGTAATCTAATTTCTTTATCTTGTGCTATATTATTCTCCATTAGTTTCGCTATTGCTGCATCAAATTCCTTGGAATCTCCATTGGAAAACACTTGTGTGGTATCAATCTCCTTGTAGTGTATGCCATTTTCAGCTATGGCTATCTCCTTCCTTCTTTTTAAGGATTTTCTCAATTCTTCTCTGGCTTCTTCCACTTTGTGTAGAGCTAGGTACACATTAATCACTTGATTGTCTATGATCTTCCCAATTTTGAAGACTTCCATCTTTAGACCTTTTGTCTAAGATGTTAGGCTTCTCCTTGGGAGAACCAAGGCACTGATACCAATTATTGAAATGTTCAAAATGGGAAGAGTACTTCTGAGAGGGGGCTGAATCAGAAGTACAACACTTTTAACCCTCTTTTTTAATCCTTTAAACATATAACTAAAAAGTAAACTACATGCATGTACACATATAAATGAACATAAAGTAAACACATGCAATAATACATAACACCAAAGTGTGTAACCCAAAAACCCTTCAAGAATAAGAAGGTAAAATTGGGGTGGGGATGATAACCACAAAAATTACTACAGCAATAATTGTTTGACCACTTCTGATGGTCTGCCCTGTGAAAGGCCTGCCCTATTAAATGCTTTACATTGTGTCAATAATGACCTAATTAGAGGATTTAAAAACACTTTACATGAAATATCACCCTATTAAAGGATTTACCATAGGCTATTAAACCCACCTAATACATAGGATTTTCAATCACCTTCTCCAAAGGTTCTCCTACCTAGCTATTAAGCTAACCTATCAATATAGGATTTTCAACTTCTAATACAATGGCAAGAAAGCATTAGAACAATGAACTTGATAATATGCAATCTTTTATTGCTGGATTCAGGCACTTGATCTTCTCTCTGATGTGACCCTTGCTTGATCTGATCTCTATTCTTAACCCTTGTGCTATTTTGATCAACTGGATGTGTAATTGTTGCTCTATTCCTCTAAGTCTTACTCTTCTCACATTGAATTTTACTATAATCTCCCCATACATTACTCTCTATCACACATGCAATGGAGTATTCAAGCTCCTTTTAAAGATTGTGAAGACTTAGGGTTAGGTATAGATCTATGATCCATATTGAATCTCAAGTTTCTCACTCATTCCTTTCATTTACCTTATTGGTTGCATGCCTTTTGCATTTTTTTGATTGGTTGCGTGCTGATCACATAGGGAATGTAAAAGATTTGTTCTTATCCTTTTTCTCCTTCAAAATCCTTCTATGTTAGCTCCAAAAATAGTTTACATCTAATTTTATGAGGGCACAAACTAAGATGCTAATTTTGTGTTACTTGACACATACTAGACTACTGGTGCTCAACACATATACTATCCTAGATTGCTTGACACCTATTACACTTTGTCTCACTTAGCACATATATGATTCTAGCTCACTTAGCATATGAACCATTCTGACTTACTTGGCATCAATTGTGACTTGGGACCTATATGTCACTTGGCACTTATATACTACTCGACACCTAAAGTCACTCAACACTTGTTGAAATACTAGCTCAACATATACTATGGCTCGGC
Source organism: Cupressus sempervirens (assembly GCA_028749045.1). NCBI lineage: Eukaryota > Viridiplantae > Streptophyta > Pinopsida > Cupressales > Cupressaceae > Cupressus > Cupressus sempervirens. Next base: position 606,364,650 of record CM053784.1, on the reverse strand, counting down.
ATACATAGTGTACTTGGCTTCAATGTAGAAAGTGGTTAAGTGCATTGACACTCAAATGTCAAAACTATTTAAGACCAACAAATATGACCTATAATTCTTTGCAATGGAAACTATAGGATGAGAAAGAGTTGACTAGAAGCTAATTTAAGAATTCTTAATGACATCTTCTCTGAATTCTACCTAGGCACGTTGTTATCTATTTGAGAAACTACAATGATGAGATAAGAAAATGTTCAACTAAGGGAGATAACATACAATTTAATCCTAATTATATTATTAAAATTATATGATAAATTAAAGATATAAAAAGAAAGCTTATAAGTCACTTAAATGCAGCCAAACAACTAAATTATTTCCATCTTGCAAGGCCAAGTCACTTTACCTATTTAGCAATTTTATGAGGAACTTTATTGTAAGACACTAATTTAATTTCACCAATTATTTAAATAGAAAACATAACTTATTTTGTCAATTTCTTTAGATTTCCAATTTGATTATCTTTAATTTTCTTTTAAATTCTCTTAGATTTTCACAAGTTACATTTATACATCTCTTGTGCTTTGGAACATACCAATGATTGATCATAGAGTGTGATCTGAAATGTTAATGCTAAAAATATATGTAACCCAATCTACTTAGAAATAACTAATAAAACACATTTCATTTCAAATACATAGCATATATAAAAGAAAAGTGTTCATAAGTATATGGCATTTACATTAAATATTTGGATAAACCTTCACAAGTATATAGTTTTTACATTCATTATTTGATGTTCATATTTTCATTGACGAATATCACTATGCTTTCCTATTTTGCAATTGATCATTGTGCAACTTATTTGTTTATAGTTTCAGACACATGGCAAAAACCTAGCTTCAACCACTCTTTGAAATGGTATGTATGCTTTGTTTGTGCCTACAAATTTCACCTCACCAAGCTTGTGTTTTACCATTGAATCAAACCAACATTTAATGCATGTATCTACATTGTTGATAATCTACATTATACTCTGTCAAAATACATCATAAGGAAGACCACAAAGGCTATTCCTCCCTTTGTAATAGAGAGGTCATATTATATTTTCCTTGGTTATGTGAACTATAAAATAAAATGAAAAAATCAAAATTTTAAATATCCATTATTTCATAATTGAGCCAATGAGCTAAAGATTCTCAAGATTTTAATTTCCACTACTATCCTCTTCTCTATCATTCTAGGCTTCATATTTAGCTCTTAGGATTTTCTTTGAAATCCACAAGTAGCATGTATAAATATTTCTAGAAAATATGAAATTATTTGTTTACATTTTTTTCTTCAAAAAAATTTGGAGCAATTTGTTTTGTTTTCTAGAAAAGTTAACACATTTTTTTAAGGTTGTCCAAAATATCTGAATCATCTTTTGTGAAAAGGGCTTTCTAAATAAGACAAGCTTAGGCTTACTTTTTTAGTTCTTTTTTTAACAAATATGATTTCCACATTTTTAAAAGGTGACCACCTATATTTTCTACTTCTCTTGTTGATATTAAATAAATTTGTATTCGCATGTTGTAGGGAGATTTAGAATTGAGTAATATCAAGCTTCATGTTTTACGTTTTATAGGCTCAACCATCAAGGAGGACAAATGGATAATGTCACATATAGGTAAGAGAACTTAGATAAGGGGATTTCCTCTATGGAAAAAAGATTGATGGTTTTCTTATCTAAATCTAGGTCTTTTCTTCCCCAATATCAATATATAACAGAGCCCATAGAGCCCTTGCTCTCCATTGTCATTGACTATAAGTGGGGTTGTCTTGTCCATTATTTCTTACTATAATTGGGTTGGTCTTCTCTAATGCCACCCCTCTTTTATTATTGTCCCTTACTTGCCTATGCTAATGGTATTTCACCTTAATGGGAAATAGTTATGTTGTGGGAGTGCGAGCTGATGATTAGGCAGATTCTATAACATCCATTAAGAAAGTTATATTTTATAGGCTTTGTTGAATGAGGGGGAGCTCATGGCTACGAATATTTTAGAACATACATGAAGAAAACATTTTTCTATAACTTTTTAGAGTTAAATAAAAAAAATCCTTAGTTAATTGGCTATCACTATGATGCCTCCCACTTCTATTATCACTTCTCCCATGACTGTTCTGCCTACTCCCATTTTTGCTTCTAAGTTTGAACACTTGTCTTCTCCCACTCATTCTCTAGTGGGCTATGGCACTGGGTTCCTTTGGTCATGGTAGTGGGTGGCCCCTCTACTACATTTTGGGGTGAGGCTTCTACTATTCTAACTCCTGTTGGCATGGCTCTACAACTTGATGCTCTTCCTTGAGGGTTTTTGGGTGGTTCAACCATCTCTTATGTTGATGCTACTTCCTATGAGGTAGGCATTGGAGGTCATGTACTAGTGTGTTTGGGGCTTCATGCTACTATGTCGATTATTGTAAGTAACCCAATTAAGATTGATCTAGAGTCTGATATATTTGATTAAATTTCCACATATGTGGTAGACTTCTCTTCTACAAATACTATCTTTCATTTTATGGGTTTTTGACCCTCTTTGTTAGATCTTCATGCTTGGATATCCAAATATTGGAGCCTATCATTTCAAATTTATCTTAGATTTACCCTATGGCAAGGGGTTTTTTTATTGTAAAATTTTCTACTACTAAAGATAGAAATGTTGTCTTGCGCCATGGTTTCTCTTAGGAGGAGAGGTTCCCCCTAATGGTTGAACCTTGGTATAAGTATTTTGACTTGTTGATTGAATCCTTCAATAGGATTCATATGTGGCTTAGATTGTTGAATCTTTCCCTTCACTTATGGCAAGATTCTATCTTGGAGGCTATAGGGGAGGCCCTCAAGGACTTTTTTCTAGTTGATTATGCATCTTTCAATGTTTATTGGACAAAATATGCTCATATTCTTGTGGATATTGACATCTTTAAAGAGCTCCCTAAAATTATTAAGTTGGCCTCCCCTCATGGCTCTTGGATTCAACTTTTTGATTATGAGGGAATTCCCTTTAGATGCAAGAAATTTCATTAGACTACCACTTTGTTGTGTGTTACTCCTCTGACAAGGTTAGATTGAAGAAGTCACCTTCTTGGTGGAAGGTGGTTTTGGATGATCATTACATAGTTCATAAAGTATCATCTAAGGGGAATGGGTTGGTTGGCTCCTCTCAAGATTCCTTGGTAGAAGATTTTGTTGTTGTCTCTGATGATTCATATGATGCCCCTACTGGTGACCAATATAGGAATCCCTCCTTTAGTTGTTGTTGTTGCTGATCTAATTATTTCCCCTCTTGTAGATATATCTCAGGATGTTTTTTTTTGTCCCTTCTACTACTATGGTACTATCATCATGTGATGGTGGCGTTTCTTCTCCTACCGTGTGACTATTGGTGGTTGGAAGTGGCATTGCTAACCATGCATAGAAAAAAGATATTGGGAAGGTGGAGAATGGATGGAAAATAGAAAAAGTAAAAACATCAAGCCCTCCACTCCTTTGTTTGATATGACTATACATTCTCAAAAGATGAGACCAAGATGTAAATCTTGAGGCTTGGTTTTCTTTACTTGTTGCTTGCATGTTCTTTTTTTAGTTGTCCCCTTTTTGTTTGTTTCTCCTTGTATTTTTGGCCTATTATGCTTTGTATTTTGGTATGGTTTAGGACTAATTATCTATTTCTTTTGTAACCATAGAGTTTCAGGCTTATGTTCAGAACCTATCTTGGTGGTAGAAGTGTATTGTGTTATCTATGAGGCCACCCTGATCACCTTGTTTTGGTTGGTGACCTATTTCACCCTTGGGCTATTGTAACTTTTGTGTGGACTTCATTAAAAATATTTATATTTGTAAAAGGTTTCAAGAACCCTTCAAAACTTTTTTTCCTTAATCAAAAACATATTATAAAAATAACAAGAACTAGCAAGTTGTGCACATATCCTATAACCATAGTATTTCATAAACACAATAGTCTCATACACCTAATCAAACAATTAATATCTTTCTCTATTGCTCAATATTTAAATACATGTCTACCAAAATATATTTAGCTATAATATCTAACACTAGTCCTCCTCCTCCCATTATGCTTTGATGGACATCCATACCTTATTCAAAAGCTCCAATTTTGCATACTAAAAATTTAAACTCATGGATGCCAAATTAGCCTATTTTGAAAGAGTTGGCAAATCTATTTCATCCCATGGCTTTACTCCCTATGTGTTGGAATAGACCAATTCAACTCTCCATAGTCAAACTCAATTTTAAATGAATTGCATACCCATTATATAATCCTATAAATCTGTATATAAGAAATCCACATCTTCCAATAGATTGAGTCCTAGTCTAATGCAGCCATCCACATGTTTGAAAACTAGAACATTCCTCTTTTAGTTTAGTTATTGAGATCCTCTATAAATTAGAGGCATAGCCACAATCAATCTATTATTATTGTTAATGTATAGATTAGTTGAAGAGTTATTCATAACTCTTATATTCATATTTATGTTATTATATATGTATGAGATATTTTAAAATATACTCATATATATATTGTTATTCTAAATATACAAATATGAATACATAGGTTATGAATAAATCTATTCACATTGACATATATTATTAGAGCATTGCATTGATATTAATTATTTGATGTCTCCATATTAGTAGGCATCAATATATTACTAATGAGTATTGGTATATTAAATGGAATCAATTTCTATTGACTTTAGTCATGCCCCTATCGTTAACATTAGTCATGCCCAATGGATGTGACTCAAGTATGAGTCATGGCCATCAGTCATGACTCCTAAATATTATGCCTACATATAAGATGTTGTTCATCTTTGACTTTGAAGTATGGTGAACACATAATTAAATAAGTCTTCTAGTTATTATAGAGAAAAAGAATACTTCTTATTATCCTCCAATATATTGTAGTGTAGCAAATATTTCATACCATATTTCATACCATCTTTAGTCTAATATTATATCCTTGTCTTAAGAAATTATTTTGTATAATATAAGTCTTCATTCTAATACTTTAACATGGTATCAGAGTAGGTTTAAAAGAAGTATCTTGATATCAGACTAAAATATCTAGGTTATAGAAGCAACAAATATTATTAATAAAATGGTGAATAGTATGAGGCTTGAAGATAGACTAGAAGATGATTTAGATTTTGGGATGGAAGCTACTTTTGAAACTTATACTTAAAGAACATGGTTTAAATAAGTTTACTGAAAAATCTAACCCATCACCTAAAGGAAATGATGAACTAGAAAAATGGGAAAGTGACAACAATAAAGCTATGAAAAATATTGTGGATGGTGTTAAAACTCATCTACTTCCTACAATCTCAGAACTAGACACTACACATGAGATGTACAATGCTCTTGAAAGTATGTTTGAGATAAACAATACTGTTTGGATCATTACATTAAAGAACAGAATGTCAAATATTAAAATGAATAAAGGAGAGAAAATTTCCTCTTACTTCACGAGAATAACTGATATTTGAAATCAACTCTCATCCATAGGACACATCTGTGATGGAAAGGAGTTAACAATAATGGCTCTTAAAGGACTTCCATCATCATGGGATACCTTTAGACAAGGGGTATGCTCTTGATCAAAACTACCCAAATTTGAAAGACTTAAAGTTGATTGTATACAAGAAGAGTGTATGCAAATTGATCGAGGTCAAAATATTTCCTCCTCAAAAGAAGATTTTCAAGTTCTCTCAACTCAAGTAAATAAGAAGAAAAGAAAATTCAAAGGAAAAAGGAATGCACCTAACTTATCCAAAATGCAATGTTATAGGTGTGATAAAATTGGACATCCAGCATCTAGATATCCTGATAGAACTAAGTCTCAAGCTTCATTTGCAACCACTCAAAACTCTAATGGAAATTTTGAACACAATGCTTTCTATTCAGCACTCTCTAGTGAAGCATCAACTAGATCAAGTACTTGGGTAATTGATAGCAGAGCCTCTTGAAATATTACAGGTTTTAAAGGATAGTTAGACTCTCTAAAAGAAGACTATGTTGATGAAGTAACCATTGGAGATGATACAAGCTATCATGTAATGGGAATAGGAACATGTACTATTCATTTAAAATTAGGGAAAATAATTGAACTTACTAAGATACTATATGTACCTAGAATAAAAAGAAACTTGCTTTCCATCTCTGCTCTTGAAGATGAAGGACTTAGAATTACATTAAGAATTCTAACATAAAAAATGCATACAAAATTGGCTCTAGGCATGGATGTCTTTATCAAATTAACTCTCTCTCCCATTCATCTCTAATTTATGATTCCTTCGAAGAAAATGAAATCTAGCACAAGAGGCTAGGTCATTTTCATTTTTGAGGATTTCCCATAGGAAAAATGGTAATAGGTATACCTAAACTTAATCCATACCATGAAGTAACTTGTAAAGGTTGTGCTTTAGGAAAGAATATTAAAACTACATTCCAAAATAGACAAACCAAATCCAAAGAAGTTCTAGAACTTATTCACTTAGACTTATGTGGTCATATGTTAGTTCCTTCTCTAGGAGGTTCTCTATACTATATCATATTTGTGGATGATTTCTCTAGGAAGACTTGGATCTATTTTCTTAAAAATAAAGAATCTGAAGAAGTCCTAAAAAAATTTAAAGAATTCAAAGCCCTTGTAGAAAACCTTTCTGGAAAGAAAATAAAAGTCTTAAGAACAGACAATGGTAAAGAGTACATTTCTAACATCTTTATAAATTATTGCAAAACTATTGGGATCAAGAGGGAGTGTTTTGTTCTTTATAATCCTCAAAAAAATGGAATAGTTGAGAGAAAGAATAGATCTATAGTTCATTCTACTTAAGCTATGCTTTGTGATTAGAATCTTGAAACTTTTCTTTGGGGTGAAGCTTCAAATACTATTGTTTTCCTTCAAAATAGGTGTTCTCACTCTTATCTTGAATTCAAGACCCCTGAAGAGGTATTTACCAGGAAGAAACATGATCTTAAATACCTACAAATTTTTGTTTTCCCTATTTGATGTTCTAAAAGAGAAAAAAACCAGACTAGAGCCCTCAAGAAAGAAAGGAATCTTTGTAAGTTATAATGAAACTTCCAAAGATTATCCCATCTATAACACTAGATAAAGAAATATTGAACTAAGTCAAGATGTAATATTTGATGAAGAGTTGACCTACAAAAGATCTAAAGATGAAAATGAATCAAATTTAGAAGAAACTCTAGAAGAACAAAACTCTGATAGTGAGAGGGAGTCTCTAATGGAGGAAGATAAATCAATTGAACCCATGGACACTACTCACACTTTTGAGGAAAAGAAAAGAACACTATGGGCTAGAAAGCTAATTGAAGAAAAAATTTCATTCTCTCATATTTCATTAGGGAAAGAAAACATCCTAATGTTTACTTAAGTTATATTACATTAATGAGTGAAATCTTCAAATCTAAACCATCTAATGTTAAAGAAGCTATAAAACATCAAAATTGGAAAGATGCCATAACTGAAGAATGTAATTTTTTACTTAAAAATGATGTTTGGGATATTGTTCCTAGACCCAAAAATAAAGTAGTTGTCTCCTCAAAATGGCTATTTAAAATTAAACATGCTACAGATGGAAGTATTGACAAGTACAAAGTAAGGTTTGTAGCAAGAGGATTTTCGCAAAAGGAATAGACTATGAGAAAACTTTTGCTCCAGTAGCCAAATATACTTTAGTTAGAACTATTTTAGCCATTGTTGCATCCAAAAGATGGAAAATTCATCAAATGGATGTAAAGATTTCATTTTTGAATGGTGTTATAGAAGAGGAAGTTTATCTTGAACAACCAGAAGGATTTGAAGTACACAATAAATAATCCCATGTATGCAAATTAAAAAAGGCTTTATATGGATTGAAATAAGCTCCCTAAGCTTGATATGAATGGATAGATCAGCATCTAACTAAACTTGACTTCTCTAAAAATATTGTAGATTCAAATTTATATTACAAGTTAATACAAGGGGATATGTTAATCATGGTTTTATATGTTGATGATCTTTTGATTATAAGAGAAGATCATCTAATTGAAAAATGTAAACAAGATCATATTTGAATTTGAAATGAAAGATTTGGGAATTCTACACTACTTCTTAGGACTAGAAGTATGGCAACATTCAAAAGGAATCTTCTTAAATCAAGGAAAATATACTCTAGATCTACTCAACAAATTTGGCATATTGAATAGAAAAGAAATGAAAACTTGTATGGAAACAAACGTCCTAAAATTAAAAGAAGCAATTGAAGATTCTAAAAATGTTGATTCTACTCTATATCAATAGATAATTGGTTCATTAATGTATTTGGTAAATACAAGACCTAACATTTGTTATGCTGTAAATGTTCTCAGTTAGTTCATGTGCAAACCTAAACAAACTCATTCAATAGCAAAAAAACCCATTCTTAGATATCTCAGGGGTACAATTCGATATTGTCTCAAATGCACTAAAACTAAACTAAATCTAAGAGGATATATAGATTTTTATTGGGTAGGAAATTCAAAGAATTGTAAGAGCACTTTAGGATGTTTTTTTACATTGGGTTCAACAATGATATCTTGGTTTAGTCAGAAGCAGTCTTCAGTAGCATAGAGTTATATAGAAGTTGAGTAGATAGTTGCATCTATGGGAGCAAGAGAAGCTATATGGTTGAGGAAACTTATTTTTGAGTTATTTGGGAAGCCACTTCCACCTATTACTATTTATTGTGATAGCCAGAGCTACATCAAGCTATCTCTTAATATTATATTTCATAATAGATCAAAACACATCAAGATACCATACCACTATGTTCAAGAAATGGTTGAGAAGGATGTAATGAAGTTGGAATATATTAGCATAGAGGATAAAATTATAGAAACTCTTACCAAACCACTTGCTAAGACAAAAGTAGAGAATTTTCATAAAGAACTCGATGTGATTGTAAAATTTGAGGACATGTCTCAGAGAAATTGATTATTGTACTTTTTTATTTTAAATAAAACCTATGTTAATCATTAAGAAGTGACGACTTCAAGATGATTTCACTTGTATTAGGAGAAGTTCTTATAGCATGATTCATTTTTGTGAAAGCATTTCATCTAAAGGCTTTATCTTATAAATCAACAACTAGGCAGTTGATATCATTAATTTGATTATCTACAAGTTGCTTGTATAGATGTGTTTTTGGTACTTGGTGTATATCTTGCCTTGATATTCTGATAGGCCATTACCACACTGAGTACTTGGTGATCATCATTAAGTTGATGTTTTTGATAGGTCATTTCTCTAGAGAGCTTGGTGAATATCATGTGATTGATATTCTAATAGGCTAGCTCTCATATTACATGATGTCATATGTAAGTTGATTATATTAAATCAACACTTATATCTGGCATTCTATAAAAGAAGTCTTCTAATCAAAGACCTCTTATGTGTGTTTATCTTACTAATCTAAGAGGGAGTGTTAATGTATAGATTAGTTGAAGAGTTATTCATAACTCTTATATTCATATTTATGTTATTCGATATGTATGAGATATTATATATATACACTGTTATTCTAAATATACAAATATGAATACATAAGTTAATCTATTCACATTGACATATATTATTAGAGCATTACATCGATATTAATAATTTGATGTCTTCATATTATTGGGCATCAATATATTACTAACAAGTATCGGCATATTAAATAGAATCAACTTCAATTGACTTTAGTCATGCCCCTATAGTTAACATTAGTCACACCCAATGGACATGACTCAAATATGAGTCATGACCATCAGTCGTGACTCCTAAATATTATGCCCGCATATAAGACGTCATTCATCTCTAAATTTGTAATACAGTGAAAACATAATTGAATAAGTCTTCCAGTTATTATAGAGCAGAATGATACTTCTTATTATCCTCCAGTATATTGCAATGCAGTAGATATTTCATACCATCTTCAGTCTAATATTATATCCTTGTCTTGAGTAATTATACTATATAATATAAGTCTTTAGTCTAATACTTTAACAATTATTAATATAGAGATTTATGAATTAGTAAATGAGTTTTCTTTTCTCTATTATGTTTATTTCTAATATAATAATTCAATGTTGTATATTTTCATTTCATATAATGGTAACAGAGCATTATTGACTCTTGGTTTGTGGCAGATTTTTTTTGTCTATTTTTTTTTAACTGCAAGTTATAATCTAATTGAGGAGCATCAAAGAAATGTCTAGGTATTTGGAAAGCCAAGATGGGTGGTAGAATAGATTGTTTTTTTTTTTTTGAAGTTGCTACTTAAAGGAGATTAAAAAGTGTCTGGTAAGAGATTACTCAAGACAAGGGAGTTGGTTTTTGGTATGTTGTCTATTGCTACATTAAGATAAGAATGAGATCATTGGGGGTAAAATTATATATTTCATCAATTTCAAGAAAAGGTCATAGAGTTTGGTGTGATGTTGTTGAGATGGTGATCATGTCCAATAATCTTACATTTGAAGTTTTAAAGGAATAGATGAGGAATTTTGAAATTGTCATTGTGATTGTGAAATGACTATACAATTGTGTAATTTTTGAGATAGACATTTTATAAGAAGAATTAATAAATGTGAAGAAAGAAAATGGAAACTTAATTTGTGAGAAGACTTTTTTGCAAGAAGAACTGACACAGTTAAGAAATGAAATGAATAAAGAAAGATGCAATTTTTTAAATCAAATTAATGTTTATATAGAAGCAAATGGAGAGATAGAGAAAAAAATTAAAGTTGTTGGATAATGTTAAGAAAAGAACTGACGAATTAGAGGAGAAAATGAAGAAAGTAAAAGAAGAAAATGACTCTTTAAAGGATGAACTAAATCAATCCGTCATTGAAAGAAATTAATGTGTCAAAAAAATTAGTATGTGATGTTTCATGTAGTACAAATGATTTGAATTCACCACTAGAAAAGTGTGACTCTGTTGAGGTTTTTTGTGATAAAGAATATGAAAATGTGGCATCAAATACTATGAGTTGTGATAATAAGAATGTTGGATGCAATATAAAGAAGAAAATGGTTGCAAAGGTAAAGGATTGGGAAAATATGAACAAGGAATCATTAAGCCTATTGAGCCAATAATGAAACCAAAGTATTAAGGACTAGGATATATGATAGATGAAAGAAATGATTATATGGATTTAATCAAATTTTTTCAATGTAAACAATATATGCAATTTTCAAATTGTAACAAGAAAGGACAAATGAAAGACAATTGATGGGATCTACATCCATGTAGTATATGTGGATTAAAGAGTCGTTGTGAAAAGACATGTTGGAACAGAGAGTGTAAAAAGAATTCTATAGAGAAATGCTTCAAAATAGACATTTGATGGAGTTATGGATCAAGTTGGAAAACTATCACAGATATGATTAAAGGTTTGTTTAGATACAAATGTTTGAGTGTGACAAATAATCAAAACCTATCAAAGTGTGAACTCTCAAGAAGGATTGCAAATGCTTTGTGCAAATCAAAATCATCATATACCAAGACATCCATGAAAAGTGAGACTTCATAAAAGATAAAATCTTAAAGATAGTTTATTTTTTCTGCCATCATTGAAATGATATTTTTTACCGAGTCCTTGAAAGTTTGTGGTAATCCAAAACCATTTGTATAGGTGAAAAACCAAAAATTTTATTGAAGGGTTTGTGGTAAGCCCAAACCACTTGTTTAGGTGAAAAACCTAAAAGTTTGTTGAAGGGTTTGTGGTAAGCCAAAACTACTTGTTTGGGTGAAAAACCCTAAAGTGGACTAGTTGCACTAGTTGGGGGAAATCCCAAAAGGTTAAGGGTGAATCAGTTAAAAACCCAAAAGCATCATAACAAGAGGAATGAGTTTTCCATAGTGATAGTGATAGGGAAAACCAAAAAAAATTATGTTGTAAATGGATACCTTAAAAGGCTTAAAGTCAAGACCTATCGTAATTAAATTTCTTATTGTAATTTCTCCCACTAAAAGATTTTTTAGTGGTATAAATAAAGGGAGGGTGTTGGAAGAAGTCAACATCCATGTCATAAATTTGTTACAACCAAACTCATACTTGGTTGTTAGTTTGCTACATTTCCATTACTTGTTGTCAATGGTAATTGAGTTTAGACCATTTCCTTATCATCTTCCCACTACCTACATTGTGGAAGGTAGTTAGGATAATTATTAGTTGCATCTAGAATTCTCCCTCAAACGTAGAAGTCTTTTCAAATTGATAGCACTTGATAACCAAAATTTTATGTTGAAAATGGGTACCTAACAAGGCTTGATGCCAGGACTCATTTTATTTGAATTTCCTACTATAATTATTTCTCCCACATAAAGAATAATTAGTGGTAGAAATTAAGAGAGGGTGTTGGAATAGACCAATTTAACTCTCCATAGTCAAAATTAGTTTCAACTGAACTGCATACCCATTATATGATCCTATAAATCTACATATAAGAAATCCATGTCTTCTTGTAGACTAAGGCCTAGTCTTATGTAGTCATCCACATGTTTGAAAACTAGAACCTTCTTCTTTTAGTTTAGTTCCTAAGATCCTCTATAAATTAAAAGCATCACCACAATCGATCTATTATTATTAATACAAAGATTTATGAATTAGTAAATGAGTTTTCTTTTCTCTGTTATGTTTCTTTTTGATATAACTGTTTAGTGTTCTATATTTTCATTTCTTATCGCTATGTTATTTAAACTGTAAGATAATTTTATAAGAAATTTTTAATTGATTTTTGCACAAGTGAAGAGCATTTTTTAAAAATAGAAGACACTTTTTGTTGTATATTATTAAACTTATTATCTTTGTTTAATTGAATCCTATTTTTTTCTTCACTTTGAGTAAATATTATCATTAGGCATTTTAGAATAATACTATCATTTTAGAAAAAATAAATTACAAGAAGATATTTGGGCTAGCCGAGGTAGATAATGTATATAAAGATTCTACGAATCATAACGTGTAAATGAAAACTATTGATATGTCCATACCAATTATAAAGTTAATTCTACATTAGAAAATTGATAAATGGATGTTAAACTTGGATTGCTTATATTAAACCCACTGTTAAAAAAATTAGGTAACAAAATTGTGTCAAACTATATATATCCATAACCACATATTGAAGAATCTTTGAACCCAATACACAAATTATTGATATATCCATACCATGTCCAAAACCAAGTCATTACAATATAATTAAATAGGTGTGAATTAAGCATGAATTGCCTATATTATGAAACCCAATGTTAAGAAAAGTAGGTGCATATAAAATATGAGCTCCAAGTTGTACCAAATCATGTATGACTAAGACTATCTACTTGACTATGGTGGATGGCATGTCAATCCAAGCCAAACTTTAAACCATTTTTATGTATGATACAGCTATTCAAGACTATTACATATACATCTCTAGTTTTAGCTACAATTAAACTAGGATGTAAATCAAAATATTCTTCCCTAGTTTGGGCTACAATGTAGTCTAGATGAAGACCATAATATTCTTCCATACTTTGGCCTACAACTCAACCCAAATGAAGATCTTAACAGGGAGTCTCTTCATTCGTCCATCTCAAAAAGAGGCTATATATAACATTAATTATCCATCCATTAAAATAGTAGCATAGGTTGAAGGTGTTGTATATTTACTTAGTGGAAATCCTCTATCATGGATAAATCTAAGGATTAACAATGAAGGAAAGACCTCCCCAATAAAGTTCCCTTGTACAAAACTAAGTGAGAACTATGAAAACCCACAAAGGAGGAAATGTAAAATGAAAAGAAAAATAGGTTGCAATCAATATGGAAATATAGTACTATGAAATTATTAAGAAATAATATTTTCACTAATACTTACAAATTTATGGTTTCAAAATCAACAACACAGAGTTCATATTTGTAGTCATGGTGTTTCTGGAAACTTTTGTAGTAGAGATCAATGAGAAATATTGTAACTTTTTAAAGGCATTAAAGGCATTTTGTTGCAGCTACTCAAACTATCCTAATAAAATGAACATCATCTATAGACACCATTTCAGTTATTAATTTTTATTATGATGCAAGTGTAGTGGTATGCTGAAAAATGTGACAGCAAAATCAAAACATGTGTATTGTTTATAGAATTCCAAATGTGAAAGCTTCATGCAAAATGTCACATTTCCAGCCATATACTATTTTTCTCTAATTTATGTATTAGAAATAAAAAATACTACCTAGAAAAAAGACTACAGCCAATTGGAAAGAGAAATAAAATATACAAAATTATAGCTTATTAGAAAATATGCATGAACCAAAGTATAAATGAGCTTATTACAAGATTTTTAGGAACACAATTTATTTTATAGATGCATATGAAACTATAGTCTCCTGAATGGCAAGGACTAATAAAAAGATAAGAAAGAGTTTATTATACATGATGAGACACTCAATTCAATGTTATAATAGTTGTATATCATTACCATGTAAATTATAAATCTTTAACAGATGATTTTTTGTATTACAAAGAGCATTGAAGAATCATGAAAAATATTTGATGACACTTAATAGGAATCAAATGTTCACTGTGTCGAGCCTAATCCTACATACTTAAATTGAATATAATGTTTTATTCTTTAAAAATCTATCCTAAGAAATGAATACTGAAAGTGCTGAAATTTTCTTGAGTTAAAGAGAAAGGAGGAGTGATAATACTCATGAAGTCTTCCTAATATATCAGGAATATGAAGTATTCATCATATTAAATTAGAAAAATTGAATCCAATGCAAATTATTTGAGTAGTTTTTTGGGGATAGATATGAACTAGAAATGATGGTTTAAATGGCTCAAAAACTTCCCTAAATATTTATATTTCCTTAGGGGCTATTTTGGTGAAGTTCCATTAGTGTTGAGATTCCCTAAAACTTCCCAAATTTATTAATTATGGGTTGCATTTACCCATTACAGGCTCAATAAAGAAGAATGAGAGGAGGATCTAATATAAAAGGAGCAACGAGTGTCGGGAAAAATATTTGAGAGTGAGAATTCCATGCCATTTGAGACTGGGGATAAATATATCTAACTGAGTCTCCCAAATCAAAAACAACAGAAATATCCAGTGACATAGATGTTAAATTTTTTTTGATATTATTACAATAGTATTATATGGAATACAAGAAATATTCACTTAGCATACAAACTACTAAATCACTAAGGAACCATCAGTTCAAAGAGTTCAAATAATCTTTCATTTAAAATATAAGTTAATTATTATAGAGTGCGGCCAATTATGAAGGTGGAGGTAGAATATTTCAATTTAGAATTTTGGCTAATTTATTAACATCCTCCAATTATAGTTCAAAGTACAAACCAAATAGAAAGAAGGGAATACCATTTTTTGAAATTTCAAACCACAACATGAAAATGTTCAAGAACATTTAAGATGCAAAAATTTATTATTTTAGCAATGATTATAATTTATAAATATCTAAAAATAATAACTATAAAATAAATTGAGCAAAGCGAGCAGTTACAACACAAAGAGTTACCACATTCAAATAAGAAGCTTCAAGATTTCTTATATTGAACAAGAGAGTATTGTATGACATCAAAGTAGGAGACTTCTATTATGTGAAGGATGGACTTGTGTTTGTACAACTTTCAGGAAATGGATTCACAATTACTTTGCATAGTTTTTTTATTCACAATTACCTTCATCACATATTACTCTTCAAATAAGCTTGGCCCTTCCCATTTCATGCTATACAACAATGGCTATCTATGAACTATTGAAAACATCAACCTCAATGAATTACCACAAGACCTTAACTAACTAAATGGTTGATTGATATTTTACGCTATACCATTTTATGGTTATATTCTTATTCAGAGCTACTCCTCATCATTAGGTAAGTGGGTGGATGAAAAGGATTCAAGGATATGCATCTACATTGATCTTAAGGAAAGATAGGAGAGGGAGGGACATAAGGACCCAAGATGGATGATGAATTAGGAGAGTTGGGAGGGGAAAGTGAAGAGACATAAGGACCCAAGATAGAAGGAAGATGTGAAACATTTAGTATTGGTGGGGGAGGTCCAAGGATGTATGTGGAAGATGCAAAAGGGTAATCAATAAGTTCATCAACATCTATATGACAATCAAGGATATTAGGATTTTCAATAGGATCATGAACATCTTGAATAGGAGCAACTTCTTTGATAGGAGTACTTGAAGCTTGAGAAGACTTAGGAAGAGTAGAAAGTGGAAGGGGACATGGAGTGGTAGAACAAGAAGATGGAAGACTTTGATCCTTACAAGGATCTTTGGATAGCATAAGTGTAGATTTTTGCTCTTGATTTTCAATAGGCCCAACAATGGGAGTAACAAAACTATTTTTAATAACCTTAATGGAAGTATCATCTTTGGATAGTGCAACTGTATTAAGATCATTTTGATTGTTAATAAGCTTAGCAGTGTAAATAGTATCTTGATCTTGCTTAGGAGAAGACTTAAGACATGGTGGAATGAATGAGGAAGGGCACAGAGGATCGAAAGGACCATGAAATGGATTAGAGAAATTGTGAAAATAATTGGATGACATGGAGGGTTCTTGATCTTGATCTTTCTTTATATTATTTTCTTTATCATTTTTAGAGTCCTCTTGACATGAAACCACTCCTAAGGAGAAAGAAGCATGTTGGAATTGTATTGAAGACTTTGGAATAGATGATGAAGGACTAGCTGAAGTAGGCATTATAGTGCATGAAGGCTTAGGCTCTTAAGGTTTAGCATTATCAAAAGTATTTGCAGCTAGGTGAAGGTTAGCTTGAGTTTTTTTAAGAGATAGCATTTAGGACAACTATAGGGAATTGCATGAAACATATTACGATTTTTGTTGGATGAAGAATTGGTATAAAATTTGAGAGATTTAGAATCTTTAGGAGATGTATGGATTGTGGAGGAAGTAAAAGATGGAAGGGGAGCATTAGAAGACAAAGGTTCAACATTAACATGATCTCGCTCAAAAGTGTAATCTTTATTTTCAGCATGCAAGTTCTTAGATGAAGAACTCTTATGCCATTGATATTTTATTTCAGCACAAAAAAATGATTTCTCTTCCTCAAAAATGTAGATTTATCATTTAAGTATTGTTCACAAAATTTATCAATGTTGTTTCCAAAATTTGAGTCATATGGATTACCATCAATATTTATTCATGACTCATTGCCTTTAAGTGCAAGCATAGGACTAGGAGGAATTTTAGGATTCATAGTAATATATTAGTCATCATCATCATAATCATTGTCATTATAGACATTATAGATAGGCATATCACAAAACTTTTCATGTTGTTCATTATGGTATGTCTCAATAAGAGGAATAAGACTCTTGGTAGAAGTAGAAGAAGAATGATTTAATGAAGAAGAGGTAGGTGAAGACCTACATGAATGATATTTAGAAGAATCATGGTAAGACTTGGAAATATGAAGAATGTGAATGATATCTAGAAGAATCATCATAAGACATAGAAGATGAAGAATGTGAATGATATTTAGAAGAATCATGATAAGACTTAGAAGATGAAGAATGTGAATGATAGTTAGAAGAATCATCATAAGACTTAGAAGATGAAGAATGTGAATTATATCTAGAAGATCAAGTTCATCTATGCTCAAGCAAGGGTCCCTAACAAGATATTCAAGATCCATGGTTCTAGACAAAGAAGAATCAAGCATGAAAGAAGAGAAAGGGCGAATAGAAGAAGGTAGAATATATGATAATAGAAGGAGAAGAATCAAGAAGACATGAAGAAGAGGAAGAATGGAAATGGGAGATTAGAAAGATATTAAAGATGAAGAAGAAAGAAGACCAAGAGTCATTTTGTGAAATTTGATACCATTTGAATTCATTTGAATGTTGAGCAACATATAATAACACTTGTAACCAACATGAAAGAAAAGGTCTAGTTGATAGGATAACCCTAAGAAATATTGGTACCAAACTAGGATAGAAAAAGCACTCACTTGTCCAAAAGAGAAATGATAAGATAAAATATTGCAATTGATGTAAACCAACACTACCATAGAGGTGCCCAAAACTTTGGTTGAATTACCTAGCACATATGGACTAGGAGGATGATTTACCCAAATTTTAATTAATTGAAATTGAATTTTGATGAAAATGGATGGACAAGAGATTACTAAGAGGCTCCAAGTGTAATATCAAAGAATCCAAGCTATATCTTTCTCAACAAGGACAATCTCTAACTCACCAACTCCAAACAAGGTCTCTTGTGAAATTAATAATTACTAATTAAAGAGGTCAAAGAAAAATAACCTAAGGTGCAAACAAGCTTCTAACAATAGGATAAATAGCCTAATCTGAGGTGGATCAACCTAGGGAGATTGGAAATAATAGGACAACAAAGCAATTTGATCATAAATTCTTTACTCAAGAACTCAAATTTTGTTTGTTTTAAATGTCCAACTATATGTATCAATAGATTTTTAATCATGAATAGGCACATACAATAGCAATCAAGGCTTTTAAGAAAATGTCTTCAAACAATGAGCAAGGGACAAAGCAACCTTATACATAAACAAGAATAGTGTCATAGTATCAATCTAATCCCTAGAACCACTACTATGTATGTTATCAAAATGTTTTCCAATCATACACATAGTCTTAGAAAAGAAAATTTGGTAGCACTATGGTTCTTAGTAATGTTCAACTCTACAACTTTTGCAATCTAAAGTGGGTGAAATCCAATCTCAACACCAAGTTTTTGACATACTCTGAGAATTTAATCAATTGAAGATGCTAAGGAGATCTTATAGCCCAACAAAAATACTACACCCATGAGGATTTCCCCCTCAAGGACATTTATATAGTGGTTGCTATTACCACGTCAAAAATGACCATTACTACTTGAGGTACCATCCACGTGGTTGATCAAATAAAGGGAATGTCCACTATGGTTTAACCCTCTCTAATCAAGGAAGACTTACAAAGTTATACCACATGGGGACTTGGTTTGGATTTAAGGGTTCCAAGTTTCTGATGTGCCCAAAAGGGAATAGAGCATACTCCTCTAGTCTCTTCACCTTACCCAAACATAGCAAACAAGATTCTTTGACATGCTAATTTGAAATCACCTCACCAACTATTTGAAAAATCTAACAACAAACATCACCAATCTCAAAAGAGAAAGGACTAATAGATGTTGAGGACAAATCCAAGCGGGATAGTGAGATAATAACAAATATCCTTCCCTACCTACAAGGGGATCCATTGTCAAGAGGAGCTTTTGATGCAGGAGCATCCAGAGGTATAAGGGCAATCTTGTGTCACCCAAAAAAATGTACTTAGACTTAGTTTCTATTTCATGTGTTTTCATTTTTGGATACCCATTTGGGTCAAACAAAGGTTCCAACTCTCATTGTTCCACTATCAGTTTCTAGGTTAGAGTATTTGAACACCTTGGGATATGTGTAAATGCCAAAAAAATAGGAGTATGTAATTGAGTCATAATTTTGGTAAATTAGAGGGTGTAAATTGGCCAGATGAATGTAATTGTTGTAGAACAAGAATTAGTATGCAAAGAGCATTAACAAATAAAGTAAACATTCACAAACCAAAAACTAAATTCACATATATGCTTAGACAAAGAAAGCAAACAAGAAGTGCAAACCTCACAAGAGAAAACACTCCATGCTTTCTTGATTCTGTAGATGTGTCCTTTTGCTGTGGATGTATGCTCAAGATGCTCAAAATTTTCTTCAATGGAGATGGGTAATGGCAAATTGGTAGCTTTGTGAGCTCTCAATTTGGCATTATAAGGGTAATATTGATGGCTTTGGTTCTCAAAATAGCATGGTAACTTTAGCTCAAAGATTGTTGATGAAATGGCTTGGGATGGGATTCAATTTATAGGCTAAGGGGTAGAGGGATGGAGGGCTTAGATGCAAGGATGGATGACGGCTTAAGGAGGGCTAGGATGCACTCAAAGGAGAGCACATGGATTGTGCTTTTTTAGCACCAATGGGAAGGTGACACTTGTCACAAGGAGGATGAGTGTGAGAGGGTAGGGTAAAGGGTTGGTTAAAGGCATGATGAGTGGGGTTGAGTATGTAAGAGGGATGTAAGAGGAATGAGTGTGGAAGAGGGAAGAGTATGGAAGATGGGTGTAAGATTCATGAGTGGGCTTGTGAGAGTCTTTATGTTTTGTAAGAGCACTCATGACTTAGTGGTTGGGTTTTTTGAGGGGAGACTTTGGTTTGGATTAGGAAAGTCTTAAACTTGTTTAAGGAATGTGACAACATTAGGGGGTGGATTAGGCTTGGGTTTAGGATTAGATTAGGGATGTTAGAGATGTGCAAGTGGATGGCATTAATGAGGGTGGGTGAGTTAGTGGCTAAGCTTGGTTAGTATGGGTGGATGGGGTGGATTAGGCTAAATGGAGGATTAGAGATAGGTTAGGGGTTTTTGAATTTGAGGATTTCATTTATCAAATAGATTTATTTAATAAATGGGGATTTTTGGAATTAGATAGGAGAAAAGGATTTAATTGATAAATAATAGATTATTTGATTTATCAATTAGGACTATAGATGATTAATTAAATTAATCAACTAGGGATGGCAAAAAATAAGAATTTAATTAATGATGCCTTTAGAGATGGCTAAATTAGATTACCAAAGCAGTGTAATCAAATTTAGGTGTCTACAATTGTAATTTAGAGCATTCTAGAAAAAGAATTAGGTCAAAAGGCCCCACAGTTTGAAAGTTATCGCAGTTTTTTGATTTCTAGAGACCTCCTAAGAATGCTTCAAAGCTAGGTTAGGGGCATTAAATGACCTCAAACAGGGCTAAAAAATGGAGAATGAGTGATGCTATCCATAGGGCTATAGAGTGCTTCAAGAGCTTTCTAGAAATGTAAATGGTTTGTCAATCAGAACTACATTTCAAAAGTTATGCTTCTCGAAAGTTTGGTTACCATTTTTGGATTCTTCTAATTTTGTGCTGACTTCTAATGCAACTTTTGGAGCCTTCTATTTGGTCGGTGGATGCCAACTAGCACTTTCTAGAATGTATTTCCAATCCTTAATCCTTTGGGGTCTATTTAAGAACATTTTTGGCATTGTAAAAGGTAGTTCAGAGTGGAGTTTGAGAGAAGGTACTGGGAGAAGAATTTATCTCTAGATTTATGCTATTGTAAGCCCATAGGGCATGTTTTGGAGTCTGTTTCTTTGCACTAAGTGTACTAGCATATTTTCATAGTTAATAAAATTTTTCCTTTCCCATTTTGTCCATTCTGTGCTTGGGTTGTGTCCCCATCAATTTTGGATGTAAAGTAAGTGAATGAAACTTGTTCTCTCAAGATCTCCCAAATAGTGTTTATAGGGCCTAATTACTATGTGAAACATAGATGTGTGAAAGAAAATCTAGATCCAATTTTAGAGTACCAAATGAAGTGTGAATCTATGAAAGCATGTAAAAGCACTCAAGACAAACACATGAGAGAGTTAATTTTACTTCCAAATACCTAGTAATCCTTGTAATGCATCTTTTCTCTATTGTACCTTTCATTTACGCTTGAACACTTGCTCGCAATGAACAAAGCAACAAGCAAAAAAAGAAAACACAAGATATGTAATGTATATCCAACTTATGCAAAACTAGGGTTAGATCTAAAAATATATTTTTTAAAGGTGATAATAATCAGAAAATAACCCAAATGAAAGCTCACATCATGCATTGATCCATTGTAAAAATTAAATACAAGCTATTCATTAAATGCCCTTTTTTCATTGATTTTTTTGACCTAGTCATCAAGATTGGACCTATATGATATGAATTCAGATCCAAAACTCTAAATGCAAAAAGTGGCCCCTACCAAAAATTATAGAGCTTTCCAAAAATATCAAAATTTTGAAAATATCTTTTTATTTGTTCCCTAGGGAGCCATTTTGTCAAAATAGGCTAGTTTTTGTAAATTGAATTAGTGAGCCCTAATATGATTTCTAAAATCAAAATACAAGAACCAACTCTATTTAGAATTCAAAGAGCTTTCCAAAAATTTAGATGTTTTTAAAAAAATTGTTAATTTTCTCCTTAAAACTATTTATCATTAAAAATTTAAAAAAAATATAAAAAATCTAAAAATTGGACTAAAGCTTATCTCACATGTCACCACTTAGAAAAAAAATTCAGATCAAAATACCTAGCCATTTGGGAGATATGATCAAATCTTTAAGATCTAAGGTTTTTGGTCTCCAAACAAATCTACACAATGGGGTTAACTCCAAAAATCTCTAAAACTAGCAAGCAAAGGTGGGTAGCCCCATGGTGGGCACCAAAAATGTATGCCTAAAATGTGGGCACACTTCTATGAGTCATATTATTCAAGATTTCTTAAAATGAGTTCTCAAATGGTAGCTCATAGCTCTCTATTCATGGAGTGCAAGGGTTTGCAATGGAGGCCCTCAGTTTGATGTAGTTTGTGCCCATGCAACCACCATGAAACAAGAGATTCAAGGATCAAAATATGGATGCAAATTAAGATGCAAACTAATCTAAATGATAACAATGCAAAAAAGGAAATGTAATAACAATGCAATACTAATCTATGAAAACAAATATGGATCTATGCTATTATGCAAATGCAAAGATGAAACCTCATGATGGAAGCCATGGATGCAAGAGAGAATAAGAGAAGAAGATAGAAGTTCTCCACAAAAAGATTTAATGCTCAAACTCCTCCAAAAATCACTCTCCAAAGCATAACAATAGCATAATTATGGATTTACATTTGTGGATCAATTGTGGATGTATAATTGTGGATGTCCAAAATGAGGAGAAGGCTCTCCCTTATAAAGAAAAAGGTTGAGGTGGGAAGCTTCTCACAACCAATATGGGGTAATGGAGTTTGATCATGTGATACAAAATTCCACCAATGAGAAAAGAGGAGAAAAACTAAATGAGGGAAGGAGAAAAAGAATTTATTTAATTTTTATTTATTTCATTTCCTTTTCACATGGGATTTCATTTGATTAAAAGGGAGCAAATTCTTTTAATTAAATATAAAATATTTAATTAAATTAAAAGAGGGGCTTTTCTCTTATTAATTAAATGTGGATGAATTATTTAATTAAAAGAGAGGTTTTCTTTTAATTAAATTGGGACTTATTTTATTTAATTAAAAGGGAGATTTTCTTTTAATTAAATAAGACTTAGGATAAAATGATCAACCTTAGAAAAATAAATAATCAAATTTGATCAAGGAAATTGATTTGAATTGATTTAATAAAATATTTCAAACCACTGATTCAGGAAATTTGATAGATTGAATAATGGGGGTCAATAGTCTGGGTGACCATTTTAGGGTGCATACAATTAGTACCCTTGTTTGAGATGTCGTAACTCTGAATTTGTGATAGGTGAGATCGAATGAATTGTAATGTTGTGTTCTCCTCTAAAAATTATTTAAGTGTTCTAGTTTGCAAGTTCTGACGAATCTGTCTGCATACTTTCCTAGGTCCATTTCATTTGTAAAAATCATTTTTCTACCAATGTTTCTAGTCTACAAATTCTAAGTAGCCCACTTTGACCGCTTGTCAAATTCACCCCATTATTCATCATGAGTCTAAATCCTAGATTTATACTCTCCTCATGATAGTGAACCAATGTCCTAGTTTTGTTGCTCCAAGTGTTAGTTTGCCCTATTTTCAAAGCTAAATCTGAATATGTTTTATTATTTTCTAACATGTTTGATTGTAGGTAGTTTTAAATGAGCAACTTTGATGGTCAATATCTTTTGACTGAGAATTCATCATGAGACAAGATTCAATAGAGTGTAAGAATGTGGAACTAAGAATTAGTGTGTCTTATTTCAAAGCTTAGCTAGGTGTTTTGGTCAATTTTTAAAGCCAGTCAAAGGACTCCTTGATAGGAAAATAACATTTATAGATAAGTGGAAAAGTGAGTTTCATTTTTTTTTCTAATGATCGATTTTGGTTTTAATTAGTATAATGGGTCCAGTAGATTAGTTTGAGGAATTAGGCATTTTAGTTCAATTTTTTTTTAGCGAAACCCACTCTAGGGCCCAACTATTTTCACTTGACCAGTCAAAGCATTAGGAGTTTGAGGGTGTTCCAAACAAAGGATTACAATAGTTTTGACCACCATAATATGTTAGTGTATATGTGTCATCTTGGTAGTGATCAACTAGATGTTGATTTTACATATGGGGAGAGATGTAGAGTGAAGTGAAATGTGCAATTGTTCCTGCATGGAGAAAATTCATGGAGGCCAAATGAAGATCATTAATATTTTGGAGGTTGAAGACTATATGACCCAAATAAGAGATGGACCAAATGATACCTATTACATCATTGTTCATAACAAGAGGATGTTGCACTTTCTCCATTCATCAAATATATATATATATATATATATATATATATATATGTATGTATGTATGTATATGTATATGTATATCTATGTATGTATGTATATATAAGGAATCAAATATGTTTCATGAAGGCATGAGTTGGGATGGTGGTTTTGTAAGCTACTTAGCATTGTTTGATATCTCTTGGAGTGATGTTTTAGAAGTACCCTTTATCTTTTGAAGAAATCAGATGAAGTAGTCTTTCCAAGAAGAACCACAACAACATACAAAGGAGCCCCTTATAATAGTCAAAATTGAGGAAGAATGTCTTAGCACCATGAAGGTAGAGTAGTCAAATAAAAATGGGAGGTTGCAGCAAGAAGAAATAAATGAAGAGTTCCAAAGGTGGATAGAATTGAAAATCTTCTTCAAAACATTTGAAGTGGAAGAGGTGTTAGTTGTGATTTTGGAAGACCTAATCATAAGCACTTTTTCTTTTATGCAAAGCCCATGAATGGGGTCAGATCTCACAAGAGAGACATTGGGAATCTAATGTAGAGGTGTATAAGTGAAATATGGTGTATATTTCAGCTAAACATTCCTAATCTACCATATTTTTCTAAATCATCTTTCTATGGTTTTGATTCATTATGATATATTGCATTAAAGGGAGCCTGTGTATGCACTTTCTTTTCATTGAAAGATGTCTTTCAATGGCAGCAAGGTAGGACTCCATGACAACATAATAGTTCTACAATTTGAAAGGAAGTGTAACAAATCATGGAGGAAGGAGGCTAGCCAAGACGACATCAATGCTAATACTATTGCCAAGGAGCATCGAATGTCTATGAGAATCAATTTTATATCACTCTTTGGTATTTGGCATGGAAGAAAGGATTTTGAAGCAAAATGCAAAAATCTTATAATGAATCTACTCCTCACCATTTCTCACCCCTTTAGATGGATCCACTCCTCAACATTCCCCATAGAATTGTGTTGATTCTTGTGACTTGATTCTGGGCAACAAATAATGTCCCACAAGCTTATTGTATGAATTTCTATTCCCAAAGAGCCACTGAACTAGTGTTTGTGTGAAAAGAGATTTTGGATGTTAATTTAGTTGATACCTCAAAAAACTCAAAGAAAGTCATGAAATGGAGTCATGGATTGGGAAATTAGGTTGAAAGGGCGACACCTATGTTGTGGCAGAAGGCACTTGTGGGAGAATGTACAAATGTGAATTTTAGAGGAAAGGGATTTAGTCCCACATTGGTGATATGAAGTAACTTTTACACTTTAAATACAATGTTACTCATCTTTAACAATGTCTTAAGACACCAAGGTTTTGGAAGCTACTAACTCTCATGTGATGGACCCCAATCAGCTATAGGTGACCCTAAGGAAATTTTGAATGGACATGCATATCAAGATGATGACATGGATAGTGATATCAATGATAAGTGCAAATCTTGACCAACCAAAACATGACAAGTGGCAATGTGTGGGTTGAGATGGATGAATCTAATAGTGACATGTGGCAAAGGATCCTAGATGTGGTATACAAATTGAGGTGCTAATGTGGTTGATTGTACCATGTATCATGACACTGCTATGTCATGATGATGTGGCACCCTACTAATGTGCCATGTGACATAGTGATGGATGACGTAGTAGGTTGACATGGAATGATGACAAGGCGATGATGTGGTGTTGCCAACTAGATGTTGAAGTGGATTGAGGTGCCATGTATCATGATGTTGCTATGTCACATTGATGTGACACAATGCTAACTAGGAGAGCAACATGGCAACCAATGACATGGTAGGATAACATGGCCACCACATGGTAGAATAGATGATGAATGGGACAGTGACACATAGCACTTAGGTGGTGGGTGTTAGGTGACTATGTAGGAATCCAATGAATCATGCATCAACATGTGTTAGGGCCAATCAAACATGTTTGACTCTAATGGAAATTCTAGAGGGAAAATTTTTGAAATCAAAAAATAAATATTTTATTATTTTTCCTTCAAAATCACATGCAGGGCCTTTTAAACAAAAATGGTTTATAAGATAAATTTTTAACTTTGGAAAATGTTTAATATTTGCTCAAATGCATTTTCAAAGCCATGACAAGAGCATGAAATTCAAAATGGGATTCAGGGTGTTTCTAATAACCAGATATGACACTATTATATATCATTGGAATCAAGAGAGAATGAAATTTCCATTTCTAGAGTTTGCTTTTGCATAGAAGGTCACTAGTTCAAGTTATGCAAGGTTCTGTCCCAGGTACCCAATTTTTAGTTTCATTTAGTTGGGGCGGTTCAAATTTCATTTCCACTAAAACGGTAAACTAAATAAACATAGGAGGCAATAAAAATATAGTTGTGGGTGAATTTTGTCACATCAAAATTAGTTAAATCAAGGTATTATCAACACTTCATGATGCATTTTAGATATTTTCATGACACAAGGGTTTTCATCATTGAAGAAGAGATATTTCAGGTTTGTTACAAAATAATGATGAAAATCATATCAGATTTCATGGGTAGAAAGATGAGAGATATTTTACAACTATAGGGAGTGAAGATTCAAGAGGACACATGTCACTTCTATATTAGATCTAGGATTCCATTCTTCTCCTATATCTTTTCCTTTCTTATCCATTATAGGTGCTGGTATTTTTCATTGTGAGACTATGTGGTTGGTTCTAGTTTGTCTATGAGACCACACTGTTAGATCTAGACATGTGATTCCACCATTTTCTTCAGTAATTTCCCTTGTAATGAACAACAAGAAATAAGAATATAGATAGTTTTGATCTATTAGGTAGTTTTACATTTAAATTCCATACATCTTATTTTATTTGTTTCAAAGAAATGAATGAAAATGTAGCAGTAAGTTAATCTTCATTCTGATATCCCATTCATGTTGTTTGTGATCTTTTATGTTTTGTAAAAAAAGAGTATGAAACTCAATTGTAATCTATTGGTTGTATATGTTGATTTATTTTTCTTATGACTCAAGGAGTTGTGTAAATTCTTGATTTATCATCATAGGATTGTAAATCTCATGAAGGGATAGGTCGAGTATGAGGTTCAGAAAGATGCAGATATCTAATTCACAAGGTGAATAGATAGATCAAGAAGTCCTGATGTATGGGATATGTCAATGAATTTTAGTGATGTGTGTTAGAGGTTTTTTGGATTTTCCAATAGGAAAGGCATTGATCAACTATAGGATTAGAGTGTTATGTTGTTCACGTCATGTTTTTTTGTTGAAATCAACATCATTAATCAAATATCTTTCCCTTTAATGTTGAAGAGTTGAAAGAATTCCCTCACTTCGCTTATCAATTTCTTAGGCCATGTTATTAGCTATTCCATGTCTAAGATCTTTTCCTAAGTGTTAGAAGATTAAGGGTTTTATCTATTTTGTTAGAATCAAGTGTATGTTTTAGCATTGCACCATATAAGTGCACCTGAGGTCCACCCACCTAGGTTTTGTAGAGCCTGAAGTAGAAGAAGGGTCTAGCCTTATAGTCGGCCTAGTGTCTGAAAGGGTATGTTGAATATGGGAAGTAGTTGCCCCTAGATGTATCCTATTCTCATCGAGGTAATTTCAAACTATGATGTTTCAAAACACCAACACTATCTTGATCAATAACTAAATTAGGCAAGGTTACCTTGTTATAATGTTAGTTATTGATAGAAACTTTGATGATAATGATCAAGGGAAATTTGTTTAGAGGGAGTTTTTAAATGTAGCTTATAAGTTCTTATTCAAAGCCATTTGTTAGCAGGTTGTTGAGAATGAATGTTTCAAGTTTAATTTCATACTAGGGTTTTTGTCAAGCCTTTATTGCTAGAATTTCTAGTTCTAAATAATGACACTTGGATGAGCTCCCTTTGAAATATTTCATCCTCCTCTTTTTCCCATATTAGATGAGTTGAAATACTTTGGAATCTAATCAAGGCTTTCTAAACTCATCTATATTAAAAATTTGAGTCCTTAATGATGAAAATGGAGCTAGCTCCTCTTGAAATGAACTCTCATTTTTTGCCAACCCTATGATAGAAATCAATATGAAGAGAAATAAAGGAAACTCTTTAACACTTTGAACTCCATTATGCTCTGATTAATCCCTTTTTTCAGAATTAGAATTAACTACACTATTTGCATCAATCTCAACTAAATCCTCTATCTCATAATATAGATCAAATTGAATTTAGATATTCTCTTCTAGAATTTCAATCATCTTTTCTTGTAATAAAGAGAATAGATGCAATATTTTTTGCTTCTATAGAAACTACAAATGGGTTGGAAGAAATGATAATTTTGATCATCATGTTTTACATACCCCAAGTAAATATATTATTTCAAGTTTCAAGATAATTGTATCACATATTGTATTTAAAATGTTGGGAATACACCAACCATTGGTCATGCTTTGAAGCAATTGCAATGACACATTTATATATCATTGTTGGAATTTTTTCACTTATATGGCAACAACTATTGATAGTTATTTTTTTGTCATTTTTGAGATTTATAAGAATTGTAAGGTCTAAAAATAGTGACTTAATAGGTACCTATTTATATTGTGGCATAATGGCATGAGAACATGTAAAAGTCAAAGGCAATTATACTTAACATTGAAACAAGCTTTGATCACCAAAGATGGAGATGTTGAGAAAATGTGTGCCTAATGTAGGACCATATATTTATAAGACAATCAAATAAGTGGTAGATCCATAATCAGATAGGAGTGATACATAACTTGATCGTAAGTCTCATACATCAACCTATAATCTATCCATTGGAGATATTTTGAATTTTTAACATGAAATAGGGAAGTTTGCTCAATCTAAATTTTGTTGATCTGTAATAGAATAATGTCAAGGAACAAAAAAAATTAATTTTATTGGGCCATATAGGTATTACAAACCACTGATTGTGGAAGCATAAGTCCACACACTTTTGTCATTAAGTCCAC
The DNA here is from genome assembly GCA_028749045.1 of Cupressus sempervirens. NCBI lineage: Eukaryota > Viridiplantae > Streptophyta > Pinopsida > Cupressales > Cupressaceae > Cupressus > Cupressus sempervirens. Next base: position 606,335,207 of record CM053784.1, on the reverse strand, counting down.
AATCACCCTTTTCATTTTTGTGCTCTAATTAAAATAGGATTAGATTTATTTTCAATGTTACAATATATTTATTTTCACAAACTTCTTCTCTTGAATTGAAACTAAAGTACTTAAATCAAATCTCAATATGAAAGATCACTTATTGATCATAACTACAAATAACAATTTGACTTAAGTTGTAGAAATGAATTCATTGAAACTCAAGAACAAGTTTGAAGGGTGATTCCTACCCTTGGGTGGGATGAATACAATAATAGTGAAAATACTAAACTATGAGAAAACCTCACATTTCCACAAAGCATCGATCAAGGATTTCAAAGAATATATCTTTCATTCAAGCAACCACTTCTACTATCTGATGACCAACATAATCATCCAAGCATAGTTTTGATATGTTTCCTTAAGGGTGATGCCTAACTCAAAATTGGGATTTAAATGGTATTCTACTCTTTTCCTTTTAATATGGATGGTGGCTAATTAAATCTCATAAGGATTGATAGATGCCATAATAATAATAATAAAATTCAAGCAGTTGATTCTTGGTATAATGTGTTATTATGAGATCAAATGCCATGGAGTATCTACTAAACATATAAACTTATAGTATTTTATTTGACATGCATTAAAATGAATTATAGATCGATACACCATAAAACCAAAAAATGAATAAAAATATAAGAAATTGATTGCTGAAAAGAGTAATACACACCGAATTTAGAAAAACATGCACATGCACATTATTCTTAGGATAAACTCATATGCACCTAGTCACTATTTAATCAATTGGAAGCAAGGGGATTACTAGTGGAAATCATCCCAATTCTCTATAATTTAGTACATATATCCTTAGACATTTCCCTGCTTTTCTTTGCAAAGACTTTTTCTCCTCATAAGACCATGGTTACTTTCTCAAGAGGTCTAATGTCAATTTCTTAGATAACTATCCTCATATGACAATGCCCTAGACTTTGTCTCTACTTGTACTATTGAAATGCTTCTTGATAAATGTTTTAAAAATCTTCAGATGGATTCCCTAGATGAGTACGATCCACAAACTAGATTGTTTAGGTTTTCCAGAGAGAACAATAATAATAATCACAATTTCAATGTATGAATCCATTTTTAATAAATTCATTTCTTCCATTTTCTTATTTAAAAATTAATTAAAAGTTTCTATTCTCATTTGAAAAATAATTAATTAATTGTTTTTTTTGAAAACATATATATATATATATATATATATATATATATATATATATATATATATATATATATATATAATTTAATATTTTTTACATTACTCTGATTCTAACATAAGGAGCTTTCAGAGAAAAGAACTAGGACGAAAAATTTTGTTCATAACCCCATCAAGTAGAAGAAGGAGAAATAAGAAATAAGAAAAGAAGGAACAAAATGGTATGTAAACAAACCTAATTATAATAGCCTAAGAATGAAACCTCCAACTTACAATATATTTATGTAGAAGAAGAAGAAGAAGTAAACATCTAACTAATATGTAGAAATATTTACATAAGCAACTTTTGATAAAACCTTTTAGCAAAATAGCATCTTCTAAATGCCACCAAAAAGCATTAGGGGGATGCTACAATAAATTGAACATTTCAACCAGACCAACTGTTGACCAAATTTTTGAAGTATCTCCATGTAACAACCTGCTCATAGCAAAAAGAAAAAACACAAAGCCAAAAAATACAATACCAAATAGTCTTATTCCTCAATGTCACCTACCATAGATATAGAATTACCAAGCTTAAGAGTTAGATCAAGAGTGGTAGTGGAAGGAGATATCATAGGTGGAGCAAGTGCCTAAGAAGATTCATGCTCCAAAAGGTCTAAGATGGCAAAGATAATTTGATGCACATTGTTAATACAAATTTTGGGCAAATGGCCACCATATTCTTGCAATGCAACCTTAATAGGATGAAAAGACTACCTCTCTAAGGCTTTCTTAATGCTCTCAAACACCACATAAACACCATGATTACTAAGGAGTGGATGATGATGAAACAAACTTCCAATGAGGGTAGCACCACTCCAAAGATCATACTTTTGACAAGCTTTAACAAGCTTACCACCTTGCAAGAATCAAGGTCTAATAAATCTAGAAACTATCAGCTCCAAATGAAATGGAGATTGCAATAAATCAAGAGCATTTGATAGAAAAAATACTTTACAATTTTTTTTTAAAAATTGTATTAGAAAATGATCTAATAGTATCTTGGATACTTTTCTTAATAATTAAATTGTGTTTTTTAGATGTTGATGATTTATTTAAAGATAAGAAAAATGTGTCATAGTGGTTTTTTTTTTTTGAGTCAAATAGCCTTAACATTTTTTCTATTAACAATTTAAATTGCATCAAGTAATCCATCATTGAGTGAAGAAGAGTAAAAGGAGCTAGAAATAAAATATTTTAAAAGGGACAAATTTGCAACTGAAGCAAACAATTTCAATGAAGGATAAATAGATATACATTCATGTAAATATAAAAGTTAGTTTATAAATACTTGAAAAAAAAATGATTGACTATCATATTTTATTAAAGAAATGTATCATTATTAGTCAGTATTAAGATCATTATATCAAAACATAAATAATTTTGAAAAATGAAAACTTAAAACTAAATTCTAAATTCAAATACTATAAACTAAATATATAAAAACTTAAATATTAATAAAAAATATTATTACTAAATAATCTTTCATTTTATAAAATAAATTACTAATTATATCTAAAAAGGAGAATATAATAAAACGCAATCTATAAGTATTTTTAAAATTAATTTTGACACAAATTGTACATATTCTTTCATCCTAGAAATAAATTATTATGGGGAAGATAATCAAGTCTTGTGTCAAATATGCTCATATTGCCCTATACATTTTAAATTAATACTAATATAAATTATTTAATGATAGAAATGGACAACAAAAATTAGTAAGATGAAATATTCTATTATAATTAAACAACTCTCACCTAATTTTTATTATGTATATATAAAATTTGAGTTCATAGATAGCTATTGAGGAGTTTGAGTCTAAATTCAGGTGAATTTGACTTTATTTCTAGTTCAATATAAGTTTAGAGGACATTTAAGGAAGTTAACAAATAATGATGTGTTGATACAACAAAAACTTTATTGATGATAAATAAAAGTTCTAAAAAATTAAAGAATGTATTAATATGATAAAAAATCATTTATCATTGATTAAGTCATTTATTTACGTGACTAATTATTAGTGACCAAGTGTATAGTCATATATTTGATCATTTATTTAGTCATTTATCTTTGTCTAACCTTGTGATTTTACCTAATGACTAGATTAGTCATTTATTTAATCACTTATAGATTATAAAACATTACTAAAACTTGATCACTTTTAGTCATGTGACTAAATGTTTTAGTCACATAGTCATTTATTTGCCAAAATTCTACTAGTGGGGTATGTTGTAGATGAGAATTAGTTGCCCCTAAATGTATTGTATTCTTGTCATTGTGTTTTTGAAACCTGACATTTTAATACACCAATGGGATGGCTGATATTATGGACTGTTTGAGTGGGGCTCATGAATGAGGTATTGAAGGAGTTTCTGGGAAAGTTTATCATTGTTTAACTAAATGATATTTTGATCTTTAGTAAGAAATTTGAGGAAAATTTGATGCATATCCAAAAAGTTTTTGATAAGTTTAGAGGAGAAAAGTTGTTGATAAACCTAAAGAAGTGGGGTTTGGTGAAGAAGGAATTGGCGTACCTAGGATTGGTAGTCTTAGTTGAAGGTGTTCATATCTAATTGAAAAGATCATTTAACTAAAAGGATTGTTGAAGAAGATTGTGTGTTTCAATCATTTTTTTTCACTGATGTCAAACCTTCTACATGTTGGTAAGGCAACTGCTTATATGTTTCAAGCACTGTCACTTAGTTGATTAATGAGGAGGATTTGATCAACAATATGTAACAAAAGTACCTAGGGGAAAGGTTGAGTTATGATTATGTATTGAAGTGCAACAATCAGTTAAGACAGTGATAACATAATCTATTGATGATCTACTTGAGGTTACAAAATGATTGGCTACACTTAGAAAGTTTAGAAGAATAAGGTTAAACAAAGTTCATTTGCCAAGCTTGACCAAGTTGATAGTAGGTTCCGAGAAAAGTTAGTGCAAGTCGAGCAAAAAGTAAGTTGGAGCTGAGCAAAAGAAAATTCTAGTGGATGCCAAGCAAGTTAGTAGGTGTTGAGCAAGTTAATTGATGCCAAGCACTAGTAAACTCTAGTTGATGCCGAGTGATTTTACGAGTAACACAATATGTGCCAAGAATCAAAAGAATGATAATGTCGAGCTACTGCATTATGAAAAAGATCAAAGATTTTCCAAATAAAAGCCAAAAAAATTGTTTTCTTAAAACTTGTGAATCAGGCGGAAGATAAGATTGATGAGCTAGTGGCACAGAATCTTATGTAAACTATTTTTGAGGTGAATTCAAATGGATTCTAGGAGAAGTTTCTAGAAAATACAAGATATGGGGTAGATATATTGTATCCTACCTAATCCATTGAAAAACCTAAATTTGGTAATGGATAATGAGTGGGAAAAGAGTTCTAATTCCCTATATGTAGGGATGTCTAGTCATGAAGCAAAGAGGTTAGAGAGTTTTGATGCAAAAATCTAACAAGGAGAAGGAAAGGGGTTTGCTTCATTAAGTGACCCAAGTAAGAAGTTTGCAATGATGTACAAAGCAAGAAGACTTAAAGAGGATGAATTTTTGAAGGGTGAACAAGCTATCAAAACTACAAAGATTGGAAGCCATGTAGAGTTGAGGACTAAATAGTGATCTATAATCTACAAGTAAGGTTGTAAGTTGTATCAGATCAAAGCTCTACTATTACTTTCTAACAATTGTATTAGCCAAGGCTAAATCCTTTGGAGTAAGGTTGACTTAACATTTATTGAAAAATCCTTTAATAGGGTGGCATTCCAAGTGAATGACCTAAAGTCCTCTAACAAGGCTCACTTTTAACAGGGTGATTGAAATCCCTTAACTAGGTCACATTTAATAGTGTGTGTTGTAACCTTTAATAGGGTTGGCCTTTAATAGGGTATCACTTCAGAAGAGTGAAAAAGGAGTAGCATGTTACTGGTGGTTTTTTCCAAATTGGGTTTCCACGTTAAATCATTGTGTCAAGTGTGCTAATGGATATGTTGTGTTTTATGCTTTACATTTCAGCAAGTTGATTTAACAATAACATTTCAATTTTAATTAACACATAATGAATGCATGCATGGTTAAGAATATTTTATGGGTTCACTAAATTGTGAAAAGTTTTGTTTGTACATCTAGACCTTGAATAATTGATTCACACCCCCCTCCCCCCCCCCTCTCTCGGTTATTCTAAAAGAATTCCAACAATTGGTATCAAAGCCATCTACTTAAGAGGATTAGTTTTAAAGTACTAGAAGCACAAATATCAAGATGCCAAAAAGAGAGATACCCAAGCTCAACAAAGATAACTTTTCTGTATGGTGGAGTTTGATGAAGCTACACCTTGGAGGACTTGGAGATTATGCACAATGTTGCATTTCAGTAGAACATGTTTATCCAGCAGGAGCCCTAACAGCTAAAGACTTGAAGAAAAAGAAAGAACAGAATTAGGCAATGTTGAAGATTGCCTCTGCCCTAAGCTATGTTGAGTTTCATGATATCAAAGGCCTTAAAAGTGCAAAGAAGACGTGGGATTCCCTAGACACCATCTATGGAGGAGACAAAAATGTTCAAAGAGCCAAGTCAAAGAACCTCAAAGGTAAGTTTGATGACATGAGAATGGAAGAAGGTGGAAATATTGCTCAATATGTTTCTAGAATAAAAAAAGTTGTTAGTGCAATAAAAGGTGATACAAGTGAAATAGATGATGATACTGTGCTAAGTAAAGTCTTGAGAACACTACTGCCTATGTATGCCATTAGAGTATCTACAATTCAAGAGTTAAGATGTATACCAAAAAGTATTGAAATAGTTTTCAAAGAAAAATTGTTACTGAAGGATTCTAAGGAAGTAAGGTAGAAGAAGAAGAAAAGGAAGATAAAGTATGCATCCAGTGATAGTAACATAGATGAGGAGGATATTAAATAATTGGAAGCATTGTTGGCCAGAAGATTTTACAAAGGAAAAGGAAAGTTGAAAGGTAAGTTGCCTATCATTTGTTTCAATTGCAATGAATTTGGTCATATTGTAGTAAAATATACATAGAAGAAGAAGTTCAAAGAAGTGAAAAAAAACAAAAATAGAAGAGAATATGATGGAAGATACTACAAAGACAAAGGCAAGAAGTCATGCTACATTACCGATGAACATGACTTTGATGAAAATGATGATGAAGTGGTATATGTTGCAATGAAGGATGAAATAGATGAGGATGAGGCAATTACACTTATGACTTGTGTGGACAAGAATGACAAATGGATCATTGATAGTGGATGCTCACATCACATGACTAGAGACAAAAGTAAGTTCATTACCTTAATCTATTATGATGGAAATATTGTAAGATTTGGTAATGATGCATTATGTTTGATAAAAGGAAAAGGGTCTATCAAACTCACAAACAAGATTTCATGTGACAATGCTTATTATGTTGAAGGATTGAATTATAACTTGTTAAGTGTGTCACAATTGAATAACTTGGGATGAAAAGTTGAGTTTGAAAACAAATCAGCCAAGATATATGATACAAATGGAAACTTGATTGGTAAAGGTAATCAAACTAGAAGTAATCTATTGTATTTGGATGTAGAAGATGCCACTTGTCTTATTGCAAAATTTGATGAGGTATGGCTTTGGCACAAGAGATTATGTCATGTACATTTTGATAATATGATTAGCATCATCAACATAAAAAGAGTTAGAGGTTTACCTAAGTTGAAGAAACTAGAAAATATAATGTGTAAACAATGTTAGCTAGGCAAGATGACAAAGTAAAGCTTATACCTTTAAGAAAATACTTGAAATTGTTCATACTAACTTGTGTGGACCTATTGAGTGCAAAGCTACAAAGGAGATAAGTATATAATGTTTTTTTTTTATGATTACTCTAGAATGATGATAGTCATGTTTCTAAAACAAAAATTAGATTATTTTCAAATATTTAAATGGTACTTGGCAAGAGTTGAAAAATAAATAGGTAAGAGTTTGAAATGCTTGAGATCAGACAGAAGAGGTGAATTCACTTCACATGAGTTTGAGATGTTTTGTAATGATAGAGGAATCAAGAGATAGACATTTGCACCTAGGATCCCTCCACCAAATGGAATTGCTAAAAGAAGAAACAGGTCAATAATGGATTGTTTCATAACACTCATGATGGAGAAGAATGTTGCTCTAAAATAGTAGAGAGAACTTGTAAGTACTACTATATAAACCTTGAACCATGTGCAAGTCAATAAAGGTACTCACTCAACACCTTTTGGACTATGGTATGGCCACTCACCCAATGTGAAACATTTCAAAGTATTTAGAAGAAAATGCTATATTCTTAAAGATGTTAGGAGTGGAAAGTTTGATGCAAAAAGTGAAGATGGTATATTCTTTGGTTACTCCACAAGAAGTAAAGCTTATAAGTGTTTAATTACTAACACTAACAAAATTGTGGAAAGTAAAAATGTGAATTTTGATGAGTTTACAGAAGCACATGAGGTTGAACCTACAAAAGAACTAGAAGTATACAAATCATCTATATACTATTATGAAGGAATGTTTGCTAAAGAAGATGTTACAAATCATGTAGCAAATCACAGTAAGTTTCTACAACTACCAAGTCACTGGCTATGAATGCCAAGTTACATTCAAATGCTGAGTTATAGAATGAGGAAAATGCACAATCTAACTTTGAGATTAGCACACATGAAAGAGATGATGAAACACCTGACAGAGATGCACACAGTGATACTGAAGTTGAGAGACAGAATGCAGCTACAAGAACTGAGCATAGACTATCCAAATATGTCAAAAGACACCATCTTATATATCAAAATGTTAGAAACAAAGATGCAAGGCTAGTGATAAGGAGTAGGTTGAGAGGTGAATCATGGTTGTTAAGCATTAAGAAACCTAAGATAGTGAGAGATGAATAAGAGGATGATGACTAATACAAAGCTATGGAAGAAGAAATTCAGTAGATAGAAAAGAACAAGACTTGGAGTCTAGTTCCTAGATGAAAAGACAAGAATGTGATTGGCACAAAATGGGTATTCAGAAACAAGTTAGATGAGAATGGTGAAGTAACAATAAACAAAGCAAGACTAGTTTGCAAAATGTATGCACAAGAAGAAGGAATTGACTATGGTAAGGGGATTGGTTCAAGATAAAGAGGTGAAGATGGAATATATCAACACAAAGGAGAAAATTGCTAATATCTTCACAAAAGCATTACCTAAGGATGCTTATATGTATTTGAGAGGTAAACTAGGGGTGGTACCCATATCAAAGGCTATGTAAAAGATAGAGGGAGTACCCTGCATCAAATAAGTTGACATTCATTTCATACAAATTGATACAAAGGATCTTACTTTAGGGATTGCCTAAAGTAATCACATAACTGGAACTATAAATCAGTCACAAGCAAGGTGACAAAGGGAGAAAATTGAATAGCCTAAAAAAACCTATGTCTGCATATATCAAAGATGCCAAGTGTTGAAGAGTATGTCTTTGGCATTTTTGTCAAAGAGAGAGAAGTTTAACTGATAAAGTGCAAGAGGAATAATGGAGAGAGTACATCATCAAAAGATTAGAAGACTGAAAGAGAGAAAGAGAGAGAAAGTAGAAAACAAAAAGAGGGATATGTTCTAATATTTTTCTGATTCATGAAAGAAAAGAATTAGATAAAGAAGGAACTCATAGGGACTTATATTTTGTAACCTAATAAAAAGAGAGTTGCTGATAGAGGGAGAAGAGAAATTTCAAATCGCAATTTTTCTTTTTGGTATTGCCTTACTATTTTCACCTAGTTAGTTTGATGGAACAAGATGTTCATCATTTGTTTGACTAGTTGATCAATTTGATTTGCCATCAATGCCAAAGAGGGAGATTTTTGATACTAATTGAAAATATCATCTGACTAAAAAGATTGTGTGTTTCAATCATTGTTTTGTCACTAATGTCAAACTTGCTACATGCTAGTAAGACAATTGCTTATATGTTTCAAGCACTATCAGTTAGTTGATTGATGAGTAAGATTTGATAAACAAGATGTAACAAAAGTACCTAGAGGAAAGGTTGTGTTATGATTATGTATTGAAGTGCAAGAATTAGTTAAGATAGTGATAACATAATGTAATTATGATCTACTTGAGGTTACAAAATGATTGGCTACACTTAGAAAGCTTAGAAGAATAAGGTTAAACAAATTTACATTATCTAAGCTTGACCAAGTTGATAGTAGGTGCCAAGAAAAGTTAGTGCAAGCTGAGCAAAAATTTAGTTAGAGCTAAGTAAAAAAAAATTCTAGTGGATGCCAAGCAAGTTAGTATGTGTCAAGAAAGTTAGTTGATGGCAAGCACCTGTAAAATCTAATTGATGTCAAGTGATTTTACAATAGATGTCGAGTAACATAGTATGTGTCGTGCATCAGAAGATTGATAATGTTGAGTTGTTGTATTAGGACAAACATCAAAGATTTTCCAAATAAAAGATGACAAGTTTGTTTTCTTGGAACTTGTGAATTAGGAGGAAGATAAGATTGATGAGTTGGTGGCATAGAATCTTATGTAGACTATTTTTGAAGAAAATTCAAATGGATTCTAGGATAAGTTTCTAGAAAAGACAAGAAATGGGTTAGATACATTGTATCCTACCTAATCCATCAAAAACCCTAATTTTGGTGATGGATAATGAGCAGAAAAAGAGTTATAATTCCCTATATGTAGGGATGTATAGTCATGAAGCAAAGAGGTTAGAGTTTTAATGCAAAAATATGAAAAGGAGAAGGAAAGAGGTTTTCTTTATCAAGTGACCCAAGTAAGAAGTCTACAATGGCATATTAAGAAAGAAGGCTTAAAGAGGATGAACACTTGAAGGGTGAACAAGTTGTCAGAGCTACAAAGATTAGAATCCAAGCAGAGTTAAGGATAGAATAGTGATCTATAATTTTCAAGTAAGGTTGAAAGTTGTATCAGATCAAAACTCTATTGTTACTTTCTAACAATTGTATCAACCTAGGGTAAATCTTTTGGAGTAAGGTTGACTTAACAGTCATTGGAAAATCCTTTAACAGGGTGGTATTCCAAGTGAATGGCCTAAAGTCCTCTAATAAGGCTCACTTTTAACAAGGTGATTAAAATCCCTTAACTAGGTCACATTTAACAGTGTGTGTTGTTACTTTTAACAAGGTTGGCCTTTAACAAGGCATCACTTCAAAAGAGTGAAAAAGGAGTAGCATGTTACTCATGGTTTTTTCCAAATTGGGTTTCCACATTAAACCATTGTGTCAAGTTTGTTGATGGATATGTTGTGTTTTATGCTTTACATTTCTACAAGTTGATTTAACAGTAACATTTTAGTTTTAGTTAACACACAATGAATGCATACATGGTTAAGAATGTTTTATGGGTTCACTAAATTGTGAAAAGTTTTATTTGTACATCTAGACCTTGAATAACTGATTCATCCCCTTCTTAGTTATTCTAAAAGAATTCCAATAGAAGTTCTAAAAATGGACCCAAAAAAAGTGAAGGCTATCCTTAAATGACCTACTCCAAAGAGTGCTACATAGCTAAGATCTTTTTTGTTGGATACAATTGATTAATTGTGTGTTGTCTTTGATGTTACAAAAATGTCAAATTAGTTGATAGTTAGTGCATGTTGAGTTCACTTGGTTAGTGAAGATAGTTTTCCTAGTCTACTGAGTGTTCCTAAGTTTACTCTGTATAGAAGGCAGTATCTATCAAGCTCACTCGGGCATCAAAGGAAGTTATGAAAAAAAGAATATTAATCGAGCTCACTTAGTTAACAAAGGGAAAGTTGAACAGAGTCATTATTAACCAAGTTCACTCAGTTACTAAAGGGATTTTGTAAGTTTTTAGTGTTAACCAAGCTTCTATTGGTTAACACAAGAAATCACTTTAGAATTAGTTTCTGCCAAGCTGGGTTGGCTACTAAAGAATTTTCTTATTTTTCCATGTAAAGCTTAATCATTTTACCTATTGATTTTAGCCAACTATGGTGATAAATATTGATTATTCTAATTTGCATTTGAGCTAACTTGACAATCTAGAAGGTATAAGTAAAAGGTCAAGTTGTGATTTCAAAGTGTGTAATATGCAAGTTGAATGAGTTGAAAGAGATAGGAAGAGAGGAAGAAAACTTGAAGGATAAGAAAGTATCCTTGTGAAGTAGAAAAGTGTTATTTGATCAAGAAGGATCAAGTATGAACCAGAACAAAGATTTTTAATCATTAATTTAGTTGCATCGTAGTCAGGTCATTTCATTGTTACTCTCTAACCATTGTAGCAGTTTTCTAAAATCTCTTAATAGAGTTGGTTTGACAGCCATTTGTAAATCCTCTAACAAGGTGAAAATTCCATTGAATTGTTTCAAAAACCTCTTACAAGGCCACTCCTAATAGGGTGATTAAATCCTTTAATAGGTTCAAACCTAATAGTTTGTTTTGTAACCTTTAACAAGGTTCACTCCTAATAGGGCTCACTTTAGAAGAGTGAAAAATAGTAACTGATTACATTTGGTGGTTTTTTCCAAATTGGATTTCCATGTTAAATCCTGGTGTCTTATGTGTTCATGTTATTTCTTTCCTACTTACAAGTAATTACTAATAATATCTTAAGATCTACTAAGAAATACACACTCTACATTTACTGAGTTGTAGCAGTTTTTGTATTCTTATCAAGTATCAACAGTAATCAATTTTATCAGTCTAAATTTTATTTGACATCCAGTGGATGTTAGATTTATTTTAGTAATAACTAATTCACCCCTCCCCTCTTAGTTACTCCTCTTATATTTCCAACAATTGGTATCAAATATTTTTGGTGCTTGTAGAGAAGGTTTCAAGGACCTAAGCTAAAGATCAAGATGTTTTACTAGAGAGAGATTCCAAAGCTAAACAGAGACAACTTTGTAGCTTGGCAAGGACTTATGAGACTTCATCTAGCTACCATCAATGATTCAGGATGCAAATATCTTGATGAAGAATATAAAACTCCCACTGGAACATTATCTATTGAATATATTGCCGAGAAAAAGAACCATAACATCATGATGATTGACATTGCATCTACTCTTAGTTATGTTGGACTTGATGAGGTCAAAGACTATAAAACTACTTTTGATATGTGGAACAAATTGAGAAAAATCTATGGAGGAGATGACAATGTAAGAAGAGCCAAAATAGAAATCCTTAGAGGACAATTTTATCAAATAAGAATTAGAGAAGATGAAAATGTTGTAAAATATGTGAAAAGAATCAAGGCCAGTGTTAGTGCAATTAGAGCATCTATAGGAGAAATCAAAGAAGAAACTATTGTAAATAAAATACTTAGAACTTTGCTTCCCATATATGCAATTAGAGTATTTTCTATTCAAGAAAAGAGATGTGATCCAAATAACAAGATAGGCCTAGAAGCCCTAGTAGGAAAATTGATAGCTTTTGAACTAAACAACTATGTTTTTGCTTCTAAGAATATTGTGTATGCATTTGAAGCTAAACACTCACTCAAAGAAAAAAGAAAGAAAATAAAAGCAAATCAATTAGAAAGTGAGGAAGAAACTAAAGAAAGTTTTGATAGTTATCTTAAAATTATTGAAGCTCTACTTGCAAAGAAATATTCTAGGAGTAGAGGAAAGTACAAAGGTAAAATCCCTTCAATCTATTTTCCTTTTGAATAAATTGGTCATATTGTTGCTAGGTGTCCAAGCAAAGAAAACAAGGAAGAGAAGAAAAGCCACAAGTACAAAGGCAAGAAGGAATTCAAAGGTCATAAATCTTACAAAGAAAAAGGTAAGAAAACTTGTATTATGGCTAAATATTCTAATAACAATAAAGATGAAATAGTGCATATTGTTGTAAAAGATAAATCTGATGAAGAAGAAGATAAGATGGCACTTGTATCTCATGTAAGAAAAAATGACACATGGATCATAGACAGTGGATATTCTCACCATATGACTGGAGATAAACTAAGTTTGAACATTTTGAACACTATGATAGAGGTAGTGTAAGGTTTGGAAACAATGAACCTTGTTGCATAAAATGAAAAGGTCATATCTAATCAACCAATGAACTTGTGTGTGATAATTCCTATTGGGTTGAAGGACTAAAACATAATTTACTAAGTGTGACACAACTGAACAACATTGAATTCAAGGTAGAATTCATGAATGGAAAAGCAAGAGTACTAGATAACCAAGGAAATCTAATTGGATCAGGTAGCCAAACAAAAGGTAACCTATTTTATCTTGATCTTGGTGATTTTTCATGCTTTATTACTCAAGTAGAATAAAGCTAGCTATGGCACAAAAGACTATGTCATGTAACCTTTGATAATATGGTCAAGATAAGAAAACTTAGAAGAGTAAGAGGTCTTCCTAGTTTGAAGAAACCTAATGTTGGATTATGCAAAAATTGCCAAATTGGTAAAATGGGAAAGACTAGTTTTAAGAGAAAAAACTATCAGTTATAAAATGTCTTGGAAATTGTGCATATTGATTTATGTGGATCCACTGGAATATAAACTTATAGTGGAGAAAAATTTGCATTCTTTTTGTTGATGATTATTCTAGAGTAATGACTGTTATGTATCTGAAAGAAAAATCAGAAACTTTTGAGAAATTCAAATGGTATCTAGCTAGAGTAGAAAAAGATTGAAATGCTTAAGATCAGATAGAGGTGGTGAATTCATCTCAAATGAATTCAACAATTTCTACATTGAAAGAGGAATCAAAAGACAAGTATCAGCCCCTGGTACTCCTAAGCATAATAGAATAGCTAAAAAAGGAAACAGATCCATCATGGATTGTGAAAGGACACTAATGATTGAAAAGAATGTTGCTATCAAATACTGGAAGGAAGCTATCAGCACTATAGTTCATACTCTGAACCAAGTTCAATTAAAAGACTCAAATAAAACTCCCTATGAACTATGGTATGGCTACAAACCCAACATAAGTTACTTGAAAGTATTTGGTAGCAAATGTTATATCTTGAAAGAATCTAAGAAATAAAAATTTGATGTAACAGGTGATGAAGGTATATTTCTAGAATATTCTTGTAGAAGTAAAGCATACAAATGTCTAAATTTATCCACTCACAAAATCATAGAAAGTGCACATGTGAGAATTGATGAGTTTGTAGAAAAGATTGAAAAAGAAAGCAAAAAGGAGCCAGAAGATTATAGAAGATTTGTCTACTATGAACCTGATACATTGCCAAAGACATTTGACAAAAAGGAGACTTCATCTCTCGAGCTCCCCAAGTCTCCATTAGTTATCGAGTTGTAGTAAGTGAAAACTGAGTCACAAGGATCCAAGTCACATTTAGAGGCTACCAAGTTAGTGGATACTGAGTTTGAAGAACTTGAGCCACAAATAGAAGGACCCAAGCTTGAAGTTGAGATTCAAAATGAAGATAGTACAATTCATTCAAAAGTCAAAGAACTTATACTAGCTAAATATGTTAGAAGACATCATGCACCTGATCAAATCATTGGAGACAAATTAGATGGGACAATGACAAGAAGAAAACTAAAAAGTACATGTTTACTTGTTGAGTTTGAACCTAGAAGTGTTAAAGATGCATTAGAAAATGAGAGTTGGATTGAGGCTATGAAGAAGAAATAGAAAAAATAGAAAAGAATAAAACTTGGACTCTTGTACCTAGGCTCAAAGATAAAAACGTGATTGGTACAAAATGGGTATTTAGAAATAAGCTAAATGAAGATGGAAAAGTGTCAAAAAACAAAGCAAGGTTGGTATGTAAAGGTTATTCTTAAGAAAAAAGTATTGATTACGATGAAAATTTTGCCCCTATTGCAAGATTAGAAGGTGTTAGGACTTTATTGGCTTATGCAACTTACAAAGGGTTCAAAGTATATCAAATGGATGTTAAATTTGCATTCTTGAATGGAATTCTTGATGAAGAAGTCTACATTGAACAGCCATAAACTTTTTTTGACCCAAACAAAAGGAACATGGTCTGCAAATTACATAAAGCCCTATATGGTCTAAAACAAGCTCCTATAGCGTGGTATGAAAGATTACATTACTTGATATAGATTGGTTTTCAAAGAACAAATGATAATAGTAGTTTGTAAATCAAGGAAGGACCAGAAAAGAAGATTGTGTTAGCAGAAATATTTGTGGATGATACTCTATTCATAGGAAATGATGACTTATGCAAAGCATTTTTAGAACAAATGAATTAAGAATTTGAAATGTCCATGTTTGCTGAAATAAAATTCTTTGTTGGATTGCAGATATAGTAGAACAAAAATGGTATCTATATCATTCAATCTAAGTATATCAAAGAGATACTCAAGAAATTTGAAATGGAGGATTCAAAACTAGTTGGAACCCCCATGTGTACTGGACTTAAGCTTACCAAAGATGATGACTCCAAAGAAGTAGATCAGATCTTATACAAATCAATGATTGGGAAATTACAATATGTGGTTCATACCAGGCCTGATATGGCCTAAGCAGTTGGGATAGTGGCAAGATTCTTAGCAAAACCCAGAGAAAACCACATAATGGCAATAAAAAGAATCTTCAGATATCTGAAAGGTACTGAAGACTATGACTTATAGTACAAAGTTGGAGGCAACCTTGACCTGAAAGTATTTACTGATGCTAATTGGGTATGGAACCTTGATAATAGAAAAAGCACTAGTGGTGGAGCATTTTTTCTTAGTAAAAGGTTGGTATCTTGGATAAGAAAGAAGCAAAATTGCACATCTCAATCCACAATAGAAGCAGAATATGTAGCAGCAGTAGTAAATTTCTCTAACATTGTTTGGTTCAAATAGTTGTTGGAAGGAATGAAGGTTGAAATCAAAGAGTCAATAGTCATCTATTGTGATAACACCAGTGCAATCAACATATCAAAGAATCTAGTGATGCACTCTAAAACAAAGCACATTGCTATAAAATATCACTTTGTCAGAGAATAAGTACAAGACAAAGAAATTAGTTTGGAATATGTGCTTAGAAAAGAACAAATTGTAGATATATTCACCAAGCCATTACCTAAGGATGCACTTTTGTCTCTAGGAGGTGAGCTAGGGGTCATTCCCCTATCTGAAGCTCACTATTTAATAAAGATTAGTGATGCATCAACAGGAACCAAGTTGAAGATCAATCAATTGATGCAGTATTGATAAGGACATATTGTAGATGAATCTGTACTCAAGGTAGATTGGTACTAATCAAAATTGTCTTTGGCATGTGTAGTCAAAGAGGGAGAAGTTTAATATCATATCTTTCTAAAATTTTGTAGAAGGAGAAGTTAATTAGTTCCTACACAGAGGGAGAAACTTTTGATAGAGAGAGACTTGATCTCAAAATTTTATTGTGTTATAACATGTTGTGTTGCCATCAATTCCAAAGAGGGAGATTGTTGGATACAATTGATGAATTGTGTGTTATCTTTGATGTTACACAAATGTCATATTAGTTGAAAATTAGTGCATGTCAAGCTCACTTGGTTAGTGAAGATAGTTTTTCTAGTCTATCGAGAATTTCTAAGTTTACTTTATATAGAAGGCAGTATCTACCAAGCTCACTCAGGCATCGAAGGAAGTTATGCAAAAAAGAGTGTTAACCAAGCGCACTTGGTTAACAAAGGGAAAGTTGAATAAAATCAATATTAACTAAGTTCACTCAGTTATCAAAGGGATTTTGTAAGTTCATAGTGTTAACCAAGCTTATGTTGGTTAACACAGGAAATCACTTTAGAATCAATTTCTACCGAACTGGGTCAGCTACCAAAGGATTTTATTATTTTGGCATGTAAAGCTTAATTATTTTACTTATTGATTCTACCCAACTATGGTGATGAATATTGATTATTCTAATTTTTATTTGAGCCAACTTGATAGTCTGAAAGGTATAAGTAAAAGGTCATGTAGTGATTTCAAAGTGTGTAATATGCAAGTTGAATAAGTTGAAAGAGATAAGAAGAGAGGAAGCAAACTTGAAGGATAAGTAGGTATCCTTATGGAGTAGAAAAGTCTTCTTCAATTAGGAAGGATCAAGTATAAATAAGAATATAGATTTGTAATCAACAATTCAATTGCATCACAATCAGGCCATTTCATTCTTACTCTCTAACTATTGTAGGAGTGATGTAAAATCTCTTAATAGAGTTGGTTTGGTAGCCATTTGTAAATCTTCTAACAAGGTGAAAATTCCATTGAATTGTTTCAAAGACCTCTTGCAAGGCCACTCCTAACAAGGTGATTAAATCCTTTAATAAGGTAACACCTAATAGTGTGTTTTGTAACCTTTAATAAGGTTGGCTCCTAACAGGGCTCATTTTAGAAGAGTGAAAAATAGTAACTAGTTACATTTGGTGATTTTTCCCAATTTAGATTTCCATGTTAAATCCTGGTGTCTAATGTGTTCATGTTACTTCTTCCATGCTTACAAGTAATTACTGATAATATCTTAAGATCTACTAAGCAATATACACTCTGCATTTACCGATTTATAGAAATTTATGTATGCTTATCAAGTATCAATAGTAATTAGTTTTATTAGTCTAAATTTTATTTGACATCCAAGGGATCTAGGATTTATTTTAGTAGTAATTGATTCACCCCTCCCCTCTCAGTTACTCCTCTTATATTTCTAACACTCTTCATGGACTAGCTAGTTTTTATAGTAAGTTCATAAGAGGTTTTAGCAGTATTTTTGGATCCTTGACTGAAACAATGATAGGGGATAGAAAAGAATTTAAGTGCATTATAGGAGTAGATAAGAGTTTTAATCTGTCAAAACATAAAGTTATAGGGTAGCCTATTTTAGCACATCTAGATTTTAACAATGTGTTCCAAGTAGATTGTGATGCTAGTGGTACTACAATAGGAGCTATTTTGAGCCAAGAAGGTAGACCTATTGCTTATTTTAGAGAAGTTTAATGATGCAAAAAAAAAAGAAAAAAAAATTATGTCAAGAATTTTATGCTATAGTTCAGGCATTAGAGAAGTGGAGACACTATCTTCTTCCTAAGGAGTTTTTTTTGTATGCTGATCATCAAGCTTTGCAATATTTGAATAGTCAAGGAAAATTAAATCAAAGGCATTTAAGGTGGGTTGAGTTTTTGCAGAATTATACATTTGTTTTGAAACATAGGAGCAGGAATTCTAACGAAGTTGTAGATGTTGTTAGTAGAAGAAAAATTTTGCTGATAGAAATGTAGATTGATATGGTTTGGTTCAAGGAACTCAATAATTTGTATCCAGAGGATCTTGATTTTGGTGATGCATGAAAGGCTTGTACACAACCTATTACTCTTGATAGGAAAAAGTGGTTGGATTTCATAATCCAAGATGGTATGTTGTTCAAAGTAAGTTAGTTATAATACATTCCAAGAAGTTCAATGAGAGAGAATCTCATCAAGGCGAAGCATAGTGGAGGATTGGCTAGACACTTTGGGAGAAATAAGACCATTTCTTTGGTTGTTGAGAATTATTGCTAGTCATAATTGTAGCAAGATGTGAAGAAGTTTGTACAAAGTTGCAGAGTATGTTAGATGGCAAAAGGAGTGAAGCAAAATATAGGGTTTATCAGCCATTACATGTACCAACAAAGTCGTAGGAGGATGTCAAGATGGATTTTGTTCTTGGATTACTAAGGATATAGCATGGACATGATTTTATTTTTGTGGTGGTTGAAATTTTTTTAAAGATGGCACATCTCATTCCTTGCAAGAAGACTACTGATGTTGTTCATGTGGTAGATTTTTTTTTCAAAGAAGTGATGAGACTAGATGGTCACCAAAGAGTATAGTTTTAGATCAAGATACCAAATTTTTTGGGTATTTCTAGCATACATTATGGAAGAAATTGAAGATAGAGTTGAAGTTCATTTCATCCCATCATCCACAAACTGATGGATAGACAAGAGTTGTGAATTGTAGTTTGGGATTTTTTTTGAGATTTTGGGTTGGAGACAAGCCAAAAGGATGGGATATGATTTTACCACAAGAATATTTTTCATATAATAATTTTTTTAATAGGAGTATTGATAAATCACCATTACAAATTGTATATAGGAGTATTACTAGAAATACTTTTGAATTGAGGAAGTTGGATAAAGGAGAGATAAGCAGTGCTGAAGTAGAAGAATTTGATGAACATTTAAAGAATATCCATGAGGAGGTGAGGAAACACATTACTAAGATGAATATATAGTACAAGGCTAAGGCAAATCTAAAAATGAGGTATAAGAAATTGTAGATTAGAGATGTGTTGGAAATATAAGAATAACTGAGAGGGGAGGGTTGAACCATTTACTACAAAAATATATCATAGATCCCTTAGATGTTAGTAAAATAATTCTATCAAAACTTAATTTAGTTAATGCTCAGCAAACAAAGAAATGGTGTAACTCAATAATCATTGAGAATGCTTCATAAATAACTAACATACAAATCTTAAGATGTTATCTATGATTATCATTACTTTAACTTAGTTGCAAACATAGAAAAGAAATAGCATGAACACATTTGACACCAAGATTTAATGTGGAAATCCAATATAGGAAAAACCACAAATTTCAACTAGTTATTTTTTTCACTCTTCTGAAGTGAGCCTTGTTAGGAGCCAACCCTATTAAAGGTTACAAAATACACTATTAGGTGTGACTCTACTAAAGGATTTAATCACCTTGCTAGGAGTGACCTTGTCAGAGGTCTTTAGACAATTCAATAGAACTGCCACCTTGTTAAAGGATTTATAAATAGTTTTTAAGACAAATTTGTTAAGAGATTTAAATCAACTATTACAATTATTAGAGAGTAAAAATGAGATTACCTAAATTGGATGCAATTGAATTTGTTGATTAAAAATCTCAATTCTGGCTTGTACTTGATCCTTCTTGATCAAATGTATCGTTTCAACTCCACAGGGATATTTTGTTTATCCTTCTGATTCACTTCCCCTTAGCATCATCAAATCATTAATATATTCTCACATTACTTTACAAATTCTAACCCACAACTTGACCTTAGACTTATATCTGTCATATCATTTAGTTGGCTAGAATACAACTTAGAATAGCTAATATTCATCTTTCTAGTCAACTAGAACCAATAGATAAATTAATTGATCTCAATATTCCAAAATAATAAAATCCTTTGATAGCTAATCCTACTCAATAGACACAAACTCAAAAATGATTTTCTTGTGTTAACCAAGTGAATCTCAGCCAATACTACATACTAGCAAAGTTCCTTTGGTAACTAAGTGAGCTCAATTAGCACTAGTTCCATCCAATATTTCCTTCATTAACCAAGTGATCTTGTCCAATGCTCATCATTAACAAACTTTCCTTCGGCACCTAAGTGAACTCAGTAGACACTACCTTCTAAACTAAGCAAACTCTAGATTACTCAGTAGCCATAGAAAACTATCTTCAATGCCCAAGTGAGCTTGGCATACACTAACTGATAATGATATGACATTTTTGTAACATCAAATACATAATTAATCAATTTTATTCAACAATCTCCCTCTTTGACATTGATGGCAACACAACATTTCATAGCACAATGAAAATTTTGGAACAAGAATAAAGTAAGGAACATATCCTTAGTTTCATTATGATTCATATCCATGAGAACTCCCTCTATCAGTGTGAACTCTTTCTATCTTCAATTTCTCCCTCTGTCAAAAACTTCTATCTATAGAAACCTCTTCTCATAGCAAACTTTTCCTTTGATATCAGACCAAGTTCAAACTTCTTATTTGTCATCCCTTCATAAAATTTCTGTGACAAAAAAATTCTCCCTCGTATAGAAAACTTCTCCTAAAAAAAATTTATATGAGATATAATAGTAAACTTCTCCCTCTTTGACAATACATGCCAAAGACAATGACCAGTGAATGTCAATGTATCTAGAGCATTGGTTTCATCCAATATTTCCTTCATTAACCAAGTGATCTTGTTCAATACTCATCATCCACAGACTTTCCTTTGGCACCCAAGTGAACTCAGTAGGCACTGCCTTCTAAACTAGGAAAACTCTAGATTTCTCAATAGCCATAGAAAATTTTCTTCAATGCCCAAATGAGCTTGGCATACATTGACTGATAATGATATGACATTTTTGTAACATCAAATACACAATTAATCAATTGTATCCAACAATATCTCTCTTTGACATTGATGGCAATACAACATGTCATAACATAATGAAATTTATAGAACAAGAATAAAGTAGGGAGCATATCCTTAGTTTCATTATTATTCATATCCATGAGAACTCCCTCTGTCAGTGTGAACTCTTTCTATCTTCAATTTCTCCCTCTATTAGAAAACTTCTGTC
Organism: Cupressus sempervirens; assembly: GCA_028749045.1. NCBI lineage: Eukaryota > Viridiplantae > Streptophyta > Pinopsida > Cupressales > Cupressaceae > Cupressus > Cupressus sempervirens. Next base: position 606,313,639 of record CM053784.1, on the reverse strand, counting down.
TGCAACAACTTCTTCTGATAGCAAACTCTGCCTTTGAGATCAGACCAAGTTCAATCTTCTTCTTTGACATCCCATCATAAAATTTCTATGACAAAAAATTGCTCCCTCTTATAGAAAACTTCTCCTAAAAAAAATTTATATGAGATATGATAGTAAACTTCTCCCTCCTTGACAATACAAGCCAAAGAAAATGATCAGTGAATGTCAATGTATCTTAAGTATTGATCCATTTGCAATATTCCCTTATCAATACTACACCAACTGATTGATTTTCAATATGCTCTAGTTGATGCATCACTAATCTTAAATTAGAGAGCTTTAGGTAGGGGAATGACCCTTAGCTTACCTCTTAGATACAGAAATGCATCTTTAGATAATGGCTTGGTGAATATGTCTATAATTTGTTCTTTTGTATTTACATATTCCAATCTGACTTCTTTACCTTGCACCAATTCTCTTAAGAAGTGATATTTTATAGCAATGTGCTTTGTTTTGGTATGTATCACTAGGTTCTTTGATTTATTCATTGCACTGGTGTTATCACAGTACATGACTATGGGATCCTTGATCTCTGTCTTCATTCCTGACATTAGTTGTTTGAACCAAACAATTTTTGAACAATTGATTGTTGTTGTCACATATTCTACCTTTGTTGTGGATTGAGAGATGTAATTTTTTTCTTTCTTTTTCAAGATACTAGTCTTTTACCAAGAAAGAATGCTCCACCACTAGTGCTCTTTCTATCATCAATACTTCCTGCCCAATCAGCATTAGTAAATACTTTTAAGTCCAAATTACCTCCTATTTAGTACCATAAGCCATATCCTTCAGTACCTTGTAGATATCTCATCATTCTTTTGATTTCCATCATGTGATTTCCTTTGGGATTTCCAAAGAATCTTGCCACCATACCGACTGCTAATGCAACATCAGGCCTTGTAGACACTACATACTACAATTTTTCAATCATTGATCTGTATGTGGTCTAATCTACCTCTTTAGAATTATCATTTTGGAAAGCTTATGTCTAGTGGACATAGGGGTTCCAACTGGTCTTGAGTCTTCCATTCTAAATTTCTTTAGTATCACCTTAATATATTTAGATTGAGTAATATAGATACCATCTTTCTTCTATTGAATTTGTAATCCAACAAAGAATTTAATCTATCCAAACATAGACATCTCAAAATCCTTACTCATTTTTTCTAAAAATGCCTTGCACAAGTCATTATTTCTTATGAATAATGTGTCATAAACAAATATTTATGCCAACACAATCTTCTTGTTCGGTCCTTCTTTGATATATAGATTATTGTTATCATTTTCTCTTTAAAAATTAATTTGTACCAAGTAATTATGAAGTCTTGCATACTAAACTCTTTGAGTAGACCATGTCTCTTTTGGTGGGATCTACAAAACCATTTGGTTGTTCAATGTAGAGATGTGCTCATCAAGAATTCAAATCAAGAATGTAGTTTTAACATCCATTTGATAAACTTTAAATCCTCTATGAGTTGCATGTCCAAGAAAAGTTCTAACACCTTCTAATCTTGCAACAGGGGCAAAAGTTTCAATATAATCAATATCTTCTTCTTGAGAATAACCTTTACATACCAACCTTGCTTTGTTTCTAGATACTTTTTCATCTTTATTTATCTTGTTTCTAAACACCCATTTTGTGCCAATTACATTTTTATCTTTGGGTCTAGGAAAAAAGAGTCTAGGTTTTATTCTTCTCTATTTGTTCTATTTCTTTATTCATTGCTTCAACCCAACTTTCATTATCCAATGCATCTTTAATATTTCTAGGTTCAATTAAGCTAGTAAACATGTACCTTTAAATTTTATTCTTGTCATTGTTCCATTATATTTGTCTCTAATGATATGATCTAGTGCATGATGCCTTTTGGCATATCTTGCTAACACAATTTCTTTGGATTTGGAATAAGTTTCATTGATTTCATTATGAGCTTTAGTATCAAGCTTGGGTCCCATTTTTTGTGACTCAGATTCATCAGACTCAGTTTGCTCTTGAAATAGCTCGATAGCCTCTAACTGTGACTCAAGTTCTTTAGACTATGACTTAGGTTGCATTGTCCACAACTCAATAACTATTGGATATTTTGGGGACTTAGGAGGCAAAGCCTCCTTTCTTTCAAATAGGTTTAGTAGGGTATCAAGTTCATAGTAAGAAAATCTTATGTAATCCTATAGCTCTTTGTTGCTTTCTTCTTCACTCTTTTCTAAAAATTCATCAATTCTCACATGTATACTTTCTATAATTTTATGAGTAGACAAATTTAAAAATTTGTATGCTTTACTTCTATAGGAGTATCCTAGAAATATTCCTTCATGCCTTTGACATCATATTTTCCTTTTCTACATTCTTTCAAGGTATAACATTTGCTACCAAATACTTTCAAGTAACTTACATTAGGTTTGTAGTCATCCCATAGTTCATAAGGAGTTTGATTGGAATCTTTCTTCAACTGTACTCTATTCAAGGTATGAACTATAATGTTTATAGCTTCCTTCTAGTATTTGATTGCAATATTCTTTTCTATCATCAATGTTCTTGCATAATCCATGATGGATCTGTTTCTCCTTTTAGCTATACCATTTTTCTCTAGTGTACCAGGGGCTAATACTTGTCTTTTGATTCCTTTTTCAATGTAGAATTCATTGAACTCAGTTGAGATGAATTCACCACCTCTGTCTAATCTTAAGCATTTTAATTTATTTCTATTTTCTTTCTCTACTCTTGGCAAGTTCCACTTGAATTTTGAAAAGCTTTAGATTTTTCTTTTATATACATTATAGTCATCATTCTTGAATAATCATCATCAAAAAGAATGAAAAAAATTTCTCCACTATAACTCTGTATTCCAATAGGTCCACATAAGTCTATATGCACAAGATTTAAGAATTCTTCAGAATGACAATTTTTTCTTTTGAAACTGGTCTTTTCCATCTTACCAATTTGGCAATTTTTGCATAGACCCATATCAGGTTTCTTCAAACTAGGAATACCTCTTAGTCTTTTGTGTTTTCTTTTTTTAACTAGATTATCAAAGTTTACATGACATAACCTTTTGTGCCATAGCCAGCCTTCTTCTATATGAGAAATAAAAGATGAACTTTCACTAAGATGAAGATAAAAAATGTTACCTTTTGTTTGCATGCTAGATCCAACCAAATTTTGTTTTACATCCAATAGTTTGGCCTTTCCATCCATGAATTCTACCTTGAATCCAATATTATTCAACTCTTCTACACTTAGTAGATTATGATTTAATCCTTCAACCCAATAAGCATTATCACATATAAGTTCATTGGTTAATGAGATACAACCTTTTTCCTTTTATGCAACAAGGTTCATTGTTTCCAAATCTTACACTACCTCCATCATAATATTCCATTTGTTCAAACTTTTTTTTTATCTCTAGTTATATGATATAAACATCCACTTTCAATAATCCATGTATCATTTTTGCTAACATTAGAGATAAGTGTCATCTTATCTCCTTCATCATTAGATTCATCTTTTACAACAATATATACCATTTCATCTTCATTGTTATTAGAATATTTAGCCATAAAAAAGGATTTCTTACCTTTGTCCTTGTAGTTCTTATAATTTTTGAAATCCTTCTTTCCTTTTTACCTACTACTTTTCTTCTCATCCTTATTTTCTCTCTTTGGACACCTAGTAGCAATATGACCAAATTCTTCACAAGAAAAGAAGATTAGAGGAATTTTACCTTTGTACTTTCCTCTGCCATTGGAGTATTTCTTTGCAAGTAGGGCTTCAACAATTTCAAGATCACTATCAAAACTTTCTTCTATTTCTTCTTCACTTCCTGATTGACTAGCCTTTGATTCCTTACTCTTTCTTTGAGTGAGAGTTTGGCTTTAAATGCAAACTCAATATTTTTAGAACTAGGAACATAGTTATCATAGTTATCCAATTCAAAATTCATCAATCTTCCAACTAGAGCATCCAAATTTATTTTTTTATTTGGATCACGTCTCATTTTTTGAATAGTAGACACTATAATTACATAAATAGGAAGAAGAGTTATGATTACCTTGCTTACAATAGTTGTGTCATCAATGTCTCCTCCAGATGCTTTGATTGCACTCATACTAGCTTTGATTATTTCCACATATTTTGCAATGTTTTCATCTTCTCTCATTTTTATCTAATCAAATTGTCCTTTGAGACTTTCTACTTTGGCTCTTCTTACATTTTCATCTCCTTCATAGATGTATTTTAGTTTGGTCCACATTTTATAAATAGTTTTATAGTCTTTCCCTCATCAAATTCAGCATAACTAAGAGTAGATGCAATATCAATCATCATGATGTTATGATTTCTTTTTCAGCAATATCTTCAACTGATAATGTTCCAATGGGAGTCTTCCAATGGGAGTCTTGTATTTAGTATCAAGATATTTACAACTTGAATCACTAATAGTAGCTAAATGTAACCTCATAAGTCCTTTTCATGCTACAAAATTGTCTCTGTTCAACTTAGGAATCTCTCTTTTGTAAGACATCCTAATCTTTAGCTTAGGTCCTTGAAACTTTCTTTGTAAGTACCAAAAGATTTGATATCAATTGTTGGAAATATAAGAGGAGTAATTGAGAGGGGAGGAGTCAATCAGTTACTACAAAAACATATCTCAGATCCCTTAGATTTCAATAAAATAATTCTATCAAAACTTAATTTAGATGATGCTCAGAAAATAAAGAAATGTTATAACTTGATAATCACTAAGAATGCTTGGTAAATAATTAACATGAAAATATTAAGATGTTATTTGTGATTATCATTACTTTAACTTAGTTGCAAACATAGAAAAAGAAATAGCATGAATACATTTGACACCAAGATTTAACATGGAAACCCAATTTGGGAAAAAGCACTAATTGCAACTAGTTACTATTTTCACTCTTTTGAAGTGATTCCTATTAGGAGCCAACCCTATTAAAGGTTACAAAATACACTGTTAGGTGTGAGCTTATTAGAGGATTTAATCACTCTATTAGAAGTGGCCTTGTTAGAGTTCTTTAGACAATTTAATAGACCTACCACCTTGTTAGAGGATTTATAAATAGCTATTAAGAAAATTTTGTTAAGAAATTTAGATCACTGTTATAATGGTTAGAGAGTAATGATGAGATGACCTAAATTGGATGCAATTAAATTTGTTGATTATAGATCTCAATTCCAGATTGTACTTGATCCTTCTTGATTAAATATATCCTTTCAAATCCACAAGTATATTATTCTTATCCTTATGATTTTCTTCCCCTTAGCATCATCAAATCATTAATGTATTCTCACATTACTTCACACATTCTAACCCACAACTTGATCTTATAGTTATATCTTTCATATTATTAAATTGGTTAGAATACAACTTAGGATAACTAATATTCATGTTCTTAGTCGGCTAGAACCAAAAGAAAAATTAATTGATCTCAATATGAAAAAATAAGAAAATCCTTTGACAATCGACCCTAATCGGTAGACACCATCTCAGAAATAATTTTCCCATGTTAACCAAGTGAAGCTTGGTCAACACTGCATACTAGAAAAGGTCATTTGGTAACTGAGTGAGCTTATTTAACACTAGTTCCATCTAATATTTCCTTCATTAACCAAGTGAGATCAGTCAACACTCATCATATGGAGACTTCCTTTTGGCATCCGAGTGACCTTGGTAGACACTGCCTTCTTAACTAGGCAGACTTTGGATTGCTTGGTAGCTATAGAAAATTGTCTTCAATGCCTGAGTGAGCTCAACATAAATTGACTAATAATGATATGACATTTTTGTAACATCAAAGAAAATACATAATTAATCAATTATATCCAACAAGATAAATTTTTGGTTCATTTGGGAAAGGAGCATTTTCTAGTGGGTACGTATAATAAGCTAAAGATGAAAAAGTTTGGATTGTGTAAGATAGAGAAAAGGTATGATTCTAGAAATGCCTATGAAGTGAAGTTTCCTACTGAGTTGAATATTTCACCAGTATTTAACATTTTAGATTTGACAACATATTATGAAGGAGGTGATGGAGATGAAGTTACAGAAGTGTAGTGGAGTACTCCAGTAGCTAGTTCAGCTATAAAAGAGATTGAGGAGATATTGGACAATCGTGTTGGAAAAAGAAAAAAGAAAATAACTTATGAAGAATACTTGGTTGAATGGAAAGGAAGGCCAGTAGAAGATTCATCATGGCTAGCAAGGGAGGATGCTAACCATCTTGGTTTTCCTCTAAACACCTAACACATGACAAAGTCACTTCTCAAATTACCTCAAGTGTCTGATGCATGAGCATCCTAGGTGTGAGGGCAATCTTGCATCACCCAAAAATATTCTTATGTTCAATTTTTTCTATTTTAATAAGGACTAGTAGACAAGGGGTTATTATTTCTAGGAACTTACTATTTTTAGTAAGTTTTTCATATGAGCTTGGAATGTCCTAATTTTAAAGGTGTATATTCATCTTGGATATATCAACCTAATAGTTTAAGCTCAATGCCATATCATGTGTGTTTATGGATTTATTATAGATTTTTGGTTTGAAATTTTGGTATATAAACTTTAGGCTCACCATTGGAGGCCTTAGAGTGCTTGAATAAGGTCTGGAAACTCGATGGATGGGCACTTGCATGAATCTGAGCCTATAGATCATGAGCTAAGTTTTTCAAAACTAGTTATAATAGCCAATCAAAGAAATAGTTTGAGAGTTGTGGTCTTTCAAAGTTGAGCCAATCATAATATCCAAAATAAATGTCAAAAATGTATTTGGCCAACTTTATATATATTGTTAGTGTTTTTCAGTCCTAGGTACTAAGTTTGAATGTCTAGAATCTTCATGGGTGGCATAAAACTACCTATTTAAGAAATGCCCTAACATTGTCTAGGATAGCTCTAGGTGATAATTTCCAACTTCATCTTGTAGATTACTATAATGAATGCACTCGTGTGGGTTAGCATATTGTAATTGTGAATTTTTTACTTGTGCACTTGCAGTGATAATAAGAAGCCCATATTTTGTTCTCACAATTATTGTTGTTTTTTTGTTTTTGTTATGTGTTTATGGTATTAAGGGGATCACCCTTCATCATGATGTGTAAACAATGTCAATTGGAAAAAAATGAAAAAGTCTAGTTTCAAGAGAAAGACCTGTACTTCTGATGTTATTTTGGAATTGATTCATACTAACTTTTATAGACCTATTGGTGTCAAAAGCTACAGTGGTGACAAATACTTTATTCTATTTGTTGATGACTATTCTAGAATGATGACTATGATGTTTCTTAAAGAAAAATATGATGTATTTTAAATGTTGAAGTGGTATTTGTCAAGATTTGGAAAGGAGATAGGTAAAAGCTTGAAGTTGTTGAGATCTAATAGAGGAGGTGAATTCATATATGAGAAATTCAAAACATTATGTAATGATAGAGCAATCAAGAGACAAATGTTTGCACTAAGGACACCTCTATAGAATGGTATAGCTGAAAGAAGAAATGGATTAATCATGGATTGTGCTAGGACATTGATGATGGAGAAGAATATTGCACCAAAATATTCGAGAGAAGTTGTAAGTAATGCAATTTATACCTTGAACAAAGTACAAATCAATAAAGGTAGTAATGTTACACCCTTTGAGTTATGGTATGGATATGCACCGAATGTGAAACATTTTAAAGTGTTTGGAAGAAAATTTTATATATTGAAGGATAACAGGCATGGGAAAATTGATGCAAAAAGTGTGATGAAGGAATATTCCTAGGCTATTCAACCTAGAGAAGAGCATATAAGTGTTCAAACTCTAACACTAACAAAGTTGTGGAAAGTGTAAATGTGAGAATTGATGAATATGAAGAAAATAATGAAATTTAATGTAAGAAGGAACCTTAAGATTACAAAAATTTTACTTACATTGAGGAAGGAGAGTCCTGCACTTTACCTAAACTTGAAAAGAAAGTTGTCAAGAAGCACCAACTAGTACATATCAAGTTACAAAAACAACTTGTTGACCATTAGGCATTTGGTGTTGAGTGTCAAGAAGAGCTTGTCGAGCATCAACAGGTAATTGTCGAATAACTAAAAGAACAAGTTGAAATTTAAGAAGTACTACTTGAAGAAAATCCACAAGATGAAACTGAAGAAGAAGTGAAAAGATTTGAGCCTACACTAGAAAAGTATGTGAGAAGAAATCATGCACCTAATAAAATCCTTGGAGACAAAGATTTGGGAGTTATGAAAAGAAAAATATTGAGGAGTGATGCATTCTTACTATGTGAATTTGAAACCAAATTAGTGAAGAATGCTTTAAATAATGAACACAAGATTCAAGAAATGAATCAAGAGATTGAGTAGATAGAGAAGAACAAAACTTGGTCACTAGTACCTAGACCAAAGGACAAAAATATTATTGGAACAAAATGGGTATTTAGAAACAAGTTGAATGAGAAAGGTGAAGTTACAAGAAATAAAGAAAGACTAGTTTGTAGGGGATATACACAAGAAGGTATTGACTGTGGTGAGACATTTACCCCTATTGTAAGATTGGAAGGAGTAAGAACTCTACTTTTAAAGTGTACCAAATGGATGTCAAGTTTTTATTTCTAAATGGATTTCTAGAAGAGAAAGTCTATATTGAACAACCTAGAGGATTTGTTGACCCAAACAAAAGTGATATGGTATGAGAGTAGCACAATGCTTTGTATGGATTAAAAAAAGCCCCTAGAGCATGGTATGAAATGTCGTACACATATTTAATGAAGATTGGTTTTGCAAGGACAAATGACAATGGAAATCTATATTTGAATATTGTGTCTAGAAAAGGGATATAGTTAGCTAAGATATTTGTGGATGATATCATATTTGGAGGAAAGGATGCATTATGTAAGTCATTTGCAGATCAAACAAGGCAAGAGATTGAGATGTCTATGTTTCAAGAGATTAAATTATTTGTTGGATTGAAAGTGTATCAAATAAATAATGGTATCTACATTAATCAATCAAAATAAATCAAGGAAATACTAAAAACTTTTGGTATGGAAGACTCAAGACCAGTTGGAACACCAATAGCTATTGGACATAAACTTTCAAAGAATGATGATTCTATTTATGTGAACCAAACCTTGTATAGATCAATGATTAGAAAACTATAATATGTTGTTCATAATAGACTAGATGTTGCACTAGAAGTTGGGATAGTTCTTAGTTTTTTTGCAAATCCTAAGCAAAATCAAATGATGGTTGTAAAAAGAATATTGAGATATTTGAAAGGAATAGAGGACTATGGATTTTATTACTAAAAGAATGAAAATTTTGAATTGAAAGTATATACTAATGTAGATTGGGATAGAAATATTGATGATAGAAAGAGTACAAGTAGAGAAGCTTTCTTTCTAGGAAAGAGACTAGTTTCATGGATGAGCAAGAAGTAAAATTGAATCTCCCAATCTACAGAAGAAGTTGAATATGTAGCAGCAATAGTTAATTGTTATAACATGGTGTAGATTAAGAAATTCTTGAAAGTGATGAAGGAAGAGATCACTAAACCAATTGTCATATTCTATGATAACACAAGTGTTATAATCATATCTAAAAATCATGTAATGAATACTAAGACAAATCATATTGCTATCAAGTATAATTACTTGAGAGAGTTGGTACAATAAAAAGAAATGAGATTGGAGTATGTCAATACAAATGAATAGATACATGATATATTCATAGAAGCTTTACCTAAGGATGCTTATGAATATATAAGAGGTAAACTAGGGTTGATTCTCCTAATTACGGCTACTTAAGCTAAGATGGAGCTCTACATCAAATTTTTGGATTAGAATATTATACAAATTAATGCAAAAGGTTACACTTTAGGATATGCCTAAAGTTATGAGGAGATAAGAACAAGAATCCGAATCATTCATAAGCAAGATGATAGAGGGAGAAACTAGTTTAGAGAATTGACAAAGAGATGTCTACATGTTGAAGATGTATGAAATAGAGTTAAATGAAGATGTTGAAGTGTCTGTGACATTTTTTTTAGAGGGAGAGCATTGTATAACAGTTACCATGAGAGGAAAAATTCAAGAGGGAGATCTTGTAAAGTAGTTCATATTCTGATATGATAAAAGAAAAATTAATGACTAGAGGTAATGCATTTCTGACCTACATAGTTGAGAATCAAAATGAAACTAAAAGATGGGATTAGAGAGATTATTGGATGTTGAGATGAGAATGAGAATGAAACTAAGGATATTAATGAAAATGTGTTACTAAACATAGAGGGAGTAGATTGAAGCAAGTAAAGTATTTTGGATTGCATGGTAACTAGAGGTGTTGTCATCAATTCTAAAGAGGGAGATTGTTGGAAACTACAATTAGATCAATTGTTATATCTTCATTGATATAAAACCTTACAAGTGAGAGAGTTGCTACTTGAGTAGAGTGTCATATCAAGATGATTGATGAAGATAATTTGAGAAGAAGAGATAATAAGATGACCTAGTGGAAAGGTTGAGTTATATAGAATTAAAATGTTTACTTAATTAATTGGACTTTAACAAGATAATGTGTTGTTCAATCTTAACAATAATTGAATGAGTTAGTTGTGCTAAAGCCAATAAGAGATAATAATTGAAATCAAAAGCATAAGCTAAACCAAGCTACAAAGTATAAGATTAAGGAAATTATAATTGAAGTTGAGCTATGTTTTTGTTGACAAAGTAAATAGTAAAAGTTAAGAAAAATCAATGATGACTAAGGGCGAGTAAAAGATAGTATAAGTCAAGCAAGAAAGTTAGTGATGACTAAGTTATTTAATGATGATTAAGGTGTTAGAATAAATAGTCCACCAATCAAACTAAGAGGGGGTGTGAATTAGTTATCCAACTAATATCACAATTAGAAACCTTATTAGACTTTAACCATGTGAGCAATATAATCAAAAATCACAACAAGATATTCATATAGAATTGTTGGAAATAATTGAAAAGCTCATGAGGGAGATTGTTGGAAATGACTGAAAAGATCACACATAAAAAGTAATGGAATTAGTAAAGAATGTTCTCAATCATTGTTTTGTCATTGATGTCAAACTTGCTACTTGTAGGAATGACAATTGCTTTAGTGATCCAAATACTATCAATTGGTTGATTGATAAGGAGGAGGCAATCAATAAGATGTAACTAGAACACCTAGAGAAAGGTTGCAGTTATGATGTTGTAATGAAGTAGAAGGATCAGCTAAGCCATTGATGAAAAAGTGTATTGATGACATACTCTAAGACACAGAGAATGGTACACTGAAACATATCAAAGATGTAAGGTTTTAGCTAAGTCATTTGTAAAGGCTAACTAAGGTCATTAGAGAGAGAGAAAGAGCCGAGCAAGCTAGTAAGTGTTGAGCAGATACAAGTGTCAAGCAGAAACAAGTGCCAAGCAGAAACAAGTGCCGAGCAGATACAAGGTTGAGCAGATACAAGTGCCGAGAAGAAACAAGTGCTGAGCAGAAACAAGTGCCGAGCAGATACAAGTGCTGAGTAGAAACAAGTGTCGAGCAAGAAACAAGTGTTGAGAAAATACAATTTTTGAGTAACATAGAGGTGTCGAGCATCAATAAACCAATAGTGTCGAGTTGTTGCATTATTTCAAAAATTGAAGACTCATCAGATCTAAGCCGACAAGGTTGTTATCTTGAATTCTGTGAATTAAATAGAAGATAAGAATGATGAGCTGGTGACACAAAACACCATGTAGAACATTTTTGGAGAATACAAATGGACTCTAGACAAAGTTTCTAGATAAGAGCAAGATATGGGGTAGATACATTGTATCCTACCTAATCCATTTCAAACCCTAAAATAGTTACTCTGCTTCAACAGATGACCACAGATATGGTTGCATTGGTCTAATGAGTAAGAAGACTCAAGGAGGTGAAGCTTGAGATGACAAGCTATCAGAGTTGAAGTGATCAAAGACAAGCAAAAGGACTGAACTGAAGTGTGATTTGAAATCTGCAAAATATATTGTAAGTTGTATAAGATCAACAAGCCATTATTTTTACTTTCTAGCAATTGTAATAGACAGTTTAAATCCTATGGACTTAGGTTGGTTTAATAGCCATGTTGTAAATCCTTTAACAGGGTGACATTTCAAGTGAATGTTCTAAAGTCCTTTGATTAGGCCCATTCCTAACAGTATGGTGAAATCCTCTAACAAGGTCACATTTAACAGTGGTTGTAAGCTTTTAATAGGGCAGGCTTTTAATAGGGCATCACTTTAGAAGAGTGAGAATTAAGTAGCATGTTACTAGTGGTTTTTCCCAAATTGGGTTTCCACGTAAATCACTGTGTCATGTGTTGATCTTGCATATTTTATCTCTGCATATTGATTTACTATAATTTGCTAGGATGATTGATTTAAGCTTGGATGGATGAAAAGTTTATGGATTCACTATAATTTGTGAAAAAGTATTATTAGGGCATTTGGACCTTGGATAACTGATTCACCCCCCCTCTCAATTATTTTAAAAAATTCTAACAATTGTTATCAGAGCCAAACTGTTGATTCAGTTTAAAGGGACTATAAGTAGAAATGATCAGAATGCCTAAGAGAGAAGTTCCCAAGCTCAACAAAGAAAACTTTGTTGCATGGAAAAGTTTGATGAAGCTACATCTTGGATCCATAAGAGATTATGCCCAAAATTCAATTGTTACTGAACATGTTGATCCAATTGGTACTCTTACTATAGAATATTTGAAAAACAAATAGGAACACAATCAGACAATGTTGGAGATTGCTTATGCACTCAACTATGTTGAATTTGATGATATTAAAGGATTGGAAAACCCTATCAGACATCTATGGAGGAGATCAAAATGTCCAAAGAGCAAAAAGAGAAAGCCTCGGAGGAAAGTTTGATGATATGAAAATGGAAGAAAGTGAGAATGTTGCTTAGTATGGCGCTAGAGTAAAGGAAGTGGTAAGTGCAATAAGATGTTTGAGTGGTCAATTGGATGAAGATATTGTTAATAGTAAGTTCTTAAGAACCTTGCTCCCTATCTATGCTATTAGAGTATTAGTAGTACAAGAACTGAGATGTGTGCCAGGAAATAATCTAAGTTTTGAAGGTATAGTGGGAAGACTAACTGCATTTGAGTTATCCAACTTTGATAACTACAGACCTGAGAATGTTGAGTCTGCTTTTAAGGCCAAGCTCTCACCAAAAGATATTGAATAGGTGAAATCAAAGAAAGGAAGAAAAATGAAATATGTATCCAGTGATAGTAGCACTGATGAGGAAGATGTGGAACAATTGGAAGCATTGCTAGCTAGAAGATTTCATAGAGGCAAAGGAAAATTCAAAGGTAAGATGCCTATCATTTGTTTCAATTGCAATGAAGTAGGACATATTGCTGCAAGGTGTACATAGAAAAAGGATTACAAGGAAGGTAACAAGTACAAATATAGAAGTGAAGATGATAAGAAAGATTACAAAGACAAAGGAAAGAAGTGTTATATTGCTGAAGAGAATTCTGATGATAATGATGATGAAGTTGTTTATGTAGCCGTGAAGGATCAGTCTAATGAAGAAGAACCTATAGCACTGGTAACATGTATAAACAAAAATGACAGATGGATCATAGATTGGATGCTCACATCACATGACAGGAGACAAAAGTAAGTTTGTTAACTTTACTTAGTATGATGAAAATAGTGTTAGATTTGGTAATGATGCTCCATGTCAAATAAAAGGAAAAAACTCCATTAAACTCACAGAACAAATTTCATGTGATAATGCATACTATGTTGAAGGATTAAACTACAATTTTCTGAGTGTCTCATAGTTAGGCAATGTAGGATGCAAAGTAGAATTTGGAAACAAAACTACAAAAATTCTATGGTACTGATGGTAATTGATAGGAAAAGGAGATCAAACAAGAAGTAATCTATTTTATCTTGATATGGATGATGTTTCTTGTTTTGTTGCAAATATTGATGATGAATGGTTATGGCATAAAAGGCTATGTCATGTCAACTTTGACAATCTGGTCAATATCAGTAAAATGAAGAAAGTCAGAGGTTTACCAGAATTGAAGAAACCTAATAATATCATGTGCAAACAATGTCAGCTAGGAAAGATGACAAAGTCAAGTTTCAAAAGAAAAAACTATACATCTAAAAAAGTACTTGAGTTAGTTCATATTGACTTATGTGGTCCAATGGAAGTACAAAGCTATAAAGGAGATAAATACATAATGTTGTTTGTTGATGACTATTCCAGGATGATGACTATTATGTTCTTAAAAAAAAAATTTGATGATTTTCAAATGTTTAAGTGGTATGTGGCTAGAGTTGAAAAGGAAACAGAAAAAAGTTTGAAATGCTTGAGATCAAACAGAGGTGGTGAATTCACATCAAATGAATTTGAGATATTTTGTAATGACAAAGGAATCAAAAGACAAATGTCAGCTCCTAGAACTCCCCCATAGAATGGAATTGTTGAGAGAAGAAATAGATCTATGATTGACTATGCTAGAACATTAATGATGGAAAAGACTGTTGCTCTAAAATACTAGAGAGAAGCTATAAGTGTAGCTGTTCATACACTGAATCGAGTACAAGTTAAGAAAGGTACTAATACAACACCTTTTGAATTATGGTATGGTCACTCAACCAATGTAAAACATTTCAAAGTATTTGGTTGCAAATGCTTTATCCTTAAAGATGCTAGAAATGAAAAATTTGATGCAAAAAGTGATGAAGGTATATTCCTTGGTTACTCCACTAGAAGTAAGGCATACAAGTGTGTGAATACTAACACCAACAAAATTGTGGAAAGTGCAAATGTAAATTTTGATGAGCATACAGAAGTCCAAGCTGAAGAACCAAAGAGAATGAATGAATACAAAACTTTTGTGTATTCTTATGAAGGAATGCCTATTGAAAAATATGTTGTCAATCAAATTGAAACTCAACAACAAATTTTAATTTTAGCCGAGTTACAACCAGTGAATGCTGAGTTACATTCAAAAGCTGAGTTACAAAATGAAAGAAATGCACAATCTGATCCTAAAGTTAGTACACATGAAAGAGATGAGGAACAATCTGACAACTTAGTAAATAGTGACCTTGAATTTGAAAGATCAGACATGGAAACAAGGACAGAACCAAGATTATCCAAATATGTAAAAAGACATCACCCTGCTGAACAGATAATTGGTGACAAAGATGCAAGACCAATGACAAGGAACAGACTAAGACATGAATCATGTCTAATCAGCAAATGTGAACCTAAGACAGTATATGGTGCATTACAAGATGATGATTTGTATAAAGCTATGGAAGAAGAGATTGATCAAATAAAGAAGAACAAAACCTGGAGTTTGGTTCCTAGACTAGGTGACAAGAATGTGATTGGCACCAAGAGGGTATTCAGAAACAAGTTAGATGAGAATGGTGAGATTACTAGAAACAAAGCTAGACTAGTATGCAAGGGTTATGCTCAAGAAGAAGGATTAGACTATGGGGAAACATTCACCCCTATTGCTAGAATGGAAGGAGTAAGAACTTTACTTGCATATGCTACATATAAAGGTTTTAAAGTCTATCAGATAGATGTAAAGTTTTCTTTTTTAAATGGTATACTAGAAGAAGAAGTCTATATTGAACAACCAGAGGGATTTGTTGATGAGAACAATAGAGATATGGTTTGTAAATTACATAAAGCACTCTATGGTCTAAAACAAGCACCCGGAGCATGGTATGAGAGACTTCACAAGTATCTAGTGCAAATAGGATTTGAAAGAACTGATGATAATAGCAACATGTACATCAAATCAAAAGAAGGTAAGGATATTATTGTATCTGAAATCTTTTTGGATGACATAGTTTTTGGAGGGAAGGAAGTTCTTTGCAAAGGCTTTGCTAACAAAATGAAACATGAGTTTGAGATGTCTATGTTTGGAGAGATCAAATTTTTTGTTGGATTGCAAGTTCATCAACTAAAACATGGTATATTTGTGATGCAATCAAAGTACATCAAAGAGATACTTAAAACATTTGGATTGGAGGAGTCCAAACCAGTCAGCACACCAATGGCAATAGGAAATAAGCTATCCAAAAATGGTGTATCAGCTGAAGTCAATCAAACAATGTATAGATCCATGATTGGAAAACTACAATATGTTGTACATAGCAGACTAGACATAGCATTAGTAGTTGGAATAGTGGCTAGATTCTCTGCTAATCCCAAAGAAAATCATCTCATAGCAGTAAAAAGAATAATGAGGTATCTCAAAAGAACTGATAACTTTGGTCTATATTACAAAAAGAATGAGAAGTTTGAGCTCAATGCATAGATAGATGCAGATTGGGGAGGCAACATTGATGACAGAAAAAGCACAAGTAGAGGTGCATTATTTTTAGGTAAAAGGCTAGTTACTTGGACTAGCAAGAAACAAACATGCACATCTCAGTCCACTGCAGAATCAAAATATGTGGCAGTAGTAGTTAATTGCACAAACATTGTGTGGCTCACACATCTATTGAAAAGAATGAAAGAAGAGGTAACTAAACTTCTGATATTGTATTGTGATAACACAAGTGCTATAAACATATCCAAAAATCCAGTAATGCATGCAAAAACTAAGCATATTGCAATCAAATATCATTATGTCAGAGAATTGGTAGAAGACAAACAAGTGAAGTTGGAGTACATTCACACAAAGGAACAAACTACAAATATCTTCACCAAACCATTGCCCAAGGATGCTTATGAATATCTTAGAGGCAAGTTGGGGGTAATACCCCTAACTCAAGTAGTATAAAATAACAAGGAAGCTGCCCTGCATCAATAGGAATAAATCATTGAAATATCTGAAGAATGATGCAAAGGATGATAGCAGGAGCAAAAAACTCCAAATCAGTCACAAGCATGGTGACAGAGGGAGAAGACATCATAGCCAAAGCTTATATTGTGTATATTAAAGATGCTACATCTTTGGCATTTATGTCAAAGAGGGAGAAATATGCAAAAAATTGATCAAAACAAAGCAAGAGAGAGATATATAAGAAAGAGGGAGATATATGAGATCAGTAGTAAGGATGCAACAATCAAGAAAGTAGCAGACAATGTATACAATCTTGGTGGTAACTAAGTTGATCAATTGATCAGTTTTATTTTCCATCAATGCCAAAGGGGGAGATTGTTGGAAATGATTGAAAAGCTCATGAGGGAGATTGTTGGAAATGACTGAAGAGATCATACATAAAAAGTAATGGAACTGGTAAAGAATGTTCTCAATCATTGTTTTGTCATTGATGTCAAACTTGCTACTTGCAGGAATGAAAATTGCTTTAGTGATCCAAATACTATCAATTGGTTGATTGATAAGGAGGAGGAAATCAATAAGAAGTAACTAGAACACCTAGAGAAAGGTTGAAGTTATGATGTTTTAATAAAGTAGAAAGATCAGCTAAGCCATTGATGAAAAAGTGTATTGATGACATACTCTAAGACACAGAGAATGGGCACACTAAAACATATCAAAGATGTAAGGTTTTAGCTAAGTCATTTGTAAAGCCTAACTAAGTTCATTAGAGAGAGAGAGAGCTGAGCAAGCTAGTAAGTGCTGAGCAGAAACAAGTGTTGAGCAGAAACAAGTGCTGAGTAGATACAAGTGCCAAGCAGATACAAGTGTCGAGTAGAAACAAGTGTCGAGCAGATACAATTACCAAGTAGATACAAGTGCCGAGCAAGAAACAAGTGTCGAGAAAATACAAGTGCCAAATAACACAGAGGTGCTGAGCATCAGTAAACCAATAGTGCTAAGTTGTTGCATTATTTCAAAAATTGAAGTTTCGTCAGATCTAAGCCAACAAGGTTGTTATCTTGAATTTTTTGAATTAAATAGAAGATAAGAATGATGAACTGGTGGCACAGAACACCATATAGAACATTTTTTGAGAATACAACTGGACTATAGACGAAGTTTCTAGATAAGAGCAAGATATGGGGTAGATACATTGTATCCTACCTAATCCATTTGAAACCCTAAAATTGGAGAGGGAGAATCGAGCGGAAAAGGAAATCTAGATTTCTATTTAAGGAGTCATAAGGTCACGAAGAAAAAACAAAAAAAAGGTGGAGGTCAAGCATGAAAGCATAAAGTGTTGAAGGAGGTGCTAAGGAGTAAGAAAGCACAGTTACTCTTCTTCAACAGATGACCACAGATATGGTTGCATTGGTATGATGAGTAAGAAGACTCAAGGAGGTGAAGCTTGAGATGACAAGCTGTTAGAGCTGAAGTGATCAAAGCCAAGAAAAAGGACTGAACTGATGTGTGATTTAAAATTTGCAAAATCTGTTGTAAGTTGTATCAGATCAACAAGCCATTATTGTTACTTTCTAGCAATTTTAATAGACAGTTTAAATCCTATGGACTTAGGTTGGTTTAATAGCCATGTTGTAAATCCTTTAATAGGGTGACATTCCAAGTGAATGGTCTAAAGTCCTTTGATCAGGCCCATTCCTAACATTATGGTGAAATCCTCTAACAAGGTCACATTTAACAGTGTGTTGTAAGCTTTTAATAGGGCATCACTTTAGAAGAGTGAGAATTAAGTAGCATGTTACTGGTGGTTTTTCTCAAATTGGGTTTCCATGTAAATCACTGTGTCATGTGTTGATCTTGCATGTTTTATCTCTGCATATTGATTTACTGTAATTTGCTAAGATGATTGATTTAAGCTTGGATGGATGAAAATTTTATGGATTCACTATAATTTTTGAAAAAAGTATTATTAGGGCATTTGGACCTTGGATAATTGATTCACCCCCCCCCCCCCCCCCCCCCCCTCTCAGTTATTCTAAAGAATTCTAACAACAATAACACCAGATATGTCAACTAGGGAAACCCTTGATCAGAGGGAAAACCTCGATGGGGATGGTACCCACAAGATGATGTACTAACATAAATATTCCTTGTTAGAGGATGGACCCTATTAGGAGTCTATGAATACATTCAATACATATGAGTCCCTATTAGGAGACTTTGAATCCTTGTTAGGAGATTCCAACCCTATTAGGAGTTGTGGAAAACAACTAGACCCACTGCCAAAATAGCTTCAAGGGCAAGACCAATGAACCCACTGTCTAAATGATCTATGTATTATTCCTTGAAGAATATTAGAAATTAAATGTACTTCCTTCCTCTTCTTTTGTCCCTTCAATCAAACCTCTGTTCTTTTTTATCTTGTAACCAGATCACAAAACTTGCATCCAATAATCCCTTGGATCACTTACACACATTTCTCAAACACTCTACTCCTTTTCACACATTGCACTTGATACAATGATCACACACATAATACAAAGAAAGAAAACATCTTTTCCTTATACCATATCTTCAAAATAATTCCTTGAGTTGGCCTTGAGGTTTTCTCAATTAATTATAATAAGATAATTAATTAATTACAATTATAATAGCATTGTCAACTCATAGTCTATACAAAACTTCACATGTGTGATATTAGGGCTTGTGCACTTGCTAATGTCACCACTTGACTATCCTCTATCACTTCTTGAATGTACATCTTCTTACTGTATCTCAGATATAAGATAGTGAACGAACATTAAGAACTACTTCCCCAATACTCTATCTATGAACTACTCTCTTTAAATCAAGTACAAGTTCTATATGTCTTTAACTTAGACTATGCACACTTGACCACATCATCAAGACATAGTGTGAAACATTTCCATGACTATGCATCACCAAAAAATTAAAACATTATTTGTACCATTAAGATCTGTGTCTTCTACTCAACCAATCTTTATAGAAACCATACTATGTTGACATTAATGACAAACACAGTCATGAATGCAACATGTCAATACTCTCCAATTCTTAGGATACTCCCCCAAAGTAGTAATCAACATTCATGTTAACATTCTCCCCATTTGGCATTGATGGCAACATAGATGAAAAACCATCTAAGTTCCAAGAATATCAAATAATGTCCTATTGTTATTACTAACCAACATTAGTTGTCCACACACTAAAATGTCTCAACACAATAGATGCATACTCCTACTTCTTTGACAACAATTGTTTACTTCACACTAAACAATTCACAATACATCAAGTGCATGTTCTTTCTTTCTTACATGAATCTTTCTAAATCTCCCTAAAGAGATATCTCTCCCTCATTCATATAGTTCTTTTGCCCCATTGCTTAGGAGATCTTTTCATGCATATTCTCTTCCCCATTGCCATCAAGGTCAAAGGCCTCAATATTAAAACATACCAATTGCTAATAACTTTCTCCAAGTCTTCAACCAGATCGAGTGTCCAAAGATACTATTCAAAACCAAATACCAAGAGTCCTTAATAACTCTTCTCATCACAAATACTCCCCCATATAGGAAGCATCAGTATTTAGTCCAATCTAACAATAGTGCTATGTACCACTAGACTAATGCACTCTTTGTGTTATATACATAGAATTAGGTAGAGGCATAACTCCAAGCATACCTCTCAAGTACTCAAATGTATCTTTAGGAAAAGGTTTTGTAAAGATATATGCAATCTAATCTTTAGTACTCACATACTCCAATCTGAACTCCTATTTTGTTGCTTTATCTCTAAGCACATGATAATTAATAGATATATGCTTAGTCTTAGAATTAAATACAAGATTCTTATACATACTAACTATATTTGTGTTATCACAATAAATGATAACAGGTTCTACAAACTTAATTCTAATATCCTTCAACATTTACTTCATCCACATAACTTGGTTACAGTTATTTGTTGCTACAACATACTCTACCTCAGCTATACTCTAAGAAATAAAATTTTAATTTTTTCTTAGCTAAGAAACTAATATTCCTCCAAGAAAGAATGCTCAACCATTGGTTCTCTTTCTATCATCCATATTGCCTACCGAATCTGCATCAGTATATGCACATAGAGTGAAATCACTTGATCTATCATACCAAATTCCATGGTCAAATGTTCTTTTCAAATAGCTAAATATTCTCTTTACTACTTCAAAATGATAATCCTTAGGATTAGATTGAAATATAGCTACAATCCAAACTTCATTTTCTATATATGGTTTGGTGTGAGTCAAATATTGCAAACCTCCAATCATGGATCTATACTTTTGCTATACTACAGATATCTCATCTTTGTTGGATAACTTGTGACCAGTTAGCATAGGTGTACCAAAAAATTTATAGTGTTCTAAACTAAACCTTTTTAACAAGTATTTAAAGTACTTAACTTGTAAATGAAAACGCCTTCACTATTTTTCACAATCTACAATCCTAGGAAAAACTTCATTTCTCCTATCATGCTCATTTCAAACTCATTCTTCATTTCTTCAAAAAAATTATCACTTTCTTCATCATTACCTCCAAAAATAATGTCATCAACAAATATTCTTATTATCATCAAACCATTCTCAACTTCTTTCAAATAAAAGTTATTATCTCTCATACCTTAGGCAAATCCAAGCTTTGCCAAATAATTTTCTAGCCTTACATGCTAGGTTCTAGGTGCTTGCTTTAGACCGTATATAGCTTTTTTTAGTCTACATACCATGTCTTTGTCTTTTTATAAAGTAAAACCTTCAGGTTGCTCAATGTATACCTCTTCTTCAAGTTCTCCATTCAAGAAGGTTGATTTAGCATCCATCTGATAAACCTTGAGTTTCTTATTTGTTGCATAAGCCAAGAACATCCTTACTACTTCCATTCTAGCTATAGGTGCATATGTATCCTCATAGTTTATGCCTTCTTGTTGTGAATATCAATTGGATACAAGTGTATCCTTGTTCCTCACAACTTCACCTTGCTCATTCATCTTGTCTCTGAATACCCATTTGGTTCCTATCACATTCTTATCTTTAGGTCTAGGAACTAATTCCGATGTATCATTTTTCACAATCTGATATAATTCTTCCTTGATTTCTTGAATCCAATTATCATCTTTACATGTTTTATCTATACTCTTATGCTCAACTTGAGAAAACAAACATAATTCACCTACTTCTTCATTTACCTAATTACTATTTCTACTCCTAATGTTCTATCTAGGAGGATGGTTTTTTGATATAGTTCTACTAGAAATTATCAACTCAACTCTTTCTTCTACTCTAGGATCATATCTTTGCTCTTCAATCCAATACTCATTCTACAAATTGTTGTTAGTCTCAATGATAACTTCCATATTTTTTAGGGTTAGCCTTTGGATCAACAATAGTTACCAAAGCTATCTCTTTTACTAATTCCTCTTCCTTAATCAATTTAGAATCATTATCTTTATCATCATGGTCATTCAAGAACCTTTCATACTTGATTTAAATTATTCATCTTTATCAGAAAGTAAACTCTTTCTAAATTTTCTTACTCTCTAAGGACATCTAGATGAAAAATGACCAAACTCTTTACATGTCCAATAGACAAAAAAATTCATATCTTATGGCTCTCCTTTCATAAGTAGATCAATACCATATTTGATCTTCACATCTTCTTTAGATCTCAATTTGTCTTTACTTGTGCTTCTATTATTTTGTATGCAACAAAATGATTCTAAATTTGGAAACTCAATGCTCAGTTCTTTACACAATTCTGATGTCTCACCAAGAATCTCCATCATTTGGGCATCAAAATTTCCTCTATCAAACTTAAGATTATCCTTTCTCAAAATATTTTGCATAAATATCCCAAAGTTGTTAAGCTTATCCTTCAAGGACCTAATGCTCTGATACCAATTGTTAGAATATATATTCCACCAATATAACCAAGAGGGAGGAGGGTGAATCATTTATCCAACTTATATTTCAATTAGAAACCTTATTATACTTTAACCATATGAGCAATATAATTAGAAACCACAACAAGATACTCATGCACAATAACACCAAATATGCTAACTAGGAAAACCCTTGATCAGAGGGAAAACCCTAGTGAGGATGGCACCCACAAGATGAAGTACTAATATAAATATTCCTTTTAGAGGATGGACCCTATTAGGAGAATTTGAATCCCTATTAGGAGTTGTGAAAGATAGCTAGACCTACTGGCTAAATAACTTCAATGAAAAGACTAATGAACCCACTGTCCAAATGATCTTTGTATTATTCCTTGTAGAATAATAGAAATGAAATGCACTTCCTTCCTCTTCTTTTTTCCCATCAACTGGACCTCTATTCCTTTTGATCTTGTAACCAAATCACAAAAATCATATCCAATAATCCCTTGGATCACTTGCATGCATTCCTTAAGCACTATGCTCCTTTCCACACTTTACACTTCATATAATGATCATACATACATTATGAACAAAGAAAATATATTTCCTTTATACCATATCTCCAAAATAATTCCTTGAGTCAACCTTGAGTCTTTCCCAATTAACTATAATAAGATAATTAATTAATTACAATTATAATAGCATTGTCAGCACATAGTCTATACAAAATTTCACACGTACAATACTAGGGCTTGTGCACTTGCTAATGTCACCAATAAACTATCCTCTATCACTACTTGACTATGAATCTTCTTGCTACATCTCAGATGTAAGATAGAAAACAAACATTGGGAACTACTTTCCCAATACTCTATCTCTAAACTATCTTTGTAAATTAGGTACAACTTTCGTATGTCTTTGACTTAGACTTTGTGCACTTGACCACATCATCGAGACATAGTGTAGAACATGTCAGACAATCAAAACATTGTCTATACCATTAATATTTATATTTGTTACTCAACTAGTCTTTACAAAAACCTTACTATGTTGACATTAATGGCAAACACAGTCATGATTGCAACATGTCAATACTCTCCAATGCTTAGGATTCCCCCCCCAAATTAGTATCATCAACATTCATGCTAACATGAGTCTAAGGAACATAGTATTGATTGAGTGACAAAAATTTATAGTTTGTGAAGGAATTAAGATTCCTAGCCAACACAAATTGAATTTTTCAAATATGTAAAGCATGTTGAAGATAAGGATTGTTAAGCTAGATTATTTAATGCAAGGAAAGGTTTAGCTAAGAGATCAAAGGCTTGAATTTAAAGAGAAGTTTCTAGAAAGGAGGAAAATAAACAAGAAGGTGGATGGATTTATTGTGTGTGTTGAATCTGATCAAACCCCTAAAATCAACAATGATGTTTAAGTGAAAAATGTTCAAAGCTACCTATTAAAGAGGCATAAGGATTAACCTAAGATAGGTTAGTTGTTGCTAACTTTGTTGATTGGTGAACTTGAGAAGAAAGGTTGTGAAGAAGGAGAAAGGTTGAGGTGAAGAGTGATTTCTTGAAGAATTTTCCATGATGATCAAGAAATGAATGGAGTCCATTCAATGAGTTAGCAAGTGAGCCACACTTAGATATATATTTGCAAAGTGAGTTGTACTTATAAGATCAACTTGTTGTTACTTTCTAACCATTGTATTAGTTGAAATCCTTTAATCAAGGTTGACTTAACAATAATTTGTGAATTTTTCAATCAACGTGACACTCTAATGGAAAGTTATTAAGTCCTCTAACAAGGCCACTCCTAGTAGGATGATAAATTCTTTAAAAGCATCACATCTAATAATGTGTATTGTAACCTTTAACAGGGTTGGCTCTTAACAAAGCTCGCTTCAAAATAGTAAAAATTTGGTAGCATGTTATTGGTGGTTTTTCTCAAATTGGGTTTCCACATTAAATCATGGTGTTATTCTTGTGTGAATATTATTTTGGAATGTTTTACCATTTAATATGTATCATTCTGCAAGTTGGTTACTATTGGGATAGTATATTGCATGCTACTAAATGTTAAATTTCTATACAAAGGAGCTACTTAATGAACATATCTAAGTTTCTTGAAGACTCCAAAAATTTAATTGGTACATCTAGACCTGAGGAGTGTGACAGAGGTAAGATCTTTCCATGGACTAGCTAGTTTTTACAAAAAGTTTACTAGAGGTTTTAACAATATTAGGGGGCCTTTGACTAAAACAATAAGAGGATATGAATGAATTTAAGTGGACTATAGGATAAAATAAGAGTTTTAATCTATTGAAATAGAAAGTTATAGAGCAACCTATTTTAGCACTTCCAAATTTTAATAAGTTATTTGAACTATATTATGATGCTAGTGGTACTGCAATGTGAGTTATTTTGAACCACAAAGGTAGACTTGTTGCTTATTTTAATGAGAAATGATGTCAAAAGAATTTTTTTTTGATGATCAAGATTCTATGGTATAGTTTAGGAATTGAAGAAGCGGAGACATTATCTTCTTCCTAAAGATTTGTTATGTATATTGGTCATCAAGCTTTGTAATATTTGAATAGCTAAGGAAAGTTGAACCAAAAGCATTTGAAGTGGGTTGAGTTTTTGTAGAGTTATATATTTGTTTTGAAACATGGGAGTGGGAAGTCTAATAGAGTTGGAGATACTCTTAGTAGAAGACTATGTTTACTGATGTAGATGCAGATTGAGGTGGTTAGGTTCAAGGAACTCAAAAATGTATATCCAGAGGATCTTGACTCTAGCGAAGCTTGGAAGGGTTGTATAAGAACCATTAAACTTGATAGGATAAAGTGGTTGGATTTAATAATCCAAGATGATATGATGTTCAAAGGAAGTCAATTATGCATTCCCAAAAGTTCTATGAGAGAGAATCTCATCAACAAGATGCATAATGGAGGGTTGGTTGGACACTTTGGTAGAGATATGACCATTTCTTTTGTTACTAAGAATAATTTCTAGCCATAGTTGCAGCTAGATGTGAAGAGGTTTCTACAAAGTTATTGAGTATGTCAGATGGAAAAATGCATGAAGCATAATATTGGTTTGTATCATCCATTACTTATACCAAAGAAGTTGTAGGAGGATGTTAACATGGATTTTGCTTTTCATTTACCAAAGACATATTGACGGTATGATTTGATATTTGTGGTGGTTAATAGATTTTTAAGATGGCACATTTCATTTCTTGCAAGAAGATTAGTGATATTGTTTATGTGGCAAAGTTGTTTTTTAGAGAAGTGGTGACATTGCATGGTCTACCAAAGAGTATAGTTTCATATCAAGATACCAAGTCTGTTGGGTATTTTAGGCATACATTTATGGATGAAATTGAAGATAGATTTGAAGTTTAGTTCATTACATCATCCACAAAATGATGGACAAACAAAATTTGTGAACTAAAGTTAGGGTAATTTGCTAAGATGCTTGGCTGGAGATAAACCAAAGGGTAGGAATTTGATTTTACCATAGGGGGAATTTTCATTCAATAATTTTGTCAATGGGAGTACTAGTAAATCACCATTCCATATTGTATATGGGAGTAGTGCCAAAAATGCTTCTAAATTGGGGTAGATGGATAAAGGATAAATAAGTAGTGTAGAAGTAGAAGATTCTATTGAACATTTGAAGAACACACATGAGGAGGTGAAGAAGCATATTAGAAAGATGGCTATGTAGTACAAGGCTAAGGTAGATGTGAAAAAGAGGTATATGGAACTTCAAATTGGAGATGAAGTCATAGCTCATTTAAGAAAGGGGAATTTTCCAATGGGTACAAATAGTGAGCTAAAAATGAAGAAGTTTTGACCATGCAAGATAGTGAAAATGCATGATTCTAGAAATACCTATGAAGTCGAGTTGCCTGTTGAACTGAATATTTCACTAGTATTTAACATTTCAGATTTGTTAGAGTATTATGAAGGATGTGATGGAGACAAAGTTGCAAAAGTGTAGTGGATTATTCCAATAGCTAGTTCAACTAGAAAGGAGATTGAGGAGATGCTAGATAGTTGCATTGGAAAATGTATAAGAAAAAAACTTATGAAGAGTAGTAGTCAAATGAAAAGGGAGAATAGTAGAGGATTCATCATGGCTAGCAAGGTAGGAGTTCAACCATTTTGGTTTTCCTCTAAACACATGTGATGTGATGGAGTAACTTCTCCAATTGCCTTGGGTGTCTGATGCAGGAGCATCCAAGGTGTAAGAGAAATCTTTCTTCACCAAAAAAAAAATTCCTTTTTGTTTCTCAAATAAGGGTTGTCTTGCTGTCGAGTTGTTGTTTCTGGAGACTTTATACTTAGTAAGTTAGTCATACAATCTTGAAATTTCCTCCATTTAGAGGTGGATATTCATCTTTGATATATGAGCCTACTAGTTGAGGCCTAGTGTCGTATCATGAGTATTCATGGAGTTATTGCAGATTTTTAGTGTGATTTTTTTGTGTAAAAACTTCATGTTCATTTTTTAAGACCGTAGAGGCCCCAAATGGGCTCTAAAACGGGGTTGACTGGAGCCTGCACAAGTCAACCCTTGTAGATCAAAAGATGAGGTTTCTAAAAAGTGCATATAATAGCCAATTAGAGCAATGGCTCAAAAGTTATGGCCTTTTGAAGTTGGCCCAACCAAAATTTCCAAAATAAGTGTCAAAGATGTATTGGGTAGACTCTATATGTAATTTTAGAGCTAGTTAGTGTCAAGGGTTAGAGTTTGATGTCTAGAAACTTCCTAGGTAGTGCAACAATGCCTATTTAAGGAATGCTTGTACATTGTCTAGGAAAACTGTGGTTGATAGTTCGCATCTCTATGTTGCAAAATATTGTAAGAAAGATGTCCTTGTGGGTTTGCATGTTGTATTTCAAAACTCTGTAATTTTGCATTTATGGATAGAAAACCTAAATTTTGTTCTCACAAATTGTTGTTATTTATTTGTTTATGTTATGTATTTGTAGTATTAAGGAGAGCACCCTTCATCATATTCACTTTTCTATCTACCTTACTTCAGTATGCAATCCATCATTCAAGCATTCAAGATTCAATCATGGAATAGAAAAAAAAGATTATGAGTATTGCTTAGAGTACTTTAACCTTGAAGGCTTGGTATGTCTTCTTAGGTATCCTCAAATCTATGCATTATCACTTCATACTCAATCTCAAAGTTAATCTTCATGCTAGAGTTTGGATCTAGCAATTTAGATCTTAGCATTATTTTTCAAAGCTCATACACAAGAACCACAGACATTTACTCTAATTTAACAACTATCTGTTGAGGTTGGAATCACCAAAACAAGGGGTTGACTAAGGGAAACCCCTGCATAGCCACTTGAGACACCCATTTTTAGATATTTGAATAACTTGGAAGACATAACATAGTATAAATCCAAATACCTATTTCATCGAACTTTAGAGATCTAAAATCAATTTCACAATTGGGAACATAAGGACATGGGCACAATTCTTCTCTGTGATGGGAAGTTGATTCCATTATAAGTTGACTATGTCATGGAGCTAAAGGATTTATGGGTTTTTAAGATCTCACTATTTCATGTCCAAAACCAGGCTTATATGTTGTTAGGAGAAATGCAAAGTGCATAAGTTTGGATCCAAACATCCTTTGGGGTAAGTATTTTATTTTCTTTAGTTAATTCTACAATCTACATTTTAGATCTACTAGCTTTTGTTTCTTTCACATTCATATTCATAGATTTAAATGAAATTTACTTGTGTACTTTTTACAATTTCAAAGGATTAGGATATTCCATATCATGTACCCTAGGGCACTCCACTTATACAATAGTGATCAATAAAAATAAATTGCTAGGTTCATTAACTTAAAAAATATATTACATATAAAATTAATATAAATACACATAGTAAATTAATTACCAACTGGAAATAATCATGGTCCCCTTCAATGTGATCATGTTGCATACAATATTTCTCAACTATTATGATTAAAAGTCTTCTAATCTTTAAGCCCTTATAGTTATTGCAAGGACAATACCATTTCCCATCACCTTTTCTTTTCAATCTAGACCACAATCTAGAAATTGTCTTTGTTTTATTCTTGACTTATATTATCTAACATGAATTTTGTAAAATGTTGTCTCAAGTAATGAAAACAGTGTTCCCACAAGTATGTATGACAAAAAAAAATTGTCAACTACTAAAGTTTTTTTTCAAAATTACTCTCTGATTTGTCAAAAATTTGAAAAAAATACTTATCACCCTTTCAATGAAGTACAGAATCACTAAAATTCTAATAAATATTGGACATTTGTTTTTAAATAATGATTTTAGCCATTATACCTCATAGCATCTGACAAAAGGAAAAAAATTATATATTTCATTGAAAACTTTCATGGGATTTTGATGTCAAATGAGTTAGTGTATTTTTGTCCTTTATATGGATGAATTGCTTTGAAACCTTATGAGGCAAAGTTTCTACATTTTCCCATGTATTATAATTTGTGAGGATTCAACTTAAAAGATGTGTATCCATAGAAGTTGGAAATTTAGAAGAAGATTTGTATGTAATACTTAAAAATGCTTTGTAGAGAAAGCTTTTAATTGCTAGCATCTATCCTTCTTATTTGTACCAAAATGGGAGCTTTGGAACAAGTTTGTACATCCATCAAAGGATAAGGGGTAGAGGATTTTTGTTAATTTCTATAGTTGCAACTGCCCTAGTAGACATATGAAAGGCATGGAAGAAGATAAGGTACAGTAGTCAATAGTATCCATGAAAGAAATGTGATCCCAAGGGCTACAATTATTGTAGGATATTCACAAAATGAATTTTTTTAAAAAGCTTTAAAGACTTCCAAGAAAATACAATTGGTAGATTCCTAGAGGTGATAAAAAAGGATCTTTGAGACAAGGTAAGGATATCCACTAAAGTAATGTGGAAAGTGGTTTTTTTAAGGTATACATGGAAATGCTCTAGTATATACAAAATATGGAAGTACAAAGAACACATATGGATTGTTTGATATAATGCCTCAAAGAGACGTAATTCTATGGAATGTAATGATGCAAAACATACAAAGAATGAATTTGTTGAAAATTCTTTAGAAATTTTCAATAAAATGCAATTGGCAAGTGTAAAGTCATATCACTTGTCAGTGTCATTTCTACCTATACTAGAATTGAGGTTTGGAAATAGGGCATTTACAACCATCAAATAACCTAAATTGTTTCATAGAATATCTCAAAGAGATATCATTGCATGTAATGTAATGATTCCAATAATATATGAAAATAAATTTATGTGAGGTGTGGTGGAAATGCACACCTATTGGTTTCATCCTTCCTATCCTCACTTTCTATGCTTTAATTACAAGAGCTTCCCATACAATAATATTGCTAGTGGGAGCTTGACTATTTAGCTAGCAAGTGATGAATAAAAATCTTGTGACTACAAACTAGAGACTATATATGGGGACATCATCCATACAATTCAAGATTTCATCCTATAGAAGGATTTTTTTTTTTTTTTATAGGATTTATTTTGTTTACAAATTGTGGGCAAAAGTTGGTGTGAGTTTCCTCTGGGGGTGGAATTTTATAAATAGGGTTTTGAACAAGAGCAAAGCTTGACCATTTTTCTACAATCATAAAAGATTTTTTTTTAAATAAATATCATCCTTACCAATTCTAACTTAATTCAAGAAAGATTTAGCTCAATTGAAACAATAGAAATTTTTAGAAAAATCTAGGAAGGAGAAACAATTATTACCTTCACTCTATGAAAATGTCCAAATGTTCCATAAATTTTCAATCTGATAATAAGATAGGTTTTACAAGACATAACCTCAAACATGGAAAAAGATTCAATTCAAGACCTTCTATGGATTCAAGCAATGGTCACATATTCTTGGAATATCAAGGAGGATGGAAATTGAAAAATATGTTCCTTGTGCAGGGTAGGGGAGGCAAGAGTGGAACAACTTCCAATTTTTATCATTTTTTTCTAATAATTTTGAATTTTTTCTTACTCTTCATTTTCAAGAGCTAATAGCAATACAAATAATTGATTTTTTTAGATTTTTAAAATATATGCAAAATTACAAACTATGGAACAAACTTCCATGTTTGGAAAATATTGAAACATTATTGGCTGAAATAATTGACCTCCTACATCAAATGAATGTAATAGTATTATTTTGTAGGCATGAACTAATAATGCAATCAATTGAAACTAACAAATTGTATATCCTAAAATAAATAAAACAAATAATCAGTTTTTATCCTAAACTAATAAAAAAATAATCTAACCCATGAAACAAAAATTTCTACACAAAAAAACTAGTTGCTATCAATGTAGAGGAATTTTTCTATGGTTGTGTAGTTTTTAGATCAAAATCCCCAAGGAAAGGATTCAATAAAATAAGAATTTAGAGGTTAGGGAAAATAATGACAACAATGGTTGGGCATATATATTCAACTAGTAGCAAAGAAAATTTGCAAAGCCCCAAAATACTTTTGAAAATTTCAACCCATTGAAAATTGCTTGATTTACCTAATTTGTTTGGATGTTGTATTCTAGGATGTAATGGAGATGGTTTTGTATCTAAATTGGATGGTACAAAATAGGAAACAAAATAAGACTTCAAGTTTTAGAAGTTATTCATGCATGAAACTTTAGATGACAAAATTATTGCATTAGAAAATTACAAAAGTGCTATGACCAAAAAAATATTTTCAGTTGTTAAATCATTCTAACGCCGATGATTTTGTCAAAATTTAGGAAATGTAATTTTTTAATTAAAAAATGGTCCACAAAAAAGAAGTAAAAGACAACAAGAAGATCCTAAAGGTTTAAAAATATTTTTTTAACCTTAGATATGTGTCAAATGCTACATCCTCACTTTTATGCATCATAATGGTTTTTTTACGAAGCTATGGCATACCAAGAATTTTCTTGTTGTCTTGTATATTTTTGGGTGTATATTGTGACAAACAAAAATATAAATTGGAATGTATAGGGAAAATATTGGATTTGTAATCTAATTCACCTAGCATGGTTTTATCTTTGTGGTATGGTTTCATCATAGTGGCATCATTACTAACCTTTGGTACTTCACTATATGTTTTCCTAGATGATATGTGTGTAAACAAAACTAAGTGAAGCTAAGAATCATGATCATAACTTGCTACAGTAGATGAGGAAATGATAAACTTCCTTGCTTGCAATCGAGACCCTCAATTGATTCAACATGATCAAACAAAAACATTTTGGGTGTTGATATTGTTAAATAAAAGTTCTAGATATAATATTTTGAACCTCTCAAATCAAGACCATTTAAGATAGCTAATTCTAGAAGGTAACCCATAATTAAAAAAAAATACAAAATAACATTAAGATGGAAGAGATAAGCATGCATCTTTCTCTAGTCCAACCATCTTTGTTAAGTGTTTTTCCACATCCCTTCTTTCTAGCAACACAATGGAAATATTTTGAGTTAAAATTAATACATCAAAGAAAATATATATCAAGAACTCAAGATCAAGGTGAATTTTCTACTTTAAGAACTCACCAAGTTTCAATTCTCTTCTTCAACATCTATATGAGAATGTTGTACCTTATCTATGTTATCAATTATAGAATAAAAAGTCAAATAAAATTCTCATTGGTGATCCTCAAGGCTTAATTATATCCTACACTTGAAGTATAGTGAGGAAAAGATTTTCTCTTCCTCTTAATATATTTAAATTTCAAGAGAAAATTGACAATACCAAGGTACAACTAAAGAAAACTTCACACTAAATCTTGTAAGCATTATACAATGAATTCTTTGCTTTTAGTAGAAAGTAAGTGTCACACCCTTTTTTATTTGATATTTTTTTGGTCATGTCATTATTAAATTGATTTCCTAGATGTTATTAATATTCCTTTAATGGTTTTTGAATATTAAATTATAGCATGGTATTACTTTTGTATCTTAGATAGTATTTGTGGACTAACAAAGGTTTGGATTGTCCTAAGTGGTTTTGAATGTGGTTTTGTTGCCCTAAATGTTTTTTTTTTTCCAATATTATTAAACCATGGTATAACTTTGTGCCCTATATGGTATATGTGGACTAACACTAGTTTTGTAGACTTTGGTCTAAGCGGATTCTAGTTTTGGAATTTATGGTATTTTTGTTTAAGACACTTTATTTGGATTTCAAATTGTTGTACCTAAATCATGGTCTAAATTATTGATTAGTACATTGATTTAACTTAATCTTGATAAGATGGTTACTGATATGATAATATGATCATTGTTGATGACCTTGCCACTTAAATTAAAAATCAAGTTTTAACCACTAATTCTGATTGGATGCAGGAAAAATGTGAAATAAACCCAAAGGGGGAGGATGCATCACTGGGAGAGGGGATGTGGGATGATCAAGTTCTAAATCTTGGAAATGGTAAGACCTAGAAAATTGCACCTAGATGGCCAAGGTGACTTAACTTGAGGGATTCACCATTTTATTTTATCTTGATCAATGACAACTATTACCTCAAAACTTATCTCGAACAATCTAGAGTCATGGGGACCAACTTGTATGCTACCCTATTTTATTCATTCTAACTCCCCCAACCATGAAAATATTCCCACTTAACCTTATTATTATTAATTTGGACAAAGTCTTAATATATTGGAAACATTAGAAAATTATATTTAGGTCATTCTTCTGTCATTATTCATATCATGGAAATTACTTTCCTATAGATTTGTTCTTTTTTCTTTTAGTCACTTAATTATTTAAATAATTGATTTCAAACTCTAATGTTGGATATAATTTTGATTACTATTTATCACATCCCTATTTATCATGCCCAACCATATGATAACTTGGAACCATGAGTTCAATTTTAGGGAGGATGAATTTACACCATGCCCAACCATATGATAACTTGGAACCGCAAGCATTACCACCACCACCTGATAAAAGGCAAGGAAAATAATTTTTGCTATTCTTGGATGACATTGTCGATAGCAGATGACTTATCTTGAAAGAATCAATGACACAACAATTTAAAGGACTAGAGATGTCAATGATAGCCTCACTCCATACTAGAAGATAGACGTAATTAATTAGGCTAGTAACATCAACCTGTAATTAGTTTCTAAGCATTTTATAAGTTTCCCCTCCACCTTTGATATTGAAATAACTATCTTTCATGGATTATCACTTCTAGTTAATCAAATCAATAATTCATGTATTTGTAAAGAAATGTGTTCATAACGCATTAGAACAATGGTAGAGAATGTCTCTTCTTGGATTTTTCGTTCATGATAGAGTTTCTTAAAGTCAATATTGTTAAGACTTCAAAGAAATTTATATACTCTTAGTTTCTATTTTTTATACTGGACGGCTTAAACATTACACACTAAGGCTAAATTCTTAGGCTAAAAGTGTTAAATAGTCAAAGTTGACATATTTTTCCAAGCTGAATTTCTTCCTTAATGTGTAATGTTTATTTGATCCAATTTGGTGAGCTTCTTCCTCTTAAACAAATCTAACCACTGGTAGGAAAGAAAGAATTACACTTGGCCAACCAAGAGAAACATGGAGGCCATGGGATAAAATAGTGGAACACCTCTTAGTTAGGAACTACCAACTTAAACTTACCTTGATGGAGACTCGTGAAACTTTGTAAGCCTTGATAAATTTTGATTGTTTAAAGCCTTCTCAAAACTTATCAAGGACTACCATTTTCCAAACAGACCTAGGAGACTAAACCCTTAAGAAACATTAGGAAGTTAAACTCTAAATGACCCTGTCACGGGAAAAAAAAGTCTTTCCAACTGGTCAACTAATCAAAAGAGCTTGACATCATGGCTAATAGTGAATCTAAAACAATGTATTGACCGAAAATCATGAAAATATTTTTAGAATTGACATGTCATCAAAAGAATGCTTATAGATTTTGGGTAGCCTATTAAATTTTCAAGGACCACTGCAAATGTAATAACATTATCATATTTTGGTATGTGTGTTCCAAATGCAACAACCTCTTAGATTTATATGATTTATATTAAGAATAGGCCATGAATATACAAGTCCCTTCATGGGACATGTCTATTCATTAATTAGATAATTAATTTAAAAAAATTAATCTCATATAGCAATAACCTTATATCTCAATTATAAAGAACACACACACACACAAATATATATATATATATATAGGTTTATTCGAATGAACCTATCAAACATCAAAAATCCCTCTTATCGTAGAACAATACACACATAATAATAAATATTACTTCAACGTAATATTACAAAAAAAAAATTAAGGATATCTCAAAAGATTATCTCAAGAAATTTCCACCATTTGATATCACATTCGATATCATGAGTATTGGTCTTCCAGATTATCAACAGATGAAGTACCCAAATAATGTTTGATATCATATCTGATATCAAGAGTATTGGACTCCTAGAGTATTAATGATATTCACCAAGTACTCAAAAGGTTTTGATATCACATCTGATATTAAGATTATTGTGTTGGCTCCTGATTTGACAAGATTTTAAACACCTTTTGAAGTTAGACAAAATAAATAGGAGTTAGCCAAAACCCATAATAAGTGTTTCAAGGGAAAATCAAAAGGACCAACTATTAAGACTATTTAAGTCTTCTTCTCTTTGAATTTTGTAGGATTCAAGTAGGTGTACCTTGGAGTTTATAAGTTTATCAATTCTTGGTATAAATTCCAATATAATAGATGAATTCATGTAATTCTCCTAATTTAAGGACTCGCAAAGGGATGGAAGAGGACTATTTCCTCAAACCCTAAGAGTTCTTAATGTTGAAAATAGATTGATACAAGTATGATAAATGTGTTTCAATCATTATTTTTTCACTGATGTCAAACTTGCTATTTTTCTAGGGAAACAATTGCTTATATGATTTAAGTACTATCACTTATTTTATTGATAAAGAGGATTTGATCAAATGATGTAACAAAAGCACCTAGAGGAAAGGTTGAGTTATGATATGAAAAGGAGTACAAGAATTAGTTAAGATAGTGATATCATAGTGTATTGATAACATACTTAAGGTTTCAAAGGTTGGTTACACTAAGCAAGTTCATAAGAACAAGTTAAACATAGTTTGTCTACCAAGCTTGACAGAATGGACAATAGGTGCTAAGCAAAGTTAGTGCAAGCTAAGCAGAAAAGGTAGCACCTAGAGGAAAGGTTGAGTTATGATATAAAAAAGAGTACAAGAATTAGTTAAGGTAGTGATATCATAGTGTATTGATAACCTACTTAAGGTTGCAAAGGTTGGTTACACGAAGCAAGTTCAGAAGAACAAGCTAAACACAGTTTGTCTACCAAGCTTGACAAAATGAACAATAGGTGCGAAGCAAACTTACTGCAAGCTAAGCAAAAAATTTATTGGAGTTGAGTAAAAGTCTATTTTAGTGAATGCTAAATAAAATAGTTAATGTTGAGTAAAGTTTAGTTGATGCCAAGCACTAGTAAACTTTAGTTTGTGCCAAGTGATTTTATAGAGGATGCCAAGTAAAGAAATTTATATTGAGCATTAGAAGTAAGTTAATGTCAAACATCAGCATTATTAGAAAGATCATGAATTCAGTGGATCTGAGCCAACAAGTTTTTTTTCTTGGATTGTGTGAACCATGTGGAAGATAAGATTCATGTGTGGCAGTTGCTATTGGGATACCTCTATTGGTTGTATGTGAGACCATGTATGTGAGTGTTGTTGTAGAGGTATCTATTGAGGTTTTTATGGCACATGTTGTTGTTGTAATAAATGTTTTTGGTATGCAATTTTTTGCTCAAGGCGTCTTTGATATTCCATTTGTTGTTTGAGTTGTTCTTGTTGTTTAGAAAACATGGTTTTTTGTTGTTGGAATTGTTGCTGAAATTGTTGTTGATAAATTGTGTGTAAGTCAACTGGGTTCACATGGGACTACGTATTAGGAATGTTGGATGTTTGCCCCACTTGAGGTTGTTGTCATTGTGGTTGATGTTGTTGTTGATATGTGGGATGTGTGTTAAGTGGATGTATACTTGGTTGAGGGTTGGAAGTGTTAAGTCCTTGTGCCACCATAGGTTGATTTTATGGGAGTTGACTAAGTCCTTGGGAAGTGATCGTCATGTTGGTATTTTTTTTTTGGCTCCTTTGTGTTTTGGAGGTTTCTGCTTGGGACATCATATTGACTTGACAATGAGGTTCATTCCTTTTGGGAATTGGTGTAATGTCAATAAGACTTTTCCTTTGTATGTTAATAGGGATTTTTGTAGATGATGTTGCACATAATGCACTCGTGGGAGGCTCTATAACACTTGATGTCATACCACTTGGTACGGTTAGGATCAAAGGTGTACTTTGTTGATTTGCCTCCAAAGAAGGTATGTCTGGCATCCCTAGAGCACAAGTCCCTTTAGGTACATCTTGTTGTTGCATCATGTGACTAAAATCAAGTCTCAATGTCCTTTTGGGGTGTTTACGAATTGGTGGTATTTCATTGAACAAGGGATTAACATTGATGTGTTCAAATGTACTTTGGAGGATTTCAATTGTTGGTTCTTGATGGGACCTTATAGGTGCCATTATTGCATTTGAAAACTCCAAAGGTTGTTTTCCTTTATCTAAGTCCAAATTGATCATGGGTTGTAGGTTTTCAATGGTTGTGTTGGTTTGATGTTTGGACTTAGGTCCTTCCATATTTGGGTTGAATTTGACAATTGCTTGGGTTGCCAAAAGTTTGAAGTTTTTACGAAAGTTTTTGTCTTGACATGCCCTAGCCATTTCTTCATCAATGATGCCATAATCAGTGTTAGAGTCATCACTTAGGTGTATAGTACCTTGTTGTATGTTTTATGTGTTATAGTTGAAGGTACTTGTGTTAGGTTGGCTAAATTCGAAGGAATGTGATTGTTCATCCTTGGGTGTGGTTGGTAAACTTCCACCTTTAGGTGGTATCAACACAAATATAGGTTCAAAGTCAGGAATCCACTGAACCATCCCATGTGTGGGGGAAGTTTTTGGAGGAAATCTCATGGTAGGTGCATTGTTCAAGGTTTTTTCTGCCATAGCTTGATTATGATGATCTTCTAGATAAATGTTTAAGGGGTCTGCTAGTAAAGGTTGTGATGCCTCGATTTGTTCTTCATCAATGGTTTGTTGGGTTTTCTTGCCCTTCTTCTATCTTAGATGAAGTTTTGGTTGTGTTTGTGCCTCAAAAAAAAAGTTTGATAAAGTTCCTCAGGTCTCTGGGTTGATTTTGTCCTAGTAAGTGCTAGCATGATATCTAAGAATGCAGATGCAATGGAAATTTTGAGTGTTTTGGGTGATTTAGAGTGGTGGGTATGCAAGATATGAGTGTCTTTTGTATTTTTAAGTGTTTAGGGATGTTATGAAATGTGAGTAAATGCTAAACTAATTAGGGTTTTGACATTAAAAGTGAAAATGTGCTAGGGATGTTATGCAAATGCAAATACAAGGTGCCTTTTTGAAGCTTGACTAGAGGGGATGAAAATGACTCTAAGGTATACAACATGACAATTAGGGTTATGTTTTGGACTTTCTAAGGATGCTAAAGGTTGGTGTATGCAAGATATACTATGCAAAGGATGGTTTCCAACTATTTATAATGACATTTGGGATATGCAAAATGAGGGTAAATGATCAAGAACGCAATTTGCTTGATGGACACTTTGATAGGGTTTGGTAGTGAAAATGATGCTAAGGTTTGAACCATGCAAGATGAAGGGGATATACCACTAAGGTAAGACAAAATGAAATTTAGGAATATGATTATGCTGATGATAGAGGTATATTCAAGGTTTTGAACTTAGGTGAAATCTTTTAGAAAGTATTTTGTCTAGGAGTTTAACC
The DNA here is from genome assembly GCA_028749045.1 of Cupressus sempervirens. Taxonomy (NCBI): domain Eukaryota; kingdom Viridiplantae; phylum Streptophyta; class Pinopsida; order Cupressales; family Cupressaceae; genus Cupressus; species Cupressus sempervirens. Next base: position 606,274,903 of record CM053784.1, on the reverse strand, counting down.
TTATGATAAAGGACTTTGGATCTTGACCAAAAAAGTGATAAAAGATGAAAAGATCAAATTGAAAAAAGATGAAAAGGTCAAATATATCAAGACATAGATAGACTTTTCCCAAAGAAAATTTTAAGAAAAGATAAAAAGACTATTCAAGATCCATTATCCATCAACACTAGGAGATACTCTAAGACTCATACTTTGTCTAGATTTTTGACTAAATTCAAAGGTTTTGGGGGTTCAAAATGATGTTTTGGGGACTTTAAATGGTGGTAATGCTGATAAAATATGTAATATGGACAATGCCTATGATGAAAAATGGATTTTGGGTGCAAGATGCGGTTTTGGGTCAAGTGCAGAATGGCAAGGTGCAGAGGCTCCTAGATGCAATTTTGGGGTCCTAAAGTGCAGTTCGGAGGCCCACAATGGTCATGTAGGTACCCAGGTGTACCCTAATACTATCAATTATGCCCTATAAATACTAATTTCATCATTGACATAGTTGGGTCCAGTTTGGGCGCAATTGGTAGTTTCTGGGCACAGTTGGTAAGCTAGGAAGAATGTTTGCTAATTCTGAAAGGTATGGTTGCCAAACTGATATGCTAGGAAGCTAAGATGTTGGGGTTGATTTTATGATGGGTTGGGAGATGTAGAATAGAGGTTATGACTTACATAATTATGTCCTAAGTGAAGGCAATGAAGACTAGGTGATGCAGAATGCTGATCTAGTCAAGCTAATGCAAGGGGAGCTAACCAGGTACCTAAAGACACAATTGAAGCTCCAAAATGTTATTTGGAATCCAAAACTAGGTTTTAGGACCACAAAGTGTGCCAAAATAGTGCAAATTTCATCAATGATTTATTTTTTAGTGTTATGACATAGTTGGTAGTTTCAGGGCGCAATTGGTAAACTGGGCTAAAACTAAGGCAATTCTGGGAGGTATGATTTCTAGATTGATATCATAGAGAGATAAATAGTAGGGGACAGTGTTAAGACCAATATGAATTCTCAAAAAAATGGTTAGGACACCCAAAATGATGGATAAAGTGGTCAATATGATGAATAGGTATGCAAAGATGCAAGGTGGTGAATGCAAAGTGCAGATTTTGAGATTGGAATGCAAAAACTAAGGGAGGTAAACTAAACCCAAATGGATGCAATATGAAAGGTAATGGATACCAAATGAGGACCAAAAGATGCAATATGAAGTCTATATGATGGATGAATGAGGCCTATACTAGGGTGAATGCAAGTGAAGTCTATGCAAGTGTGAGATCTATGTTTTGCCAAGCACGTTTAGGAGCACAAGTCACAATGTTTTCCAAGGTTTGAGTGTGTTGAACCAAAGTTTGCAAAGTTTGGACAAGGGCTGAAATTTTTTGGCAATGTGTGATGTTTTGACAAGTTTTTTGCACATTTCCAAGCTGTAAATTTGAATGTTGGCTTTTATCTTGATTATGTTTTATACATATGCAAGACACATTAAGACAAGAAAAGTTGTTGTTAAAAGTGAACAAGCACACCACAACCTAGGCTTTTAGAACTGTATCCAATGAATTCTACTTGAACTAAAGTTCAACTATGCTTATCTAGAGCAGACAACCTAGGATCTCGGCACCATAGGCTCCCCCCTACAGTGCACTCACTTCTTAGGGCTACCAAGATCCGCTTCCCAAGGGGTTGTTGTCTCTACTAAGGACAGCAACAATATTGGATGTCTTCATGGGCATGGGTGACCCCTTGAGCCAATGGATAGAAAAGATTTTGGCCACTAAAACATAGTTTTTAGTAAGGGCATTCTGTTCAGCAAGTGAATGATAAACTTTCGCAGAAGGTCTCCTAGCCCCGAGAATCAGGGTTTGACGCACCACAAGGGTACTAGAGGAGAGCCATCACGCAGCAATACCATCGACACGGCTTTCACCATAATCAAATTTTATATAGCAGCTAGAATGTTGACCTGCCTTTGGCCCGTTACTACTTTGAGGTCGTCCCCTGGCATACCCAATATCAAGTATCTTGGTCCAAGGCAAGCCTCCTATAGAAGTTACACAGATTTCTCTTACACCCAAGATCGATGAATGGTGAGAGGAAAGGATACATCCAATGTAACCCCTAGGGATTTAAACATTGTAGACACACCAGGCAGAAAAAAAAAAGTTCATTTTAAGCACCAAACGAAGTGTTATCTAAGCTAGAAAATCCACACACATAGTTTTGATAGACACACAAACACGTCTTCATCCCATGATCACCACATGCTACAAATAGACCATTAGTAACAAAAAATCATCTAATCTATGTCCTAGAGAGTGATAGAAACCTTAGATGCAAATTCTAATTGATGCATGTGCTTACTGTGAACCCAGGTGTGCTCTAACTGAGCAGATTGCACCCCAGAAGGCCAAAATGGCTCAAAACACCCCCAAGTCCACCCAAATAGTGAAAATTACATTAATGATGTAGTTGGGGCCCAGTTGGGCATAGCTGGTAGTTTTTGAGTGCAGTTGGGAAGTCAGGTGCAAAGTGTGGGGAAATGGGGCCTTAAATGAGACCTAAAAACTACAAATCTTGAAAGCTACACTCCCAAGTGTGCCCAAATAGTGCAGACTATGCCAATGATGTAGTTGGTAGTCTTATGATGTAGTTGGTAGTCTTATGATGTAGTTGGTAGTCTTATGATGCAATTGGGAAGTCAGGAATAGCAAAAAGGGGTTTTGATGGCTTCTAAACTCCTAAAACTGTTCCTAGGGGTCCCAAGTGCGCCTTGACAGAGCAGAGTGCACCCTAGGATAGAAAGCTAACAAAATGCATAGAATGAAAGGATTCAACCATATTACTAGACCCCCTAATTAATATAGGTGTGAAAATGAAGAGCAAATAGTCATTATACCCTTCCAAATGAGCTCCTTCCTTGCACCTACAAGCACAAAACAATAAAACTCAAGTTAGATATGCATGTTCACGTCGAGTTCACCAAATGTAGCAACTAGAAAATGGGTTAAATGCATAACATACTATGAGAAATCACAAAACTCAATCAACATATGTTAGCACCCACTAGTCTACCATGAAAGCCAAACTAATAAAGAAAGCAATAAAAAACCCCTCTTTCGTTTGTAGCTCCCATGTCCTTCTTTCTTATCCAAATGATGTAGCTCCAAAGTTGCCTATAGTACACACAAAATTGAAGCAAAAGTCTATGATGTGGATAGTTCCATGAGAATACTAGAAGTGTGATTTTAGTGTGAGAGCAAGAATGCAAAATGCAAAGAAGTAGGGACTCAAAGACTCAAGAATTTGGACCTAAAGACTTCCAAGACTTCCAAGGACTCAAGACTTCAAGGATTCAAGGACCAAAAATGAGAGAAAGAGTGTCCATTTTATAATCAACATGGAGGATCAGAGCATTGGATTTGTCACCCATAGATATGTGATGTGGCAAGAGATTCCTTTGAGAATCCATGACGCATATGACAAAATATGCCAATTGTAAGATTCTATGACACATGGAACTCAAACTTGGCTAAATGTGGAAGAGAATCTATGATGTGTCATAAGACATCTCAAGCCCACTTAAAGCCAAGAATCTATGACAAATAAGCCAAATAGGGACATGTGTAAGAAATAAGAATATTTGATTATGAAAAATCTTAGCCAAGTGTCAAAGGAGAATCCATGAGGTGTCATATCCAAGTGTCATGATGATGCAATATTTTATGGAATATTTGAATTAAAAATCCTTTTATTCCACAAAATAAGAATTAGTAGAAAATGGAATTAATGATGGAAAATGGAACTTAGGAAATTAATAATTCCCATGGTTTGCGGATAATGAATCAATTAATTAATATAATTAATTAATTGAGGATGATAATTAGGAAGAGTAATTAGAAGGAATAATAGAATTAAATTATGGGTTATTTAATCCTATAGAGAAAATTAGTAGATGATTGGCCAAATAGATTAAATGAATGCGATTGTATCCTTTGATAAAAATGTGATGATGATGGATATTGAATAAGATGATGAAAAGTAAACCAAAGCCATGGTTAGATTGATTGATTGAAGTTGATAACATGCCAAGGACACATGACATGAATTGGTTGATATGTAACATTTAACTGACATTGTGAATGCTATAGGATTGAAATTGATTAAAAAGATTTGATCATAATAACATTGACAAACACTATCAATATTATTAAAATACTTGATAATGCCATGATCTGACATTGAAAGCTTCAACAATGTCAAATATTGGATGACATGAATGATAGTTTGACCTAGCACTGAGAGCCACGACAGTACTAAGGTCAGATTGATAAGATTGATAGGTTGATAGGTTTCCAAGGCACTGAAAGCCACAACAATACCTAGGAATTGATAAGTGATGATTGATTTGGGATGTTTGATATGGTTTGTGATTATTAGGACTGATTTCGAGTGATTCCAAGTTGATTTGGGGTGATTTCGAGTTGATATGAAATGGTTTCGAAATGATATTAAGTTGATGCAAAAGAGGATACAAATGATAAAGTACGATCAATTTGGCCAAAAGATCAAAGTTAGTAGAATGATAAAATGGGACAAATTAGTATGAAGAAGTGATGAAACCATAGATGCGAACCATTTTTTAGCATCTACAGAGATGAAGCCAACAAAGATTACAAAAATAAAGGCAAGAAGTCTTTCTACATTGTTGAAAAGTAAATAAGAGATGAATCTAATGAACATGATGATAAAGTGTTGTATGTTGCAATGAAGGACAAATCTGATGAAGATGAGACAACTGCACTAGTATCTTGTGTGAATAAGAATAACGGGTGGATCATTGATAGTGGGTGTTCACATCACATGACTGGAGATAAATGTAAGTTCATTACCTTTAATTTTTATGATGGAAATAGTTTAAGATTTGGTAATGATGCATCATGTTTGACAAAATGAAAAGGTTCTATCAAACTCATAGAAAATATTTTACATGACAATGCTTACTATGTTAAAAGACTTAACTATAATCTGTTGAGTGTGTCACAACTAAATAATTTAGGGTGTAAGGTTGAATTTCAAAACAAGATTGCTAATATATGTGATATTGATGGAAAACTGATTGGAAAGGATGATCAAACTACGAGTAATCTATTCTACCTTGATATAGAGGATGCTACTTGTCTAGTTGTAAAATTTGATGATGTGTGGCTATGGCACAAGAGGTTATGTCATGTTAATTTTGATAACTTGGTTAGTATCAGTAACATAAGAAAAGTTAGAAGTTTGCCTAAGTTGAAGAAGCCTAATAATATAATGTGCAAACAATGTCAGTTAGGCAAAATGAGAAAGTCAAGTTTTAAGAGTGAAATTCATACGTCTAAAGGAATACTAGAGATTGTTCATACTGACTTGTGTGGACCAATTGAAGTGCAAAGCTACAAAGGAGATAAGTACATTATGTTTCTTGTTGATGATTATCCTAGAATGATGATAGTTATGTTTCTAAAATAGAAATCTAATGCTTTCCAAATATTTAAGTGGTACTTAGCAAGAGTTGAGAAGGAAACAAGTAAATGTTTGAAATGTTTGAGATCTAACAAAGGAGGAGAATTTACATCAAATGAGTTTGAGATGCTCTGTAATAATAGAGAAATCAAAAGACTCCTAGAACCCCTCCACAAAATGGAATTGCTAACAGGAGGAATGGGTATGTAATGGACTATGCTAGGACACTCATGATGGAGAAAAATGTTGCTCTGAAATACTAGAGAGAAGCTATAAGTATAGCTGTCTATACCTTGAACCATGTAAAAGTCAACAAAGGTACTCATTCAACAACTTTTGAACTATGGTATGGATATTCACCCAATGTAAAATATTTTAAGGTATTTGGTAGCAAAATTTTTATCCTCAAATATTTCAAGAATGGTAAACTAGATGCAAAAAGTAAAGAAGGTATATTCTCAGGTTATTCCACAAGAATTAAAGCTTATAAGTGTTTAAATACTAACACTAACAAAGTTGTAGAAAGTGCAAATGTGAAATTTGATGAATATACAGAAGTATGTAAGGCTAAACCTATGAAGGAACCAGAAGAATACAAATCATTTGTGTACTTTTATGAAGGTATGCCTACTGAAGAAGATGTTGCAAATCAAGTTATAAAAAAACAACAAGTTTTAGTGATTGTTGAGTTGCATACTATGAATGTCAAGTTACATTTAGGAACTAAGCTACATTCATATGTTGAGTTACAAAAATAAGTTGAGGCACATTCTAATTCTGAGATTAGTGTACATGAGAGAGATGTTGAACTACCTAATAGAGATGTACACAATGACTCAGAAGTTGAAAGACCAAATGAAGAAACTAGAGCTGAGGTAAGATTGTCCGAATATGTCAAGCGACATCATCTTGCTGCACAGATCATTGGTGATAAAGATTCTAGAACAATGACAAGAAATAAGATGAAAAATGATACATGTTTACTGAGCATGAAAAAACCCAAAATAGTGAAAGATACCTTAGAAGATGTGGATTGGAGTAAATTGATGAAAGAAGAGATTGAAAAATTTGAGAAAAACAAGACATGGACTCTAGTTCCTAGACCAGAAGACAAAAATGTGATTGGCACCAAGTGGGTATACAAAAACAAGTCAGATGAAAATGGTGAAGTCACAAGGAACAAGGCAAGATTAGTCTATAAAGGATATTCACAAGAAGAAGGAATTGAATATGGAGAAACATTTTCTCCTATTGCTAGAATGGAACGAGTAAGAGCTCTACTTGCTTATTCTACATACAAAGATTTCAAAGTTTATCAAATGGATGTTAAATCTGCATTTTTGAATGGCATATTAGAGGAAGAAGTTTATATAGAACAGCCATAAGGATTTGTTAATGTTAACAATAAAAACATGGTATGTAGATTACACAAAGCTTTATATGGTTTGAAACAAGCACCAAGAGTATGGTATGAGAGACTTCATAATTATCTTATGAAGATTGGATTTGAAAGGACTGATGATAACAACAATTTGTACTTGAAGACAGAGAAAGGCAAAGTTATTTTGTTATCTGATATTTTTCTGATGATATAATATTTGGAGGTCAAGATATTTTATGTAAGGCTTTTTCAAATGAAATGAATAAGAATTTGAGATGTCTATGTTTGGAGAGATCAATTTCTTTGTGGGTTTGCAAGTACATTAGATAAAATATGGTTTATACATCACTCAATCAAAGTATGTCAAGGAGATACTAAAAACTTTTAGTTTTGGAGGATTCCAAGCTAGTAAGTACACTTATGGTGATAGGACATAAATTGTCAAAGAATGATGATTCAGCTAAGGTGAATCAAACATTATATAGATCTATGATTGGAAAATTACAATATGTAGTTTATAGCTAACCTTATATTACATTATCTATAGGGATAGTTACAAGATTCTCTCCTAATCCTAGGGAGAATCATTTGATGGTTGTAAAGAGAATAATGAGATATCTAAAAGGAACTAAGGAATATGGTCTATACTACAAGAAAAATGAGAAATTTGAATTAAGAGCCTATATTGATGTTGATTGGGCTAGAAACATTGATGATAGAAAGAGCACCAGTGGAGGAACATTTTTCTTAGGAAAGAGGCTAGTTACATGGACTAGCAAGAAATAAAATTGCACTTCACAATCTACTACTAAACCTAAATATGTTGCTACTATTGTAAATTTTACAAATATTGTATGGATCGGACATCTACTCAAAGGTATGAAGGAAAAGATCACTAAACTAGAAATACTTTATTGTGATAGTACAAGTGCTATAAATATATCAAATGATCCTATGATGCACACAAAGGCTAAGCACATTGCAATCAAGTATCATTACTTGAGAGAATTAGTTCAAGATAAAGAGGTGAAGATGGAATATGTTAACACAAAAGAGAAAAATTTTTATATCTTCACAAAAGCATTACCTAAGAATGCTCATGAGTATCTAAGAGGTAAACTAGGGGTGAAACCCCTATCAAAGGCTATCTAAGAAACAAGAGAAGTGCCCTACATCAAACAAGTTTATTGTCATATGTTACATATTGATGCAGTGGACCTTACTTTAGGAGCTACCTAAAGTAATCAAAGAGCTGAAACTACAAATCAGTCACAAGCAAGGTGACAAAGAGAGAAACTAAAAAAGTTCACATCTTCATATTTAGATGACAAGTATTTGACATCGCTGTCAAAGAGGGAGAAATACAAGAGATTGGAACTAATCAAAAGAGATATTGAAGATAGACATAAAGAAACTAAACAAAGAGGGAGAAATCCTACAACACAGTATGAGGGAGAAATTCTAACTACTAAGAAAGAAAGTGTATTTTTTGATTACATCTACCTAGTAAGAGGAAAATAATGTAGAGGGAAATATAAGAAGTAATTCAGAGCGAGTCATAAGGATGAGTTGATTGTTTGTTGATTAGAATAGAACATAATTTTATAACCTATTCAAAAGATGAAAATTGCTAATAGAGGGAGAGATTTCAATACAAGGAATTTTATTTTATTTTGGTATTTTGTTGGTCTTACTATTTCAACCGAGTCAGTTTGGTTGATTAGTTTGGTTTGCCATTAATGCCAAAGAGGGAGATTGTTGAAAATAGATTGATACAAGTATGATAAATTTGTTTCAATCATTATTTTGACACTGATGTCAAACATGTTATTTTGCTAGTAAGACAACTGCTTATATGATTTAAGTACTATCACTTATTTGATTGACGAAGAGGATTTCATCAAATGATGTAACAATAGCACCTAGAGAATAGGTTGAGTTATGATATGAAAAGAAGTACAAGAATTAAATAAGATAGTGATATCATAGTGTATTGATAATCTACTTAAGGTTGCAAAGGTTGGTTATACTAAGAAAGTTTAGAAGGGCAAGTTAAACATAGCTTATCTACCAAGCTTGACCGAATGGATAGTAGGTGTCGAGAAAAGTTAGTGCAAGATGAGTAGAAAATTAGTTGAAGTTGAGTAAAAGCCTATTTTAGTGTATGTCAAGTAAAATAGTTGACCTCGAGTAAAGTTTAGTTGATGCTAGGCACTAGTAACTTTAGTTCATGCCGAGTGATTTTACAAAGGATGTCGAGCAACGCAATTTATGTCGAGCATTAGAAGTAAGTAAATAGCAAGTGTCAACATTATTAGAAGGATCATGAATTCAATGGATCTGAGCTAACAAGTTTATTTTCTTGGATTGTGTGAACCATTTGGAAGATAAGATTGATGAGCTAGTGGTACAAAATTCATGGTAAACTATTTTGAGGCAAATTCAAAGAGGATTGAAGGAGAAGTTTCCAAAAATGAAATGGAATGAGGAGTAGATTCATTGAATCCCACCTAATCAGTCCTAACCCTCAATTGGATAATGGAGAATAAACAGAAAAAGATCTTAATTCTCTATTTATAGGGATGGTTGGTTAGAGGCAATGGTTGTCATGTGCTAGAACCTAAGGAAGACAAAGAGTCCAGGGTATTGCTTCATTTAGTGACCTAAGTGAAGAGCATGCATTGGCAAGTTAAGTAAGAAGGCTTAATAGTATGGATGCTTGAAGGGTGAACAAGCTATTAGAGTTGAAGTGTGTGAAAGCCAAGTAGAATAGAGGACTGAAATAGAGATCTGTAATCTACAAATGGAGTTGTAAGTTGTTATCAGGTCAAGCCTTACTATTAATCTTTAATAATTGTATTAGTCTAGGGTAAATCTTTTGGATTAAGGTTGACCTAATAGTCTTTTGTAAATCCTTTAACTAGGTGACATTCCAAGTGAATGGTCTAAAGTCCTCTAACAAGGCTTACTCCTAATAGGGTGATTGAAATCCTTTAATAGGGTCACATTTAACAGTGTGCATTGTAACCTTTAACAGGGTTAGCCTTTCACAAGGCATCACTTCAAAAGAGTGAAAAAGAGTAGCATGTCACTGGTGATTTTTCTTATATTAGGTTTCCATGTAAATCATTGTGTCAAGTGTGTTATTAAATTGGTTATGTTTCATGTTTAGATTTTTGCAAATTGATTTGATAGTAACCTACAAGTTTTAAGTGATTGCATAATCTTATGGATGCATGCATGATGATAAATATTTTATGGGTTCACTAAGCTGTGAAAAGTTTTTTTGTGCATCTAGACCTTGGATAACTGATTCACCCCCTCCCCTCCTCTCAATTATTCTAAAGAATTCCAATGCCTAAATCAAGTGTAGGCTAAAATTTTGAATGTACAACTACAAAGACTTCTAAAGTTTGATTGATTAATTTTATACTATATAGTCCATCTAGATTTTACCAATTCTAAACATGATCAGTGCTTTATCCATCTGGAGTATTACTCACAAAACTTTGACACATAAGATCAAATCAATTTGATCACTTTATGAAAAGGAAAACAATAATCAATCTAAAATCTCATTCTTATCATAATCTTCTTTTGGAAACTCTTAATTCTCCCAACTCATATCAAGCATTTACATAATCCATTAGATTATCAACAACATATGAACTAAGATATAATCTAGAGTGAATTATAACTAAAATTTAATAAACTTTTTCATCAAATTCCATAAAATTAAAAGCAATAGAAGAAGAGACAAGATCCAAATTGAGTAACTAGTCAATAAGTGCTTTGTATTTTCTTCCTTGGAAATATACAACTTAGTATCAACTTTTGTGAGAAAACTTAGACAGACTCAGCAATCTAGCTTTGTATTTGCATTAATGATACTTCTATAACAACATGACTATATAATAATGGACCGACTCCAAACTTTAGAATATACATCCCTTTCAAAACTGAAAACTTGGACCCTTTCTCGAGCCTTGGGAACTCACTTATATAGGGTGAGTTGCAACAAGCTTTAGGCTTAGATAGATAGAGAGAGAGAGAGAGAGAGAGAGAGAGAGAGAGAAAAGGACACCTATTGTTTAACAAGATATAGTTACATTTGAGACAAAAATTCATTATCAGTAAACTCATGAGACAATTGATGTTGAATACATGTGGTATATTCTGCATTTTTTGAAAGAAAAATAATAATTTGTTTCGTATGTATACCCACAGTGGATGAACCAAAGTAGCAAAGTATCTTATTGTAATAAATGCTTTCTTCTCTTCTAATAATCATTTGATGTCATTCATCCTAGTTTTCTATTCTTTCTACTGGGGTAGGAGCCTCTTTAGTTTTTTCCTTTTCAAGCTTAGTACTAACCTCTTGTGCCTTTTCTTCATTTGCCTCTTCTCTAGGTTGTAGGGCCATTTTTAAATCTTTGTGGTCTTGTCTCTGCTCTTCTATCTTCACTTGTGAGTCATTGTTTGTTGGGCCATATTGTATCAACCATTCATCTAAAATTGAATCACTTGGCCAATCAAATGCAATGATCTCCTTCTCTTTCATCATAGAATTTTCCACATTCTCTTTAACTCCTTGATCTTAGGGTTGAAACAATCAAAAAATATTTGGACATTCACAATTTCTTCAACTGTCCTAGAAAACAAAATGTTGTCTTCTTTATTTATGATTTCATTCATTTGTGGGCCCAAAAACTTTCTTTAATTTATTTCCCCACATTTCTTTAGGTTTAAAATTTGTTGGGATATTTATGACATGAGAGAAAAGGTCAAAATTTCTACTGGCATACCTAGAGAAACATCCTCTTATTTTTCTCTATAATATTTCCTTCATTACATCAAAGTCCAATAATTATATGGTTTGATCATACATTTTCTCAATGAGTGTGTTGGTATTAGTTTGATCAATTACACTAGCACATGAGTTGACCATATCATTTTCACTACTAATCCATTTACCCAAAATTTTCCTTAGCACAACTTCATTCCTACTCACATCAATCCAGATGTTTCCTAATGTAGACATTCTATAATGAAGTAATGCCCAATTAACATAGTCAACCAAAAATAGAATTATATCCTTGATTTTATCTTCATATCTCTGTAGCACTTCTAATTGTGTAGCCTTAAGCCTAGCTTTCTCCTCCTCCATATCTTCTGTAAAAGGATCTTCTAGGTGAAGAGGGGTGGTTGGTATCTCCACAATTGTCCTGGTAGGAGGAGGTGGGGTAGGGGATGATGTGATCAATTTTTGGGAATATTCCCCTACCTCCAACTGCCTAACTTGTTGTCCCTTATACCTAGCAAGCTCATTTTCTATCCTCACTCTTCCCCTTCATTCTTCATTGTAGGATGCTAAAACCTATTCATATTTTGCATGCAATTCATCCGTCATTTTTTGTTCTCTTCTTGCTGTGGCCAATGCAAAATTTGTTGTCTCACTATTCATGAAGGTGGATTCCTCATTAGAAGTTTCTTCAACTCACTTGATAATTAAAGTTCCCATCAAATTGGTATCAGATTTTTCAAAAGATCGAGACCTATTCCTCTTTTATAATGACCATATAACTAATGTAGCATGGTCTTCATTATACTTCACACTTTTAGATGCCCTTTTGGCTTCTTCATTTTTGTACATGGTGTTTATTTCTTTACTTACTCCATCAAAAATCATGGCATCCACAATGTCCCAATTTGGGAGAATTTGTACTCCTACCTCTTTTATCCTCACTCTCCCTCATTCTAGAGTAATTTTGCCAAATTCTTGCATCATCTCTTCTTTTATCTCATCTTTGATAATAGAGTCCTCTTTATCAAGTTTCTATGTTTGTCTATTCTTACATCTTTCCACAAAATTAGAAATGTTTGATCTCCAAAAAAAATCAATGAATGCCCTAGATTTTATAAAATTATCATCTAACAAAAATTTATGACAAGCCTATTCAATAATAGGTTCTAACTCTTTACCTTTGAAATCACTTACAGTTAAGTTCATGACTGGCATAGGGGGCTCCTTCAACATGCCTTCCTCTAATTTAGAAGTAGGAACAAAAATGTCACCCTAGCTCCCCAAGTGCCCCAACTTGCTCAACTATGAGTTGTTCATTTTCAAACTGGAGAGGGGATTGAGATGGTGTATACATCTTACTTTCTAATGTAGCAACTTCTCCAACTTTTTTCTTCTTTGATGCATACTTAGAAGAGTAGATCTCATATGTGGGCCTCTTATGTATTGAGGAAGAGGGTGCACTAATCTCACTTATCTCTTTTTCTTTCTTAGCAATATCCTCTTCCATCCTAACAATACCATACCTTGGTCTTTTATGAATGATATATTGCCTTGGGTTCATAGCAAGAGTAAAGGATGGTCTCCTCATTATCTCCTTAGATTTATTAGGGTACATTTTTATCATGGCTTCCTTTTTCTCATTCAACACTTCCATAATCTCAGGAGAAAATGTCATCAAATTGTTTACCTTGTCACCAATTGTTTTTGCATCTACTAAAGGATTATAGTCTTTGTCAAAAGCATTCACAAATTCAAAAACTTTGCACTAGACCCTCCACTTCTCCTTTTTAACTTCTTGTTCTTGCGAGGAAAACTCATTCCTGATGATATCTTTAGGGTAATAAAACTTATGGTCATGATTTTTTTCATTGGTCCTCTTTTTGAATATTTCATAAAATCCCTCATGATCTAAAAATCTAGCATGAGATGTAACCATCTTATAAGGGTCTAAAAATTTATATAGGAAAATCCATCCCCCTTTTGTGAGCACAAACTGAGGGGCTACAATATATGTAGGGAAAATAGTACCCCTAGATCTCCTTGCTACTTCAACTTCCTCCAAGCCCCTAATTTGCCATAATATTTTTGCTAGTCCTACCTTAAGAGGCACTTGGTAAGGTCAAACATGAGGAGTGCCTGGAATCCCTATATTCTAAAAACAATAGAAACTAGATAAGGAATGAAATCACCCCAATTATGGGAAACCTTCAATCTAGTGGTTAAATCCATAGGTCTAAGAAACTCTAACAATAACTTCAAAATCCTTGGGTTATCATGAGACAACAATGTTCTCAAGCTTGATGCAAAATATCTATCAAACTTGACAAAACTGGCATCATCCACATCCCAAGACATGTTTATAATTGACACCTGAAGGTAGTCATTGTCACTCTACATCTTAAAAGGCTCACATATTTTTATAATGACAACATGATAGTCATTGATCTCCTATTTATCCAACGATCAACAACCAATCACCATATGCGATCTTTTAAGAAAATGGCTCATCCAGGATCTTGCCATGTGGAAGCATATCTAAACACAAACAACGATCACATAAGTCTTTTAATCACTTGGTCTCACCAAGGATGCATGGCATATTGTTGCAATGAATAACAACAATGTTTCTTATTCTAGCAATGATGCAACAATTGTTGATCATGACCAAGATCAATGATATTAAACAAGCTTGTTAAAACATCTAACTTCTTGTTATTGGAACATGTGTCCATCATCCACAACACTTATTCCCAACTTTTATTAGCGCCAAGACTCCACCAAGTACATATGACACACTATTGCATTGTCACAAAGAATAAAGACCTCAGATCTTGGTATAGTGACAAAATGATTACCCTTGATCTTGTTTGATCCAATAGTCTAAAACACCCTTTAGCTAGTGTGCTTGATAGCCCCACCAGACACATGTCAAATGGTTGTATTCTCACAATGATTAAAATCCTCACACTTTCCTATAGAGAAAATGTGACAATCATTGATTCAATCATGATCTGATGGTTAGAAAATGATCAACAACATAGGGTGGCAAAGGTAAGGAATCAACGCAAAATTGAATTAAAATAAAAAGATTTGACATGATCAATCGCTCGTGAAAGAAGGGATAAATAAAGTAAAATCATGAAGTTCACAGGATATAATAGCTTTGAAAATCCCCCCTCCAGTAGAAATAAAACCCCTACAAGATATTTGAAATTAAACAATGGTAAACCCTCCTTTTGACTACTTAGGGTTTTAGATGATAAATTCTCTCTCTAAATTTTTCAAAATGAGATCATTGAAAACCAATTTTCAAATCTAGACTTGATGAAAAATCAACTCCTAAAAGGGTATGACATATTGGTCTCCCAAAATATCAATGATATTTACCAAGTACTCAAAATGTTTTGGTAACACATCTAATATCAAGAGTATTCGTCTCCCAAAATATCAATGATATTCACCAAGTACTCAAAATGTTTTGATATCAAGAGTATTCATCTCCCAGAATATCAATGATATTCATCAAATACTTTGAGTAATGGCCTTTCAAAATGTTGAGATGCAAGACATTCACCATATACTCAATTTTTTTGATCTCATAATACAAGTTATTAAAGATCATCACCTTATGGTAACTTCTACAAATACAAGTGGCATCATTTGGAATTCATCACTTCCTCATGATGTACACAGGGGGTAGGCCCATTAGAATCATAGTCATACATATAGACTTTCGAAATCCCTCTGAATATCAATCATCTAAGTGTTGAAAGCAATTATTCAATTGTATATTGTCTTTGATGTTACACAAAATGTCAAGTCTTTACTAGTTAGTGTATGTTGAGCTCATTTGGGCAATGAAGATAGTTTCTAGTGCCTATCAAGAATTCTAGAGTAAACCAAATTTAGAGACAATATGTGCTAAGTTCACTTAGGCACCAAAGAGAAGTTGGCACAAAACTAGTGTTGACCAAGCTCACTCGGTCACCAAAGGAATTTAGTTTAGGATGTAGTGTTAATTGAGTTCAATCAATTAATAGAGGAAGTTTAAAGAAAATATTTTATGAGTTAGTGTTGATCAAGCTGGGTTAGCTAATGAAGGATCTTTTTGAATCAACATATTTAGTTTGATGAATTTATTTGTTAAGTCTAGCTGACTTAAGGGATGAATTTTGAATATTTGTAAGTGTATTCAAGCCAACTTGACTAGGAAAAAGATATAAGGTTAAGTTGTGGGATTGAAAGAGACAAGCATGAGATTGAAAAGATAAACCAAGGAAGAAAATTGGAAGGATATCAAAGTATTCTGAGTTGACCGAGCTACAAAGTTTTATCTAATCAAGGAGGATCAAGTATTCAATCCAAAATAGAGATTTGAAATCAACAATATAGTTGCCTCAACAATCAAGTCATATCATTGTTACGCTCTAATAATTGTTGCATTGTATCAAATCTCTTAATAGCTTAATAGCTATTTGTCAAATCCTCTAACAAGGTGGCATTTCTAGATTGAAGTGTCGAAAGACCTCTAAAAAGGCCACTCCTAACAAGTTGATCAAATCCTTTAACACGGTCACACCTAATAATGTGTTTTGTAACATTTAATAGGGTTAGCTCCTAATAGGGCTCATTTTAGAAGAGTGAAAAACAATGACTAGTTGCAATTGGTGGTTTTTCCCAAATTGGGTTTCCTCATTAAATCCTAGTGTCATATGTGTTCATGTTATTTTCTTTATATTTTTTCAACTAAGTTAATTAAGGTTAATAACTTTAAACACCTTAAGAAGCATTTATTTCAATAATTACTGAGTAACAGAGATTCTTAGTGTTTGTCAAGTGATTCAGTGCTAACCAAGTTAAACCAATATTTTTAGTTTTAGCAGAGTTTGGTTTTGATTTGTATTCACATTTAAGGGATCTCGGATTTATTTTGGTGGTAACTAATTCACCCCTCCCGTCTCAATTACTCCTCTTATATTTCCAACACTAAGCTCCTCATCTAGTGATGCTTCTGGTGGAGCGTCAAACTCCCTTTTTCTGCAAGAATATTCTCATAGAAAAAGATCAAGAAAAATAGCTCTTAAAGTACGTATAGAAATACAAATAAGGAATGAATAAATAAATGTAGTGCTTGAAGAAAATACTTATCTACACATCAACATCTATGATGCAATCTTGTATACTTCGTGGTTCATCTTTTCAAGACTTCTAATAGTAGAGGTCCCTCCTCCACAATTTTATTTTCCTAACCCATGATTGGAAATAATATGATGATATTGTTTGTTTAAAAAGTTTCCTTAAGAGGTCCCTTATCTTCATATGTGTGCATATTCACCTTCTTATCATTCTTTACTACTTACTTGGACGGGATATCGATGTTGATTGGTTATGGTAAGTTTTTACAGAGGGAATACAATACCTTTATCTTATTGTTGTTTATTTTGACCTTGCTCATTGAGGGATCAAATATCTACATAATGGATAGGTAGCCTCCCTAAATAGCTAGCTCAATGAGTTAGCCAAGTAATGGGTAAGAATTATGATTTAGTGAATGAGTATTTTGTGATTTACATTTGTAGATAACTAGTCTATAACAATCATCCACTTCATTGAACTAGATCGATAATTATTGCAACTGTTGATATCAACTTTAAATGAATAAATTCTAAGTGGTCAAATGTTTGCTAGAAGTTCCTTCTATGTTGTCGTAGTTTTGACAACCACCTCTATTTCCCACTTTGATAGTTCCTCCAAATGTCATGGATTTCTGAATACATCATGGTCTAAATTTGGATGACATAATTGTTTCCTCTAATGATTTTGTTGATTATATTTAATTTGAAAAGTTTGGGTAAAAGTCAAATTTCCTCCTTGTACACTAAGACCACCATCTTAATAGCTAACTGTCATGTCTATGAGTATTGCCTTTGTAATTCCTTAATACTGAGGTATAATCCTATTGATGGTCTTCCAATTCATATTTATCTTTTAATGATCACTAAAAAATCTATCTTTGAAATATTTGTGATGTCTATTCTCTGTGATTGCTCCTTGTATTCTTGTTTTGTTTAACTCCTCGTGTTGTCTCTTTCCTCCTAAATATGGACTTGAATCTTTGTGAGTAGCTCTTTGTCACTCATTGATGTGAACAAATTTGTTTTCTAACCTTCAATTAGATTTCAAACCCTTTGTAGTGCCTCTCCCATTTGACTTCTGTAAGTCATCCTGATGGATGCAACCTTGTTGATCTATTGTTGTGTGGGATCATGATTGTGACCTTGAGTGGTTTACACCGAAGAGGTGATTTGATGGATGTTTTTGTATTAGTTGCTTTGATTATGCTTTGACTGATTTATGAGATTATGATGTGATTTTTGGTTCACTATGATTTGTGCTAGTGGTTACCAGGATCGATGTGGTATCATGAGGTTGTTCTGTGATTACCTTGAGATGTGTGCAAAGATTGCACTATGTACTATTACCATGCTACCCTGGACTAGGCTCCTGTAGTAGTGGTTAGTCATGTTTGTGATTGTGTTCGCTTATGTGTTTTAAGTACCTCTTTATGTTGTTTAATCAACCTTTATTAAATGCTTATATGATTAGAAATGGATTGTCCATGTTGGATTTTTGGGTTATGTGCTGCGGACATTTGCCTTATTATATTTTGATCTGAGAGATATTTGTTACTTATGTCATGTTTTACATTTGAGATGACCTGAGGGTCAGATGTTATACTTCGATTTTAGTATCATAGATGTTAGACCACTATGTTGTTTAGTTGACCATATTGCATGATGATGATGTCGTCTTGAGAGGACCGTGTATTTTATGATGATATTTGATTATTCGATATTTGGACATATCTCTGATTGTGCTATGTGATGGATTTAATGTTATGGTTATTTACGTCATTCCTATGTTGTTATGCTTTATGCAAACATGAGTGATGTAAATAGATTATTTTAATATAATTAAATAAATGGTTAAATTAGGTGATTTGATGCATTTATTGCTTCGGCTATGTTATTATATGCAATTGCACTTGATCGCGTTGTTTAATGTGCAGGATTTATATCCCTGGCAGTGGCACATGGAGTTAATGATTCAACCATTCATATTTTACCAATGTCGTCATTGTATGGTCGATGTATCCTTATTTTTAATTGTTTAACTTAAACCTTTTAGTGATTATTAAATCCGAACTCATTTGCATTATGTGATTAGACCAGTGAGCGTGTCTGTGCATTTAGAGTTTCACATTGTTGCGAAAGTTGTTAAGGAGATTTTTGTGTTTTTAAGTTTTTGGGCTTTTTATTGATTTATTTTAATTTATGGTAGCTTTTCAATAGATGAATTCCTATTTATAGGAATAGCCTATTTTTGTTCGGCTCGATTCGGGGTTTAACTAGGTTGGCTGGTTATTTTCCCTAATCGATTATTCACTCGAAAAGTGAATAAATATCCAACAAGGAATTTAATTCCTCACTTCTCACTTTTGAATTAGAAAGGTGGAGAGTAAAACTGAAAATCCTCTTCATGAGGATTTATTGTTTTGCTCATTGTGGGAGCTACGGGCGTGGGATCGTCACGAGGTTAAGCTCGTTGGATCCAGCTCGGGGAAACCTTGGATTGCCATGATTTTTAGTTACTTCTGCGGGCTATTTATTTTATGGTTCAGATTCTCATTTTTCCCTTTTGGCTGTGAGGTAGGGCTTTCCTATTTTATGGTTTCTGCTATATTTCTACTTTTGTTTTTGGTAGCCATTTGTTTGGAGGTTGAGAACTAGTGTTCCCCTCTGTTTTTGTATGCTAGTTCTACCCAGTTCGGTGGGTACAAACATTTTCTTGTTTTTCGAGATGAGGGTTTGGGGTTTTACACTGTTATGCTGGCCATTTTTGCATACGGTGTCCGAACTTGATTATTTTTAGATTTTTGGGGATTTTGTACCCAAAGGCCAAATGGGTTTTAATTTTGAAGTTTTTTCTAAATTTGGAGTTTTTACCTCATTTTGCGTGTCACCCTATTTTCTTGGGTTTTCTTGGCACAATGTGGGTCGTGGACCTTGATGATCCATTGGATATCAGTCATACCACTATTGCACTTTTATGTTGCATTGGGGTGCGTGCCGCATCCGTACTCCTGACACTATGGTTGGTTGAGTGATTTTATACTTGTTGTTATGGCTTCTTTTGGACCTTTGCTTTTGTTTTGTGGACACTAGAATTCGTGTAGAATCCATGCTCTCGCATTGAGGCCAGTTGAGTGAGTTCATGATGTTTGGTCTTGTTGCATCATTGGAATTCGTGTAGAATCCATACTCTTAGATTGAGGCTAGTTGAGTGATTTTATGATGTATGGTTTTATTGGCTTTGGGATTCGTGTAGAATCCGTCCTCTTGAGTTGCTTTCAATTGGGTGTTATCTTTTACATTATTTTTTCATCATGTCCTTGTGTTTTGATCTTCGTGATGGTAATGCGCCACACACAAGTACGTGCACATACATTTGTCGGGTGACTTGCGAGGCCTGATCTTCCATGGTACTTCCGAAAGTTATGATCATTTGGGGTTGGGATGGGAGTATGCATGCCCACAGGCACTTGTCATAGGATGAGAATTTGGGGTAGGGTAGCATATGGAGGGGGCTTCTATCCCACAGCCTAGTGATCATTGTGCCCAGAGGGTTGGTGGAGGAAGTTTTTAACTAAGTGATAACTAAATAAAATGTGTGATTGGTAATAAAAGCTTAAGATAATAAAAATGTGGGGTGCTAGAACCTTTCCGTTGAGGGATGTTGAATTTGCACAAGTCTGAGCTTGGGCTTTTCGATGCCAAGTGACTCTCCATGATGTCAACCCCTACTTAGTAGCCTATTGAGTGTCTGACCAGGACCTGTACTCCTTGCATTGTCTTAGGTTCTTGGTTACAACCATCATATTGTCTGGCGTGAGTGTTAGCCATGGATGTTGTTTTTGTATGTTTGTGGTTGGATCTTTATCTCCATTAGCATAGTGGGTGTGGACCTACAGGTGCCATGTGGTTGGGAGGCATTGCTACCTTCACCACTGCTAGGGACCGATGTATAGAGATGGTCTCTTATCCTAGTGCAACCATTGCTGGATGTTTTCACTTGATGCTTCGGGTTTCGGAGTATGCTTTCTTGTGATTTATGCTTTCATTGGAATGCTTGGATATCATTTTTAGATGATGTTAGTTTATTTGACGCATTCCCATATTATGATGTTTAGCATAAGACTAGATTATGTGAATTGTTGTATTGGATTATCTTATGCTTTTCTACTATCATGTTAGATTTCCTTTGCCTTTGTAGCATGTTTTAATAGTGACATCCCTATTACAACAGTACCGACTATCTGATCGGTGGCTTGGGATGTTATGCATGGGGGATGGCTAGGGCTCATGATGGTCTTATGATGCCATTGACGATTGGGAGGAACCGCATACCTAGTTTGGTTGTTTTGTGCATCATGTTGTTAATTATGCTTAATGTGATGTTGCTTTCAATTCACTTTGATGTTTCCTTTCTGTTCTTCCCTTGCTATTGATTAGATGGTTAGACTTTTCTTCCAATTTTTTCATTTTTAGCATTGATTCAAGTGTTCTCACCTCAAAATGTGGATCTGGTACTCCCTGGTGTGGAGGAAATTTGTTTCGTAGTTTCCTTAGCTTTTTATAAAAAAATTTGTGTTCATGCTGACTTGAGCTCTCGCGCAAGATTGCAAGTCTTCGCGTGAGGATGCAAGTCTTCGCGCGAGGCTATGCAAGTCTTCGCATGAGGCTGTGCACTTCTTCACATGAGGTTGTGCACTTCTTTGTGCGAGAAGGAACTTCTTCATGCGAAATTTTGTTGTTCTATAATTTCGCGCAAAAAATAGGGGCTATTTAGGCTTGTCGAGAAAAAGTTTGAAAGTTGGATTTGGATACCCTTTTGGGTTTTTCACTTTCCTAGTTCAAAATAGATTTCCTAAGGGGTATATTTAATTTCTTATACTTAAGATATATTTTAATATATGTGATGAATCTTTTGAGATAGGTTTCAGACCTCTTCGAGATAAGATAAAGATTTTAAGAAATTTCAGGGCTTCAGAAATCCAGACTTAGCCAATTTTCAGGGCTTTGGGATTTTAGACTTAGCCAAATTTCAGGATTCTTCTTTTTACCCCAACTTGGTGTTTTGTTGATGAGTGGACGTTCCTTCGAGCCTCATCATGTGCGTGGTCATTTTTGGCTTTGTTTGTGTGTGTTAGTTTGGTAGTGGTGTTCAGAGATTCGTTGGTTGTCGGGATTGTGGTGAAGTCTTCCATTGCGATCTATGTGATCTATGTATGATGTTGTCATGTGCATTCATACTTTTAAAAAAAAAAATATTATGGCTTGTATTTCATCCTTGTTTCCAAGGATCTCCGGGTAGGGTATTACACCCTTCTATTCATCTACTTGTATATAATTATTGTCTATCAACACATGAAGAGCCTATATATAGTTGTTTCTAAATTTTCAACGTGGAAGGATATATATCTTATGTGTTTCCTTATAGATTTTAGACTTCCCTTTTACTCCTTGTTATTTCCATCACCAACCAAATTTCTCCTTCATTCTTTCTTCTCCATATATCCATGATCGTTATCCTTACTCAAGTGTGAATGTGGACTATTTGGAATGCTAACTGAGTATTCTTTCATCCCATGTCTTTCCCTTTCCACTACTTGTATATGAATGCCACATTTGCATCCCCAATTTAATCTCATATAACAATAACCTTATATCTCAAATATAAAGAACACGCACACACACATATTATATCTCATATATAATTATATATAGGTTTATTTGACTAAAGCTATTGAACATCAACATAGCCAAACCAAGGTATGGAGCACACTTCTAACAAGACTTAGTGAAAGTCATAAGGGAAAAGATGTTAACCGAAAATAACCCTGCCACAATTCCACATCTAGAAAAAGAAAATAGCAGATAGTTGATTTGGAGAGAGAGACTTGTTGAGCGGTCATTTAGCACAATGCTTAATGGCAGAAATCCTTTCAAATCTCTCTCTTGAAAAGCTTATCAATGAAAAACTCCAAGGTTTTGGATGGTTGATTTTCAACCTATTGAATAACTCAATTGAAGATAAATGTGTATGTTCAACAAGAGGCCTTTGTTGGTACTAACCAATCTGCACAACTCTGCTAAAAATGCAACCACAAAAGAGGATATGTTTTTTGTATTTTTTTATTTTATGATGAATGCAATTTATCAATGCAACTATATGAAATCATATTTTAACCAAATGTTTGAAATGCAATTAACAAAGATAAAGTATCAAGAGACATTAAGTAAATTTCTAAAAGGGAAATTCCTAACAGACATAAGCCAAAGTGACAACATGTCTGTGAATTAAATTATCAAAAGGATATGGTAGGAAACCAATGAAATTAGGATTAGCGCTTCCTTAACTCCACTAATTATTTTTCTAGTTTTGGGGTGTGTCCAATCCCTCTTTTCTTAGTCACTTTATCTTATGAGTCTATGCAAAATCTAAAACTTACATTGTTTTACATCTCTTACTCTCTCATCCTGATGATGGATCACATAGTGATTTGAAATGTTGATGGTAAAAATCTGACACAATCTAATCCAAAAGCTAAGTACCATAACTTCAATAATAATCAAAAGATGTTTCATGTTTCATCAAATCGGGAGGCCATGGAAAGTGTGCTCACATGAAACAAAATGCTATGCAAAAACAAAGATGATCATTTATCCAATTCGTCACAACAGTGGAATTCTTTAACATAAGGAAAACTCTAGAACAAAAAGATCACACTATCATGACAACGCAATAAAACCATTGGCTCCATTATTATTCATGAATATGCATTCATAAAAATAATACACTCTAGCAAGAATAACCAACTCAAAATGAGAGCACCAATAGCATATATTATTGCATAAAAGTAATGGCCTGGAGTACATATTACATCCATGTTTTTAAAAGGAATCCTTTCCTCCCTTTGTGTTAATAGTAAGAGCTCTTCTAATGAAAACTCGTGTTAAAAAACTAATAAAATAAAGCTATTTACATACAAATTGACACTCTAAATGGTGCTAAGTAGGTCTCCACCCTTACTTATATCAATTAATGGGCGCATGAGCCTTTACATGACTTAAAAGAATGAGAAGATAAGAAGATAGAAGCCATGAGATGATATGGGAGTCATTGAGAACTCTAAAAATGGAAGCTCAGCCTTCTCTAGGTGTCTCTAGGAGTTGAACTATCATCAAAATGTGTTCTAATGCATGGAATACTCTAAAATAGAAACTAGCTGTTAACTATCGATGCATAGTTTCTTCTTCAAAATTATCAGTGCACCTCTGAGAAAAGCATACCTGTGCACCTTGGTGACATGACCCAAAAATCCAAAAATTCTTCCAAGTGTCAAAACTGAATTTCCAACATCTAGGTTTTCTTCCCCTTCATACCAAAATGATATTTGGATGTTTGCTTTTGAACTTCTCTATTATCTCCACCACTTCATTAACCTCTAGTAAATCCAATGAATCATAGTTGTTTACTTCTATTCTTGTATCGACAAAATCTTCCAGTTTGGTATCTAGTTCCAACAATGCTTCTTCAGTTTTAAATGTGTGTCTCGCATTATCTTCTAATGAAGCATTTTCAAATGTATCTCTGAACTATTGAACTACCGTTTGCACTGAGGAAAGCTTGGTATTTGACTCGTCTTAAAAAATCTCAAGGTTAGTGACATTGTAGTATTTATTTTCTTCCAAAAATTGCTCTTGAGACTTATTCTTAATTTGTTGAATTCCTTCATGTAACACTTCCATGACCTTATTCCCCAAAGATATTTTCTCTGTCCAATCATCTAATTTATCCAACTCTTGTATTGAGTATATCTCCATCAGCATCCGGTACCTTTGCCCTTTTATAGATTTGAGTGCTTGCAAATCATTGGCCCAGGTACCCACTTCATCCATTAGCCCAAAAATTTGGTTTATAATGGAAACTAATTTGTTGGCATTAGTTTGGATGTTTTGCAATAGGTTCAAATTGCCCTGTATTATTTGCACTCCCCTTTCCTCAAAATTGTGATGTCATTTCTAACATGCGTGCAAAAATGAATCCATTGGTGACCCTACTTCCCTCTTTTCCAATGTAGCTTGAAGAGCAATCTCAAGATTATTTAGGTCTATCGATCCCACCACTTTGTTCAAGTATCCTCTCAATAGCTCATTCTGCTTCTGTGACATTATTAGCTCTGACTCGTCTTTGTCCATGTGTTTAAAAACTTGCTTAAGGCCTATGGTAATCAAGACCTTTTTCGTATCCACTATGGGCTTTCCCAGTATGAACTCCTTCACCTAATAATATTTTAGAGTCAACTCTTTGATGTCGGCATGAGGAGGTGGAATGGCGATGTGTGTTAGAAGGTCTTGATCTTGATTCTTCATTATGAAGGTAAGTGTTTTAGCATCGCCCTTAGGTGGCTTAGGCTTCTTTATTGCTTTTATAAATTCCATCATTCCCTCCTCTTTGGTAAGTTCCATCTACTTCTTTTTCCTGAACATGACCTCCTTCTTCGGCCATGATGGTGTTGCCCCCATTGGTGACATGTATTGTGCTAAAGAAGTTGGTTCCAAAGCAAGCTCCTTTCCCTTATCACTCCTCTCCAGAGTCTTCTTATGTCGAGGAAGATCTTTAGAGACAACTTATGTGTTATGTTGGGCTAATGACCTAGCCTTTGTATTTGGAGGAACTTTTTTCCTTTCTTTTGCTATCTGTCCTTCCTCAGATACTTCATCAGCATGTAATTGTACATATTCTCCTTCCTCTATATTTTGACTTTTTGTTTCCGCTTCAATTGTCGGAGGAGGTGGAGCTACTAATCCCTTATCTAATACCATTGTTATGTCTTGTGCCAGTGGAGAAGGAATGTCAAAAGGTCCTTGAGGTAGAGTGAGTAATTGATTCTAATTCTCTCCTAATGACTCATTCCTGGGAGTGTCCCTTATTTTCTCCCCTACCATCTTGGTGCCTATGGGCATAAAATCAAAATCTAAGAGGTCAAAAATTTATGATCCTTTGCCCTCTGTTTCTTCAATCCATTTTTGTTGCTCATCTTCTAAGGTCTCAACCTAGATGGGCTCCCTAGGTATAGATGGATATGTTTGAGTAGAGCTTCTCCGTCTCTCTCCTTCAGCTACAGTAGTCGAGTGAGTTCTTTTATTCAAAGGGACAAACTCAATTTGTTCCCCTTCTTCCTCATCCTCCACTTGTGGGATAGTTTCTAGCACCTATGGAGAGGGATTTCTCGTCTTCTTTGTTCTTCACTTGACACCTACCACTATTGTCTATGTTCAGGTTCATTTGGGCATTTTATGAGGAAGCTTCTTCTTCTAAGGCTCAAGGAGGTGGAACTGATTCCATTTCTATCGATTCTACTTCTTGTTGCTCCTGTTGAGCTTGTTTTGACTCTTGTTGTGCTCCTTCTTGAGTAGTTGGCTTTGCTTGAGCCTTGACCACTTGCTTTCTTACCTTGGGGGCTTCCTTTCTCTTCTTACCCTTTCTTTTTCTGATCTCAAAACACTTGACCTCCCACTCATGTTGGTGTATCATTTCCGATCTCACTGGTGATTTGGTAGGGTAGCTTGGTATAGTGACTTTTGTTCCTTTTCCTTTCTTTGGTCGAGGTGTAGCCTAAAGAGGTATGGCTCGAGGAATTAGATCCATCTGAAATGGTTTCTTGATCTATTCCCTTGTAAGTTTGACCACATGTCGACCCTAATGATCTATATTGTCATTCTCCTCATGCTCAATTTCTCCATCATAGATCTTCTCCCAATTGTATAAGGAATCCATTATTTTAGGGACATCTTTGTCTTGGGCCTTTAGGGGTATCTTCGTGTTTAGTACCTTTTTGGCCAGATGTAGACTCATTCTACAATAGTCTATAATACGTACATCATAGTCATCTACTGCATTCATCCAATGATCTACTAGTGTTTCTTCATGTACAAATTTCTTCCCTAATAGATGTTGCACCATCCCGATATAATCAAAATATGAGCATGGAGCTTGATAATCCTCCAGGGGATGTTGATCTCATTCTAAGTCAAATGTAGCAATATCTTGCTTCTGCTTTACTTTGAATGCTCCATTGGTGATCAGCCATACCCAAATTTTCTTGTGTTGTTTTCTCACTTTGTCGTATGCAAAAGTGAGTTGGCAAGCTATCTCTAGTGGGATGAGCCTGTTTGATGGGTATCTCAAGAGTTTTTTAGGACATAGAAGAGTACCAGCCACTCAGAGATAAGTAAAGGTCTTGAACTGGATGTAGTAAGCACCAACTTCTATTATTCATGTTGCAGCATCTGCTGACATTTTTTTTGCATAATCCCCTTAATGAACCTAATGATGGTGAATATGGAACCATCATTTACCACCCTGTATTCCACACTTTTGTAGTGGAAGCTTCTTCTTCACAAGATGTGGATATACTAGATAGGGCCAAGCATTTGTCTTGCATGCTTCCCTTTTTGTACAACCCTGGGTAGTCTATGGTCCTTGTTGCCAATAGATACGCCATACAAGGAGTCATGTAAAAACACAGGTCGTTGTTGATCGAGATCAATTTCTCATCTAGATTATCACTGAGAATAGTGGCCCAATCAATAGGCATCGTAGTTGTTCTAATGGTCTCAATAAAGTATATCATCCATGTCTTTAAGTGGCTTGCTGCTAGAAGGCCCATGGCTCTACTAAGGAGAACAATTGACTATCTGATATCATCTATCATGTATTCGTGTGTCATATCCACCTTTCTTGCTCTTTGGCCCAAGGGTGTCCTATCAATTAGGTACTTAGATTGTACCAACTCATTGCCCCTTGCCTCATTTTCTCTATAACATATGTCTACACCTTCATAAGATATCTAGAGGTATTAGTCTATCCGCAAAAGGTGGAAGACCTTTTTCAATGTTTCGCAGCCTAAGATCCAAAAAGATCTCTCTTGTCACACTCTTCACAACCTTTTCCTCAGGTACATAGTGTTGAGCTAATGCCATGATGAACTCAGAGGATTGAACTGATGTATGGTGTAAAGCAGCATTCACTAACCCAGTTTGGATGACAGTTGACACCATCGTTGATCGCTCTTTTGGTTTGTTGCATAGGGTGAGGAAAACATTCCAATCAATGTGTCCAAATTTAGTATCTCAAATCTCTGTGTGTTTGTCCTGGAATCGAGATTTCTTCAAGGCTCCTTGATACTTGAAAGCCCCTAGCTTGGGTGTTATCTTTGCTACCATGAAAGATGATGATGATGCCATTATATCTACACAAGAGAAAGACATATTAGTATCTTGACGTTGGAAGGCCATTATGACATTCAATCAGAACATGAACTGATGAAAAACTGAGTAAAAACAATCAAATTTAACCCAAAACCCCCATAAGTGTTTGATATGTGCACTAGTGCACGTGCACAAGTGCACATCAAAATTGCACTTTTAGACACAATGTGCATAGTTGTGCACATTGTGCACATGTGCAAGGTGTGCATGTGTGCAATTGTGCACATGTGCATGTACAACTGGAGTTTACATGTTGTTTATTGCCTTTTAAGGGGGAATTTGTGTTTTAAAGGTGCGAACATGCGCACCTTTAGAGGGTGCGCACATGCACATGTGCGTATGTGCACACCTCAAAAGGGTCTTTACCTTAGAAAGTTTAGAGTGTGAAGACCAGACAAGCAGAGTTACACAGCTTGGAGATATGCAAAGGTATGGTTGTGGCAGAGAGCTAGAGACTAAGTGAGGAGAATAGGGGAGGGGTGGGGTTTATATAGGCCCGACCCTCCTTAGTGTGCACCTCTAAGGGTGTGCACATGTGAAAGTGTGCATGTGCACAACCTCAGAGAGAGGCAAGAGTGCTTGTGCACATATGCACACTTTGTGCACTACGAAGTGTAAAACTTGATTTTTCGCCCCTCTCCATAACCAACACTACCCAATCTGAGAGTGAGGTTTGACTCAGACATAGAGGGGGGTCATGGATGACCGAGGTGCCTGACTGGGTGCCTCATAGAGGTTTTGAAACTAAAAGGTCCCCATTTTGTGACTCAAAATGGGGCGTGCGTTGTGGGATCACAACAAGACTCAATTTCAAATCAAATCAATAATAACGAATAAAATACTCAAATCTTTGGCTAATTGGGAAGGTGGGAAGTTAACTTCAAATTTGAAAATCCTTGGCCAAGGTAAGTCTAACGGATGTCGAAGTTGTGACACTACATACATTTGTGGAGAAGTTGTACCAAAGTAGTCGCTGGTTACAAAGTGCAACTAACCATGATGTAAGTGTCCCTACACTAGATTCCTAGGAACTATTGACTTGATCATCCACCATCCCTTGCGGAGGGCCGGGTCTACTTTGGATCTCGAAGCAAACTAGGGGGATCGAAAACAAATCCATGTTTGGATGGTTAAATGCCTCAATGATTCCTTTTCCCCCAAAAAAATGACCCACGCTAGAGATTTGGTACCCTATTGATGTTGAATTCAATCTATCAACTTAATCCCTATACACATCATGTAAGTATTCTACTTTTAGTTAATTGCATGTTACTTTTCAGAATATTACAAGGAAAAGAAGAATGTAATTAGACAAGTTGCATTTTGTTTATTATATGGTAGACTGTGTAATTCTTTTCCTTTTATATAGAAGGGTCTGAGGTATTTCCCTCCCAGATTCCCCTGATCAGGTTGTGAATGGTCATTTCACAAATGATTCCTTCCTCACTCTCATAGATGATGAAGAGAATATTGCCTCTGCTTTGCAATGCCTTGACACATTCTGTCTTGCTTTAGGGTCTACCATCCAGTAGCACAAAACCCTCTATTACAAGCAGTCTTACCTTCCTCGTCCTACTTGGCTTGAGCAATATTAATGGAAATGGGTTCAATATGGGGAAGTCTTTCATTTTCTGAGCATCCCCTTCACCTTCCAAGCCTCAACTGTTGAGCTCTGGAACATGGTTCTTGCCAGAATAGAGAAGAAGCTGGAGTATTGGATCACCAAACCTCTCTCCCTGGCGGGCAAATTTCAGATTTGCTCCAAAGTGTTGGCCGCCACCCATGTTTATTATTCTTCCTATTAGGCTCCTTCAAAGGCCTCTTACCTCAAACTTGAGCGCCTTCTACGTGACTTCCTCTAGGCGTCTGACGCTTCTCACCAGGGCTTTCATAGAGTTGCCTGGGATTTCTGCTATCTTCCCAAGGAGTCTGGTGGCCTAGGCTTGATGTCCACCCATAAGCAAGGTACTATTTTATTTGTCAAATGGGTGATTCGAGCTCTTGCCGACAATGAAGCCTAGAAGATTTTGTTAAGACATTGTATTTCCTCAGGCTTTCCAGTTCATCGGCTAGCTTGGAAGGGGATTGGGTTTCAAACCCTTCTTATTACCTTTGAACCTGTCCAGATTCAGGGTACTTTTGTTGCCAAGAGTATTTGGAGAGCTTGGGAAGTAGTTAAGCCCTGGCTTTGTTGGGTTGGCAATGGGTTCAGAGATGGGCTCTCCATGAACCAGCATAATCTCTGGTGATCACCTTTATTTGCTATCCAAGGTGTTCCCCTGGCTAAGGTGCACGGGGCTAGTGCTCTGCATTTTTGTAAACATGACATAAGGACCCCCAAAGATCTTCTTTCCAGAGTTACTATGAGCTTACAGTCTTGGGAGGACATAAGAGTGCAATTCTGGCTCACTCATCCAGATCAGCAAACTTTTGATCTTCTAGTTTCTATGGTGCCTTCACATTTGTTACATAAAGTGGGCATATAGTCTTATTGCCCTTGGTGGAAGGATTGGAAGTGGTACTCAGACACCTCAATAACCAGCTATAAACCTAAGCTAGGCTACCGATGGCTGGTTCCTCACCTGCCCATGGTTGATGTTCTCAACCAACGTTAGCATTCGCAATCTTCGCATCACACCTGGAGTCATAGGTTCTACACTATGTGGCACGCCATTACTAAAGCCAAAATTGCGCATTTTGCCTGATGTATTCTTTTCTAGGGCTTGCCTTTGGGCCCCTTGCTGCTGCACTTGAAAGTTCTTGACCCCCGTTGCCCTTTATGTGGTCAACCAGAGTTGCAATGGATCCATGATCTCTTTCACCCCTTCCGCCTAGAACCTTTTTGTTGGCATATGGTTCTTCTAGGTGATAATAATCTGATACCCTTCAAATACACCTAGATATGGCATGCTTTCAAATGGAGATCTTATTTACCATTTGGAGAGATCGCAATGCAGTCATTTATGCGAACAACATGCTTGACATTAATGTGGCTATATACGCTAAAGCATGTATTTATATCAATTTCATGTTGCAGATTCAAGTACAAATGGATAAAGTGGCTTTGGAGGTGGCTCACTTATAGGAGTTTTTGGCTCATTGGGGAAATGCCCCCTGTATGGTTGCTCATGTTCCACCGGATTTGGCCTCTGGCGACCGTAATCCTCCTCGCGGTCATTGTTGAGGACATAGCAGTTATGCTCGCCGCTCGCACACACCTCGCTCTCAGCCGCATCGCTCTCCTAGCAGTGGTGCTTTTGGTCGGTGCTACTCTTCTGGAGGTTCTGGTGGTTGGCACCGCTCTACCTGGCCTCCTCAGAGGTTTGGTTCGGGGTGGTCCTCAATGGCTCCTCCTGCTACTCCTGCTACCGATTGGCCTTCTTCTCACCCAAACCCCAAGTGGGTGTTTTCCGGCTGGACTTAGCCATTTCTCCTCCCAGGGTTGAGGGAGAGAAAGATGAAGATAATGTTGCTGCTGATGATGACAGATGGGCTCCCCCTAAGCCATCTTCTCACCCCACCATGAGGATTTCTTTGTTTTCTGTTGATTTCTAAAAGTCTTTTTTAATGATAGTTGATTTTTGACTTGTGGTTGTATGAACTCGCGGGGTGATCCTATTTCCCATGACCCTTTTTTTGTGAATATATAACTTTATTGTATTTTTTTTTTATATAAGGAAGGGATTATTCATCAAAAAAAAATTAGCACAGCATTTATTATGTCATGCTCAAAAAAAATTATAATACAAATTTGTTCGCTCCAACTCCAAAACCTAAACAAGTTCAGTTTGTCATAAACAGCTAGTAAACTTTTGTTATTAATTTTTTTAGCTTGTTACATATGATGGCTTGTTACATTAAGTACCCATGAATTTCTTTCTCCAGGAATCACTCGCAAGTTATTAAAACTCTGTAGCAAGCAATAAGGTGGCTCTAATAGATCTCGCCAAAGATTTGATGTCAGGTAAGCGAGTGTCCTTGAACTTTTGAGTGGCGGAGAAGCCAACTTATTAACATTTAAATCAAGAAGAAAGCATAGATCCACTATTCAAATCTCAAGAACCAACTTGCCCACCATAGTGATGTTAAGTCCATCCAACGTATGCAAATGCCATAAACCAAGACCTCCAAACGCCCAATGCCTCAAGAAACCGTAATACCAAGCTTCTAGAGAAAATTAATTAAACACTAAGTACATGGAGGAAGTCATCCTGCTAGATGTTTCCCCTGATATGACGTAATAGAACAGGAACCATTATATCTGGAGAGCTTAATTGGGGCAAGTGCCCTTCTGTGGGTAAAATCTCCACAATTGACCTGCCTCCTAATTTCTCTTGTAAATATTCTGAAACAACAACAGGTACTGCCAAGTCTCTGTTGCTCTGCAGAATATGACAGGGGACTGAAACATGAGGAAGAACATCTCTCATATCACACAGGAAAATGGTCTTTGCCACACTCAGGGCGATGTCAGGTCTAACATTGAATAGTGTTCGGCTGAACTCTTGGACGGCCATTGAGTCCATATCCGCTCCAACAGCTAATGGTGCAAAACCTGAGACCCAAGCCTTAAAGTTTGATTGCATTGCCAAAAACAATTGGTTCAAATCTTCCTGTTCAAATCCTCCAAAATAGTCTTCATCATTAAGATATCTGCATGATAAACATAAACTATAATTAGAATACCGTTGTTCATTTCATGCTTTCATAAATGACCAAATAACATAATCTAACAAACATAGTATGTACTACTATAGGCACTGATGAAATGTACGATCTGAATATACTAATGATAGTAAAATAGTTAAATGCTCCCAATATCCACAGGCATCTTCAAGGAATCTATATGCGTGAACTGTTCCAATTAGCTCAACAAAGTTTTTGATATCCAACTATGTTTAACCTGCATGCCTGAAGAGCTAGTGAGCAGACTGAAACCACTCCATCCAAGATGACCTGCACGTTGTAAAGGCCTCCAAATGCCAGTGGACAATATACTTGAAATATCTGACTATGAAAAGACAAATTTTGAGGCCTTGTGAACATATGCAGAAGCTGAAAAAAATGCGATCTGATCACTAAACAGAGGACTTGCAACCTCCAAATAGTCATGGTCATACCTCAGGAACCTAATTGGATATGTATATTAATACAAATTGGTTGATTTAGAACTGTCTGCATTATAAACATGAAAATTCTTAACTCTAAGGGTCCAGCCATAATAAATTAAGGATTTAAAAACCTCAAGCATTAAAATTGTTACATATTAAGATAATTAAAATAGAAGTGATTTTGCATATCCATCTGTTCAGTTTCACAAAGCATGCTGTCATTGATTTTTCTTAAATTGAAGTGAAATGATTTTGTCCTGAAATCACAAGTTTTGACAGTTTCATATAAGTAGCTTCAATTTTAGCAATAGACAATTTATTTTCTTTCAAGACTCCCCATTTTCTGTTAATGTAATTTAGTGCTATCTATGATGAAACAGTTTGCAAATAAATATCAAACCAAGGAAATCTACCGGGATGCATAAATTGATGGAAAAATACAGAACTCCAACAGGAAGAGACATCAAATCCATCAGATATTCGTGTATATATCACTCAAAAAACCCATTAACTAGGGCAGGCCATATCAGATTAACTTGAAAAATGTTTGAATGTATGCAACATCTTGGGCACTTAGACCTTCATGTTGGTCAGTTAGAACATGCATGCATGAAACGATTAAATCTCAATATGTGCATAACGCCTTCACCTTTTCCTGAACCATACTCAACCTTTCCTTATTTGTTTATTAGAAGGGTTGGTTTCTAAAGAAAACAAGTTTGTGGGAACTGGGCTCAAGAAGACATTGTAACAGAATTTAAGATGTAATTGAGGCCAGAAATAAAAGTGCTTTCCAAATGTGTAATGATTTTGATTCTATTGTCTAAGGTACCGATTCTCTCTGGAAATGCTAGGATGCTGATGCTGATGCATTCTGATGCACGGTGCTCCACATATGCCCTGTGGAGGTGCTCAGGAAGCGCTGCCTGGGCCTGTGGATGCTCAATTTGTGTATTTGTGTTTGTGAAGTTTGAAGTTAAACTATTAATGGTGAAGTATCATACTATATAATGATTTATTTTTGTATATTTCTTGCATTTCTTTATATATATATATATATATATATATATATATATATATATATCCAAATGCGTCCAACATCCAAAAAAAAATCATACATCCATGCATCTGAATCTAGCATCTGCATCTGCAACTGATGTTTTAAAATTTTTACTCAGTTTTTGAGCTTGTAGAGCTCTCTCTGCAGATCAAAGTATTTTGCATCAGTTTTGGTATTGCAGCAACATGTAAAGTTGATTCGAAAAGGGGAAGGAAATCTGGGAAAGGAGATGGACGAAGATAGAATACTAGAGATGAATTGGTTAAGAGATTAGAAGCAATTGAAGCCTAATTCTGGCAGTACGAGTCTGAAGATGAACAAGAGAAAGAAGGAACACTGGCTGGAGCAAATGAAGCAATAGATCCTGTCAAAAGGTTGATCAAAGCTATTTCAGAAAACGAGACCAATGTTGAGGCTGAGATTTCAAATTTCAAAGGTGATGTATTGGCTGATTTGTTCAAGGTGATCTATATCCTGATTTTCTCAATGACTCCAAATAAGATTTTTAGGACTAATTTGAAATGGAAAACATGAATGTAGAGAACCTAAAGAGAATAAAGTATGCAGTGACAAAGATGACGTATCACATTGTCTTATGGTGGGATGACCATCCGAGTAGCCAGAGAAGACAGGGTAAAGACAAACTCAGATTGTGACCTAAGATGATGAATCAATTGAGATCCAAATTCTTACCTACAAGTTATCAAACATAATTCTTCAACAGTTTCAAAACTTTAGATAAAAATAGTTATTTATTTTTATATATGGGAAAATGTGCAAGAAGATGGTGAATAGGTTACTGCTAGATACCTCTATTGGCCAGGTCCCAAATCTACGACGAGATAGCTCTAATCAGCATAAGCATCATTGGTAAATCATATTATATGCTCTCAGAGCTGAGGATAAACTCAATCAGGGTGTGACCATGTATATGTTGTCAAGCAAGAGTGGCCTCTCACACTTCTTTAAACGAAAAGGAAGTACCTCGGAACCTGCCAAGAATGAAGACCCTAATGAAGATGAATATGTGAAATTCAACTCTGGAATAAGAGGAGGCAGAAGTGGAAGAAAAGGACAAACTTTTGGTGGTCAAATCTGTTTGCATGTTTCATATGTAATGAAGCCCATAAGGCCATAGACTGCCCTCAAAACCCCAAACGGGAAATGGTAGACCAAGAGGAAGAACCTCCAACACAAGAAGTTGATGCGGAGATCAGGAACACTGTGCATGATATTTGTAGATGGTAAACAAACCACAGGTTTTCTTTATTACAAAATCAAATCCTCGTAAGCTTGCTTCGTTGAAAGGACCATAGTGTTTTCATGAATAGATCTTGTCGTGTTGCTTTCAGAATTGGTCCTTATGAAGGCAAAGTGCAATGTGATGTGTTGACAATGCTTGTCATTTGTTGTTGGGAAGCCCCAAGCAAGGGAAAAAGAAGGGGCATTGGAAATGTCAACATTGCCTCTTCTAGAAGAAGTCAGACTTGAGGTTTGGAAGAAAAACATAACTCTAAATGAGCCAGGAAGTGGGATAGAGGAATGTTTGTGAGCCAAAAGAGAAATTTGATTTTGTCAGTGAGGCATGATACATGATGCATGAGAAGCAGAGCCACAACAACACCAAAGAATGTGGTCAGAAGAGCACCACAACAGATGGGCGACAATTCTGTTGACCGTGACCTTCATTCAATTCAACTTATGAACATTGAAAAGCAATACTAGAGCCTGCAAAGGGGGTCACACTACTTCTGAGAGATTAGGAGGAGGAAAGGGCATAGATCGGATCAGAGAACAAACTAGAATGAAGAATTAAAATGTTGACATTCCAATCACTAAGGGCCGGTTTGTTTGCGGGAATTTAACTGGAATAGGAATCAACAAATTCCTAAAATCTCTAAGCCTAGAGGGATCAAAGACAGCGATTCTCC
Source organism: Cupressus sempervirens (assembly GCA_028749045.1). Classification (NCBI taxonomy): domain Eukaryota; kingdom Viridiplantae; phylum Streptophyta; class Pinopsida; order Cupressales; family Cupressaceae; genus Cupressus; species Cupressus sempervirens. The sequence goes on along the minus strand of CM053784.1, from coordinate 606,238,728 downwards.
TGGTAAGGAGAGAATAACAGAAGAAATTGAGTGAGATTTTACAAATAATACTCAAGTTGGGAGGAATATTGAGTCATAGGAAGATGAACAAGCTCATCGAAAATCCTCAGAAAATATGACAGACTCTGGTAAAGAATGACAGCCTAACTCAGTCCAAGCGCAATGGTGCAGTGCATGATTGGAAAATCTAATGGTGGTTCAGATTGGATCAAGGGATCACAAGAGAAGACTTGGATGAAAAACTACTGGCAGCTTGTTGGGAAGGTCAGAATTCAGATGCAAGCGGTGACAAAAGTCAGTATGACGTTTACTAAATCAGATTGGTTCAAGTTGGGAGATTAAGAACTTTAAAAAGATGACAATGTATAATGGTCGATCTAATGCTGAATTTTCCTGTTTCCTGTCAGTTTAATCATCTAGATATTTTAGGAAATTCTTTTCCATGCCTGCTGTTTGTGGAAGATGTGACTACTGTGTGCAATTTATTGGGTCTTGCATATTTAAGACTTGGGACTTTGTCTATTAGAAGGGTGGTTTGCTGAAAAAGAGAGCCTTTGGGGGACTGGGCTGGAAGACATTGTAAGAGAATTTATGCTGTTGTTGCATCCGCAAATATAAGTGGTTTTCCAATTTGAAACGATTCTACTTTCGTTGCAAAAGAGGAACCTGCATCTATTCTTTATATTATGGTCACAGTTTTGAGATCTGGAGAGTTTTGTCTGCAGATCAGACTATTCTGCATCAGTTAGTCGCTAAATTTCTCATCTGTACATAAGAGTCTCAGTTTTGAAATAGTTATCTTTATATGGACAAGCAAATTTTGACACTGCATATGCGAAAATTCCTGTTTTGTGTACCAAAGGCTCCCTCAAAAAGGATTCAAAAGCCTTAGAACGCATATATTGACTAAATACCCATACAAGTCCAGAACTGATACTTCTGGACAATACGCAAACCTTCAAAGGAATATGCTGATTCCCTTTATTGATCCCTTCCAGCCCGTTCTCAACATAAACTATAGATGATGGAAAGCTTATTTTTATATTTTTATTCACCATCATTGTTGAGTAAACTGCAGATACAATCTATTGATAATCTGCCGCATCTTTTGTTTCCGCTTGGTCAATTGTATTGTTCATTCTGTAAATGCTGCCAAATGCAAACATTGCCGCTGATCACCTACTCCTCCCACTTAGGTGTAGATTTGCGTACTGGAAAACACACATACTAAGAGAACAAAATCCATTTGACATTCTGTTGCTTTTATACATCATTTATCTGTTCATGGCTTTTTATTTTCCTCTGTACATGGTAGACTTCGGAACATGGATACTGCAAATTGAATGTATAGTCCAGGTGAAAACATGGTGAATAAGAGCTAGCACGCTCAATAGATCACATTCAAAGAGATATAAGTGTTCAAACGACCTCAAGCAACTAAAGTGAACACCCTGAAATAGAAGTTACAAAACCCAAGGGTCTCTTTTTCCTTGCTTGTCAAATTATGATGGATTGTATCTGACAAACTGCTTTCTCTCACTAAAGCTTTGTCATATAGATCGACTGAAATTTCTCTATTATAAGTATTCTCTTTCCCTTGTTTTTATCGAAAACTAATCATGTACCCCGAGGATTCCCAAGGATTCCCTTGCTCCAGAATATATTCTGAACCCTATTACCTCTTTTAATAAAAAAACTAATAATCTACCCCAAGGATTCCCTTGCTCCAGAATATATTCTGAACCCTATTCTATGTGTTCTCTTTACCCCCTTTTCATTAAAAAACTAATCATCTACCCCAAGGATTCCTTTGCTCCAGAATATTCAATCATATTCTGTTCAAAACCTAGGATAGTGATAATGGAAAAGGACCCAAAATACTGAAAACTCCTAATATAAAAACAAAACTCAAAAAGACACAATGATGTCTAAAACCTTCTAAAGCTCAATCGTAGAAGCAAAACAAAACCTAATTTAAGCACCAAGGTTTAACTCGAAAAGAGAAAAGAAATTATTAAAATGATAGAATGACCTGGGAGAAGTCGATATCGTGATTATCTTGGAAAAGAGATGAGGCTTTTCAATGGACACTAGGTAGCCAATCAATCCAGACACGGAATGCCCCACAAAAATGCAGGACTCAACCTGTAACTCCTCAAGGATGGCCAGCAAATCACAAGCGTACCCACGGAGTGTAGAATACCTATCAAAGTCAAAATAGTCTGGATTTGTAGTCCCTGCTCCCATGTTATCAAATATAATAAGCCTGTAATTCTGCACTAAATGGGGAGTTACATGCTTCCAAACAGATTGGTCGGTGCCAAATCCGTGTGCAAGTATAATCACCGCCTCCCCTGAACCCAATACATGAACATTATGAGCTTCCACTAAATACATGTTTTCTTTCTTGCCCTGCACAGAAGCTCACACCAACAAGTAGGTTTAGGCCAAATGGTGTAATTTGTGGGAAATACGGGTATGAATATGGCTCAGAAGGGATTCAGGATTCGAGCTTTGCAATCAAATGGCCGGATCGGATGGTAGCCATTGAAAATATCTCTTTTATTTACTTGCAGGGTTGAATCTTATCTTGACGCAAAGCTGAAATGGCCGGATATTTCGTACTGTTGGGATCAATAATCGAGTTCGGTGTGTGAAAATTAAATTAACAGCTTGATTTTGTGCAGTAAATCTGTAATCTGTCTCCATTCTATGAATCTTGACCCATAAGCCGGCCCATTCGTACATCATCACTGGTTTTTTTCTCCCGGGTTGAAAAACAATGGAAATTTTGAGGCACGCAGCGTCTTAATTGAGAGATGCCCATGCGTCCACGGGGTATCCTAATTTTGATTTCTGGCCGTTTTAATAAATGCAGTTAAATCTTCAGGACTTCTATTGAGCGAGCTTAAAGACAGTGTTTCTTTCGATTAATATGTATTTAATTTAATATTTAAAATAAAATATATTTTAATATTAAAAAAGTCAGATACCGATAAAAAATCAACACTTTTGGTAACCATCATGAAAAATCTTGTTAAAAATCAAAAGCATAATAATTTTTAATCGGTAGACTTGAAATTTCATACTGCACAAGAATTCTTTACTGATAATTTGATAAAGATACAAAACCCATTTAATATTAGTCAAACAAGTTTCTCGGTGCTATCAGATGAGAGACATGGATGCCCCATGTGTTCCTGACCTTCTTGACATGATTGACATAGACGTCCTTTTACTGAACAAACTTTCACACCGCATTTCGACATTTTCACATAAATTATCTGGAAACAACTATGAAATAGTTCGATTCAGACATAATTTTATTTTTCACTGGCTTTCCTATGGAACTACCGAGAAAATGCATATTGGCCTTTTCAGAATAATGTTCAATTTTTTTCAAAACATGAATGGGTAATCTAATTTCACTGGTAAGAATTTTGTGTAGTAACAGTGTATTTCAATTAACTTAATACTGAAAGATGCATGACATCTGCATCTGCTGTAGTAATCTAATATTCTCACGGTCATCTTTGCGCAAAATTGACCCTACTGGATCAAAAGTTGCACTATCTACAATAAAAAAAACTAAAATCTTTTGAAAGTAAGAAAAGGTTTTGAGGGTGGGATTAGAGATGGTATCTCATGATCATCAACATTTCAGTAAAAGTTTGAATCTTGACTAAACCTACAACATCCTGATTTAATCATTACATTATTTGAAACCAACAAAAACTCGAAAATCAGCAGCGCATGCGTGCACATTTCGGATATATGAATCAGATAGGAACAAATTTTGATTATCATCATGTCGCGTAATTACTTGCCGTTTGGCCCTAGGAAACTCTGAGATGGCTTTTCCGAAGCAAAGCATTGGTGAAGGCACTGCGTAACGGTGAAAGAGCACATGCAATTTTAGAGAAAATGGTAAGAGGTCTCCTTTCACAATCAGCAAAATGGAATCAAATACTGAAATGGGTCCCTCAATGCAGAGAAAATGGTTTGTCACTTGTCATGGAAATTTCAAAGCACGCACATGGTCTGCCTCCTCTGTTTGCTCTCTAAAATTTCATGGTACCGTGGAAAGGCATTGCAGTCTAATGAGTAGCAAAATAAGAACTTGATGGTCGTGGAAAAATTGTGAGTCGTTTGTTCTTTTTATATTAATATTTTAGAAGACATTTTGCTCTCGTCAAGTTCCATCTTGTGATTTTGTCCTTCCCCTTCTATTTTGTTCTAACTGAATTTCTTGCCACGAGATCTTCGCATGACCCTTTAGTTTGGCCTTTGCAAATTTGACCCTATCTGGATCTTCAATATCTTCATACTCAAAGTATTTCTCCAATTCATTAATCCAATCGATCAATTCCTCTGAGTTAAGATTATCCAAAAATGCGAAAACCTCAAACTTAAGTCTTTTTCAAATCCTAGAATAGCCCTAAAAAGTCTCTCTTCTTCTAGGTTTAAAATGACCTCTTCTTTGACATTTCCTTCTTTTTCTTCTTCGTCCTCACTTTCATCTCTTATGAAAAGATTTATTCCTCCATGCATTTGTTCTTCAAATGCTTGTATTTGTCTTAGAAGAGATCTAAAACCCTCAGGCATAACACGTGACTCTTCCACCATGCTATCTTTGTGGAGGCATTTTTGTGCTTCCATTGAAAGCCTGGTGCAAAATGCCTCACAATTAGAAATTTGTCTACATGCTTAGCCCAAACTACGGTCCTCGTGCAACTACTTCATAGTTGGCAATCCATTTACACACTTAGGAACTCCTACTCTGATACCACTTGATGAGGGATGCTCCCCTTATTACCACAAACACATAATCAAAAACAAAGAAATAACAACAATTTGTGAAAACAAAATATGGGCTTCTTATTATCATTACAAATACAAAATTATATAATTTTGAAATACAATATGCAAACCCACATGGGCGCCTTCCTTACAATAATTTGTAACATATAGATGCGACTATCACCCAAAAATTTGCTAAACAACCTACGAGTCTTCCTTATACAGACATTTCTACCGCCTAGGAAGGTTCTAAACACTAAATCCTAAGCCTTGAGGTCGATCAAACTCACATAATATTATACCATTACACTTTATTACATATGATCAACTCAAGACAATTTACAAATTACATTTTCGGATGGGTCCACTTTGGGAGACCAAAACTAGCAAATCATTGACCCGATGTGCTATTATAACCCCATTCCAAAATCATCGACTAGCGATCTACAACAATTGGTGGCTAAAAGCACCAACATCCAATAGCTGAGGTTTTGCCTCATTTCAAAGCTATTTAGGCCTTCATCGCTAGACTTGAATTTTGGATAGCCAAAATTCATACCAAAAGTCTGCAAAAATTGCACCAATACATATGATATGACAATAAAACTCATCCAACAGACTGATATGTCAAATATGAACCTCCATATATGATATTAGAATAATATGAGCACATAATACCAATTTAATAAAAATAGAAAGCTTCCTCAAATAACAACTTTGTACAGGAATAACCCTTCTTAAAAACACAAAAAATGGAAATAGAAATATTTATGGGTGATGCAAGATTTCCCTTACATCTAGGATGCTCCTACATCATTCCCTTTTATATATATACTTCTATGAATACTATTACTAATGGGATTAAGGAATAGGTGGTTACTAACCCTTCTTTGCATGATGGTCACATGCTTCTTATTTATGAATACATTAAGGTCCATTATGTGAGGAAATCTATTAAGGATAAGGGTGAGTTTGAGAGAGAGTATGAAGATTTTGATTCTCAATATGAATTTTATGACACAGAGGATAGTGAAGGCACACGTTCTGAGGACCTTAAGGCCACTACCACCAAAGACAAAGGCAAGGGATCCTCTTCCAAGTGTTCCCTGAAGATTTACAAGGAGGAAGGTAAAGAGTGAAGAAGTACTAAAGTGATTATTTCCTTAGATAAGGAGTATAATGAGGAGGAAGAGGATATGAAGATGGATAGAGAAGATCCAGATAGCCACAAAAAGCAAAAGAGCTCTCCTTCCCCTACCATGAAAAACAAAAAATAGAAGAAAGTTGTGTCACATAATCCCAAGAAAGAGGGTAAGAATGTTTCCAATGAGTTTTCTCCAGAGCCTTCCCAGGAGCCTATTATGGATAACCCAACCCATTCCCCTGTTAGGGACCCCCCTTTTATAGTGAAGAAAATTATTTAGGAAAATATAGATATGAGCATGGTGAAGCTGAAAGTTTCTAAAGAGAAGATGAACTTGGCTATTAGGGGTTAGGAAATTGGTGATGTTGATCTCAACCAACTTATTGACCCTTCAATGTTAATTCTAAGTGATTCCGGCAAAGAACCAAAGTTGGATGTCCTTTTAGCTGTTAGGAACAATATATTGGATAATTTTAAGTCAATGAAGTGGTTGTTTCATGAGATTAGTAAGATCAATGGAAGGATGAATGCCCTTGAGGGAAGGGTTAGTAATTAGAATGATACTGATAGTGTTGAGGGTGTTGGGGAAAATACGAGGTTTGTGATTGATATTATTGTCTTTTATAAGTTGGAGGCCAACATTTTGGACTTGGATGGCAGGATTTCTGGCATTGAGAATGCTATCAAAGGCATCATTGATCAAAGCTTTAAGATCTTGAAAGTTTCTAGTGAGCACATTAAAATCCTCATCAACAAGTTGGAGGATATCTCTAAGGACAAGGCCATTGTCAGGATTCCAGATGAAAAGGAGGAAAAAATTAAAAGATGAGTTGGTCCAAGTAAGACAATCAAATCCAACACCAGGAAGATGGCTTCTACTACCACTATAGAGATCAAGTAAATTAAGCAAGGGAGTGAGAGGATGGATGATCTCGAGCTTGGGGTTTCTAAGCTTCTAAAGAATTTGGGTTAGTGGGCCTGTGTTGTTTGGGGTTTGTACTTCTTTTGGTTTATTTATTGGGTCCTATCCTTTTGTTGTTGTTTCTTCATGGATAGCTTTTTATTTCCTAGCTAGCCCAATTCTATTTTACTCATCTTTCTTATTGGGTTGTAATGTTATAAATTGTTAAGCCTATTTTGTGCAAGATTTCAAGGCCCCTTCAAAATCCATTTTCTCTTTATAAAAAACTAAGGTCACTCACAAGGTCTATGAAACTATTAATTTGCACATGTTTTCCATGGTCATAATCAATGAGCTATAAATCTTTTTATCATTTTGAGGTGAAAATAATAAAATAATATGTCAATCTTTAAGCTTGAAAAAGATTAGTAATTTATGAGATTTTTGGTGTTTTTTTAATTTCAAAATCTCTAGCTGTTTGTCAACTTCATCCTACATGTTGAAAAATCAAAGTCCCAATTTTTAGAAAGGTTAAGGATTGCAATCCCAACTTTTCCCAACTTTCAGTTCAACATCCCAATTTTTCCCATTTTTAGTTTAGCATCCTAGTGCAGGAGCACCTCAAGGTCTTCAATACATTTTGTCTTGTAGGTTGGCTTAGCCAACCACCAATTAATAAAGACTAAGATATAAAGTCCCAAGTTTATTTTTGTGTGTGTGAGTAGTTTAGGGATGAGTGGAGTCAAGGGATTTGAGTGGTCTTTTAAGATCTAGGTGTCAAGTCCTAGAAAGTCAACCAAAGCATCAAAATTTGACCAAGACCCCAAAGTGGAATGTTTTTGAGATTTTTGTGTTGTTATTTTTTTTAAGGTCTTATGTAGTGGTTTGGAGTTAAGTTGAACCGTGGAGGCTAATGATTTGACAAAATTGCCAAAATTGTAAAAGTCGTAAAAGTTGCTCATGACAACTTTTCCTAAAAACTTGGAATTGGTATTAGTGGTGTTCTAAGCCCAACCTAATTGTAAACACATGTGGGAAGGGAATATATAAGGTCATCCAAACCCTAACCTAATAGTTAGGAAGGACATTGTACGGATTATGGACTAGGAAGAGCAAGAAATTGGTTATATTTGCATATCAGAGCTTTCATCCAACTATTAATGGACTGAAGAGACTGAGTTAATGCATTGAAACTTGACTTTGTGTTGTGTACCTATCCTTTGTAGCATTGGTTTGATTTTCTTGTAAGGTTGGTGATCATTTTGATCATTTTGTGATTTCGCTACCTAGTTCAGAGCTAGTCATGTAAATAATGGCTTCAACTTGACTTCCTGTGGTTGAAAATTCATGGCCACTTGGAATAAAGTAAAGAACTCTCTATATAGTGTAGATATTAATTTTGGAGTCATTTCTTGTAGGGGAACTATTTTTACTACCAAGCCCTAGGCGAGTGCAACAACATTTTAGCTAGTGGTTTGAGTAGAACAATAGCAAGAGAGCTAGCTAAATGGATTTTGTTGAACCAATGAATGGAGGGATCATGTAGAGGGATGTTTCCTTGTGGTTTTAATGCAAGGAGAGGAGTAGAGGATTTTTTTAAAGAAAACTATGGAAGCAAAGAAGGCAGACTGGAAAGCATGCTCCTACAACCCTTGAAAATAGGGCTTGCTAAGGAAACCATTGTATGGATAGTGACAAGACCCAAGACCAAAGAAATCCTTGAGTATTTATAGGTGGTAGGAAGAATCCATTGTTGGTTCAAGGGTTTGTTTGGAGGAATTCTGAGTTATTCCAAGAAACCTAGTTTTTAGGAGGCCTAACTGGGGCAAGAAGGCTACAAGGCCTAAAACTAGGAAAGTAATAAATTGATAGGAAACCTAAGTAAAGAGCCATCAATATGGATCAAGGGGGAGTCAAAACCACCTAAGATGGTGCAAGGAAAGGAAAGAATCACTAGGGACAAAGGAAAACCTAGCTATCCAAACCACCCTACAAGATCAGTTAGCACAACAGAAAACATGAAGCCAAAACAACACCAAGGAGGAGGAGAACAAATTTTTGATTGTTTCATCAGATAATCAACATACATGCCCATCTATAAGGCCTTATGGGTTATGGCCAATTACAATATACAACTTCTAGATTTAAGATCCAACTTCAAGTTCGCATTTCCAAACACATAACACCTTATTCTATTCCTTTGTGTTATACCCCTCTCCTTAAAACTCAATCCTAGACCTCCTTAAATACTTGTGCAGCCACAGGTCAACCTATGACAAAACTATTTCCTTACATTAAATTCATGCATAGCCACAAGTTGGCTCACATCAAATATTAACTACCTATAAAAAAATTAAATGCAACAAAGGTTGGCCCAAATTGGAGCCAAACACAGACTACTAGGTAAATGAAGAATTCAAAAAAATACTAGCAGTCAGCAACCACATGAGCTCGACATCCAAAGAATCACTTGGTAGTGACTACAAACTTGACATCCTCCAATGCTTGGAAACCATGGAGGACTCGACAACCAAAGGAATCACTCAGCAACTAAAGGATCACTCGATAACAAAAGGAATCACTTGACAGTAACTAAGAACTCAACAACAATTCAAAATTGGTGCCTGACAATAACCAAAACTCAGTAGCAATTGGCAGAATAAAAAAAAGTGCAGGATTACAAGGCAACCCAGGATGCTCCTACATCAAACAACTAGGGTTGGAAAAAATGATTTTGCTGAACCATTGAGATGTCACAACCTGAGTTGAATCTAGCTTAGATTGAGAGATCCATAAGGCATCTTCACTAGGCCTATTCTTTCACTTCACCAAATATTCATAGTAATCTTCTCCTCTTGTGCTCTTACTAACTCTCTAATCCAATATTTGCTCAACTTTTTCAATCTACTTCTTTAAATAATCATCTGATACAACAACTTCATCATCTGACTCATGATACTTATATAAATCAGCAACATTGAATATAGGAGATATATCCATGTCAAACTTTATAACCAACTTTATAAGCATTACCACTATCAAACTTCTTTAAGATCTTACAAGGTCCAAACTTTTTCATCTTCAGTTTACTATATGCTCCAATAGGAAATCTTCCTTTCTTCAAATGAACCATCACCTCATCACTAATTTCAAAATCATAATATCTTCTAGACTTATCAACATTCTCCTTATACTTCTAGTTACTTTGTTCCAACCTCAACTTCACTTCCTTATGTAAAGATCCCATAAAATTTGCAAATTCTTCTCCTACAACACTTCTCTTTTCTTCACCAGCAACATTCCTCAAATCTAATACTCCTATAGGCTATATTCTAGTAACAATCTCAAAAGGTGTCTTCCATGTACTCATATTCATAGAATTATTATATGCAAACTTAGCTTGTGCTAACACTACTTCCCAATTACTTGGTTTATCTCCAACTAAACATCTTAGCAAATTACCCAAGCTTCTATTCACAACCTTTGTCTATCCATCTATCTATGGATGGAATGTAGAATTAAACTTTAACTCAGTACCCATTTTCTTCCACAAAGTCTTCCAAAAATAACCAAAAAATTTACTATCTCTATCAGAAATAATACTTCTCGGTAATCCATACAATCTCAGAATCTCTTTAAAGAAAAATTCAGCAATATGCTTAGCATCTAATGTCTTCTTACATGGTATGAAATGAGCCATCTAAGAAAATCTATTCACAACAAAAAAATATAGAATCATACCCCTTCATTGTTTTAGGCAATCCAAGAACAAAATCCATACTGATGTCACTCTAAGGTTTCTCAAGAACAACAATAGGTGTATACAAACTAGTATTATGACTTGCTCCTTTTACAACTTGAAAAACTCCACAACTCTTCACAAATTTATGAACATCCTTATACATTGGGGGCCAATAGTACTTCTTCTTCAGTAAACTCAATGTCTTATCAATTCCAAAATGTCCAACCAATCCACCACTATGCTTTTCCTTGATCAAATTGATTCACATAAAACTTCTAAGGATACACAACTAAATTCCTTTGAACAACATACCTTCTGGAATGAAATATTCATCATACTTACTTATATGAGATGTTAAATTTGGTGCTCTACACTCTCTCCACACCTTAGAAAAATTAGGGTTAGTATCATACAACTCTTTCATTTCATCAAAACCAAGAATGCCAACCTTAATCTCAATCAATAAAGAACATCTTTTGCTCAATGCATTAGCAACTTTGTTAGTAACTCCACTCTTGTGCTCAATGACAAATGTAAAACTCTACAAGTACTCAACCCACTTCATATGTCTTTGATTCAATTTATGTTGATTTCCCAAGTATTGTAAATCTTTATGATCAATATACAACACAAACTCTTTAGGAATAAAATAATGTATCCACTTCTTCAAAGCTTGAGCAAAAGATAAAACTCTTGATCATACATAGAATATTTTCTTTTAGCATCATTCAACTTCTCACTAAAGAAAGCAACAGGTTTACCTTCTTGACTCAATACAACTCCCATTGCACTACCACTTGCATCACATTCAACTTGAAATACCTTATTAAAATCAAGCAAAGCCAATACAAGTACTCAGCAACCTTTTGTTTCAAAGTCTCAAAACTCTTATCAGCTCCATGTGTCCACTTGAATTCCCTTTTATCTCCTCTCATTGTCTCAATCACAACATTACAAACAGAACTAAAATTCCTTACAAACTTTCTATAAAGACTAGCCAAACCATGAAATGATCTTACCTCACCCACATTCTTAGGTGTAGGCCATTCCAAAGTAGCTTTAACCTTCTTAGGATCCATCTTCAAACCATCAACTAAATCACAAATCCCAAATACACAATCTCCTCTTGTGTAAAAGAACACTTTTTCAAACTAATCAACAACTCTTCCTCTTTCAATCTCTATAATACTTGTCTAATATGCTCAAGGTGTTCTTCCTTAGTTGTACTGAATATCAAAATGTCATCCAGGTAAACAATCAAAAACTTACCTAAGAATCTTTTGAGAACTTCATTCATCAACCTCATGAAAGTACTAGGTGCATCAATCAAACCAAAAGGCATAACTAACCATTCATACAAACAATCTTTTGTCTTGAAAGCAGTTTTCCACTCATCACCTTTTTTGATTTTGATATGATGATAGCCACTCTTCAAAACAATCTTTGTAAAATACTTTTCTCCACTCAAACAATCCATTATGTCATCCATCCTCAACATAGAAAACCTATATTTCACTGTAATCTTGTTAATAGCTTTGGAATCAATGCACATTCTCCATTCTCCATTCTTTTTAGGTGCCAATACAATAGGTACAATACATGGACTCAAGATTTCTCTAATCAATCCTTTCTCAAACAATTCATGCACTTGTTTGTTAAGTTCTTCATTCTTTGTAGGTGTCAATCTATATGGTGCTTTGTTTGGAAAACTAACTCTAGGAATTAGATCCATACAATGACTTATACTTCTTATTGGAGGCAAACCATCAAGCATATCCTTTGCAACAATCTCTTTATACTTATTTAGCAACTCGACAATTTCTTTTGGTACTCAACTACCACTATCTTTTGTCACTCGGTCACTACCAGTTTCTTCTCCTCATTCATTACTACCAACACTTAGTCCTCTAGAAACTATAGAAAAACAAACTTGATTCTTCTTTACTTCCTTTTCAAATTGCTTTCCATTAACCATGCAATTTTTTATTGTAGTACAACTAACCTCATCTAGACCTTCAAAGGCAACAATATTTGCTTCTTCACATTTACCCAAAGAGTATATTGATTCAATCTTCCATCATGTACAACATATCTATCATATTGCTAAGGTCTACCCAACAAAATATGACAACAATCCATAGGCATAATATCACACAAAACCTCATCAAAGTAATGTCCAATCTTGAACTTCACAAGGCATTGCTCACTTACCAATATCGTATGCTCATCTTTGATCCATGAAACATGATAGGGTTTAGGATGCTTTAGCCTCTAAAATTGCAACTTTGTAACCAACTCTTCTGATGCTAAATTTGTAAAACTTCCACTGTCAATGATTACCTTGCAACATTTTCCAGCCATCTTACATCTTGTCTTGAAAAGACTCCTTCTAAGGACTGGTTCCTCACAACTTACCTCATTACATAAGGTTCTTCTCACCATCAAATTTTCTCTAGCCTGAGGTCCACTTGCTGAACCCTCATGATCTCCTTGAATCATAGCATTTTTGTTACCTTGCCTACTTTCAGAATATCTACATTCAAAAGATCTATGCCCTTCTTTACCACATCTAGAACAATTACCATGAAAACCACCTCTAGAATAAGAATGACCTCTTCCTTGGTAAGAACCAATACCTCCTTGGTAAGAAATACCACCTTTCCACTCAATCTTGTCTTTGTCATCATTCTTCCATTCAGATTCACCCTTGTCTTGCACAAAACTATTAGATCTACTATCTCTTCCGTAAGATCTACCTCTACCTCTCTAGAATCTACCACCTCTACCTCTTTGTCTTTGTTTGTGCTTCTTTTTCAAAATCTCCTTAGCTTTCAAGGCATATTGGTATGCTTCCTCCACATTTTCCAATTTCACAAAACTTATTTCATCTTGAATTCTAGATCCCAACCCATTTATGTACCTTGCAATTTTCTCAACATGATCATCCACATGTCCAGATCTAATGTCCAATCTATAGAATTTCTCAATATACTCCTCCACACTCATATCTCTTTGTCTCACATTTTGCATCTTTCTCAACAAGCTAACTTGGTAATCAACAAGGAGGAATTTGTTCTTTACCTTACTCACTGTCTTCACCCAAGTTTTGATCTTTTTCTTTCCTCTCCTTTGTTTATCAGTTTGTGAATGCTCTGACCACGGTAAGGCATGACCTTTCAGCCTGATAACTACTATCTTCAATTTCCTATTATCATGAGTGTTTTCATACTCAAAGAAGTTCTCCATTTCAGAGATCCAATCCAACACAACATTGGTGTCCAATTTTCCATCATAAGGAACAACTTCTGTAGTAGGCTTTGAATTTTCCCTAGAGAACACTCTCAACAACCTTGCTTCATCTTGATCTTCTTTAGGTTTTGGATTAAGGTTTGGTGCTATTGCTTCATCATCACTTACATCATCAAGATGTGCTCCTCTCCTTTGGGCTATCTCCATGACATCTAATTTGGCTATAATTTGTCTCAATGTATCTAATATTGCATTATCAACATTTCCTCTACCTCAAACCATCTTTACAAATCAGGTTTGTGCAAGATCGTAACCCTTTGCAAGATATAGGTCAAATCCATAGATTTGTGATTGTAGAACCAAATCTAAATTAGGTTTATACATGATCCAAAGTCCTAGTACAAATTGCCTCACACTTTGGTGATCTACTTGCACACTCAGGAATAACTGAGCTCTAATAGCACCTAATGCAAGGAAAGGAAAGAATCACTAAGGCCAAAAGCACACCCAGCTATCCAAAACATCATGCAAGAGTTAACATGGCAAAAAACATGAAACCAAAACAACACCAAGGAGGAGGAGAACAAAATTTTTATTGGTTCATCAGATAATCAGCATATGTGCCCAACTGTGAGGCCTTTTCGGTTATAGTCAATTACAATATACAACTTCCAGATTCACGATCCAACTTCAAGTTCACACTTCTAGACACATAATGCCTTATTCTATTCCTCGTTGTTCTACCCCTCTCCCTAAAACTTAATCCTAGAGCTCCTTAAATACTTATGCAGCCACAGGTCACCCTATCACAAAACTAAACCTTACGTTAAATTCATGCACAGCCACAAGTCAGCTCACATCAAATATTAACTACCTATACCAAAATTAAATGCAATAAAGGTTGGCCCAAACTCAAACTAGATATAGACTACTCAGCAAATGAAGACTTCACAAAAATATTGGCACTTGGCAACCACATGAACTCGACATCCAAAGAATCACTTGGTAGCAACTATGAACTCAACATCCTCCAATGCTCAACAACCATGGAGGACTCAACAATAAAAGAACCACTTGGCAACCAAAGGAATCAATTGGCAATAACTAAGAACTTAACAACAACTAAAAACTGGTGCTCGGCAATAACTAGAACTCAATAGAAACTGATAGAATGAACAAAAGTACAAGATTACAAGGCAACCCAGGATAATCCTACATCATAAGAATATAGAGAAGACCTATTCTTAAGCCCAATAACAACTTGGGCAGAAAAGTAGCTAGTTGATCCCATAAGTGCATAGGAAAGTGTGTAGGTATTAGTGGAGTTTGAAGTTGGTGGAGAATTCTAAAAGGGATAGGAATTTGAGGAGTGACCCCTAAGTAGGGTAAGAATTGGACCCTATTAAAGACTTGGGAATAGGTATTAGGAAGAGATAGAAGTGCTCTTGTGAGGTAGTTTAGACCTCCGCATCACATCCCAACTTTTGATCAACACCTTAATCTTTCAGAGATTAAGATTTAGGATGTCAAATTTTCCTAATAATCTTAACTTGTTCCCAAAAAATTTCCCTAATGCAAGATAACCAAACCCCAACTCTAGCTTTGTAATAACTAGCTATTGGAGACAATTTCAGAAACAAGAAAATAGAATTGATGGCTACAAATGCAAAACAATGGTTGAAGGTTTTAAGTGTGCTTATTAAAAATGTGGAAACATAAACCTTGGATCATTCTAAAACATAAACTAGTTATTCTAAAACATAGCATTAGTGAATCATTCTGTAGACCGCCATCCATATTTGCATTGTCATGACCTCCAATCTTGAGCACCAAATAGAGATTTGATCATAGCTCAATGCTTTATGTTTTTCTGCTTGGTCTCTACATTTCTTTACTCGAAAAATTTGACCAAAAATAGCTCAATGAAAATCACTATTATAATAGTTGAATTCTTTACGGAATGAAAAACACATATTCACAAGATTGTTGGAGGAGTATCAAGTCTTTAAAAGAAGCTTAAAATCTCCTCAACACAAGGCTATGATACAAATCAAGATGCTACAAACTGCTCAACTTGTTGAAATTGATTGACAATGATACAATTTGCTATCATGTAGAAGTGAGTGTTCCACTAATTTTAGAAAGCAAAGCTCATCTGGCATGCTCATAACATTGGAGGCATTAGTGATCACTATATTTGTCAAATGATTAAGATTGTCAATTTTGCAAAACCTTGAAACATTTTGCATTCAATTTTTAGCAAACACCTTATTGTAAAAGGCTTGCAACATATTTCTAAGTAGAGAAACATAAAGCATTGAGAAAAATTTGACCAAAATTGTGAAAGTCAAAATGGAAATTGTTCTAATAACACCTATTTAGGTGGAATAGAAAATGGTCATTTGGGGCCAAAATGGGAATACAAATTCCCAATCTCAATTTCAATTTGGCGCACCAAAATAAGATTTGAAATTTTTAGAAATTATACATGCCTATTCAAAGTTTAATTCCCATTTTCATTGTCAAATGGGCCCATCACCTCATAACATGTGATCACAAGGTACCTAGTTATTTGTCTCCTTTGTGTGTCGGGTGTGTGATCACAAGGTGCCTAGTTGTTTGATGAAATGTTCCTATCACAAAGGAGTCTTGTGGGCTTTATGGGAGAAACAATGCATAACACTTTTCTAAATATTCCCCAATCGGTTAGGAACCAATGAAAATAAAACAATGCCATCCATGATTAAAATGACTTATGATGGTAATCAATGCTACCTACCAATTCTAGGAGAATGAGGGATTGAAGAAATCACATAGTTTGTGCAGTTGTGCCAACTTCAAAAATTGAATGAAACATGAATCTTTGAAACCGTGAAAGGGCACATGTACAAAGCATGTGAACTATTTGACAAATGTCATTTTGTGTTGAGGCTCGATGGTGATGCAATTGGTTTAAATTGCAAACTATGTTTGACAAAATGTCAAACTTGAAAGCATCACTAGTAAATTGTAAGGCTCTACACCTCTAGTAAAGGACACACACAATACATGGTTGGCAACCTTTTGTAAGCTTGCAACAAGAAATATTATTCATAAATGAAATCAATTAGTATGAACTAAATATTTTCCTCACTTGTGATGTATTTCAAAGTATATGGGTGCGACATACAAATTGCTATATAATAAGCTTCAAATAAAAATGATCTCATGAACTGTAATGGTAGAAAGTACATGTATAAAAATATGAGCAACCCATGATCACCCAAGATACTAATAAAAGCATAGAAAAAGAAAGATGTACACAATGGATTAAGTAGTTTAATTCAAAATGAAGAAAATGAATCTTCGTCACAGATTCAGACTAATGGATTTAGCAGGTCCAAATAGATACTCTTGGATGCTTATTTTTCATTGACCTCCATATCTATGGTAGGCATTTTTTATAATGCCTTAAATCTCTTGATGATGAGGTAGGGTAAAAAAATGATGTCAAACTACAACAAGGAGATGATACTAGTAAATAATTGCAAGAAATACATAGATGAAGGTTTACAAACATTTTGAAGTTTGCATAAACATATCCTAATGAAGAGGCAGTGGACTCCCTAGTTAAAATAGGATTCAATGTTATAAATCAATTAAATTTCTCAATGCAAGTTCTTAAAATCCCCTTTATTAAGTATTTGAAGACAAATGGTCACTTGGGTATTTTCTCTCCAATTCATTGTGTCTCTTCAAATGATCATTTGTGATCTATAAATGATGATACCATCTATTCTAAACTCATTCTTTTCAATCAATATAATTCATCTACACTTAGTGTGGATGTAGCCACAATAAACATCTATGTTTATGTGTCTTTCTATTTTGTATTTTCATTTGCACTAAATCAGATTTATTTTCAATTGGTATCAAAGCTTGCTATTGATTTCAGTGACGAAATTCTGGAGTCATGGAGGAATCAAGAGTGCAAAAATTCTCAAGGAAGACTTTTAGTCTATTGAAAGTATAGATGTGCTCATTACTAATTAAGAAAGATCTCATAATGGAAATCGAAGGAAAGGCAAAAAAAACCATCCTCTATGACAGATGAGAGTTGGAATACAACCAATGAAAAGAAGATGGTAGAAAAAGAAATTGCTATATGAAAATATCTTGTTTAATGTGAATAATGAAAAGACAATGAAGGTGGTATGGGACAAGATTTAAAGCATGTACAAAATAGAATCTTTTGCAAACAAAATTTTCATCATGAAGAATCTTTATAAGGTAAAGATGAAGTATGGGACATCGATGTTGAGTCACATAAATGAGTTAAATACTCTTTTTTGTTAGGAAAACTCCATTAGTATGCCTCAAGATGATGAAAATAAGGTTGTATGGGATGGTATAGTCACGTCAATCAACACTTTCATGATTGACAAAAACAAGATAGTCTATGACAAAGTAGTTGCCACTTGGCTTAGTGAAGACATGAGAAAAATCAATAAAGATTCTTCATCTAGTGATGCTCTAACAACGATGAGAAAAATAAATAGAAGAACTCATCATAGAGGAAGAAGTAATTCCAATCATAGATCTCAATCAGATAGAAGATCATAGTCCTTAGGTAGACAAACTAGTTGTTGGTTTTGTGGAAAGGTTGGTCACATTAAGAAGGACTATTGAAATTACAAAAGGGCTCAAGGAAAAGTCACGGACAATGGAGAAAACATCATTCATGATAAGGATTATGGAATTTTGGTTCTTGCAACAAGTGACACAACCTCAAGTTCATGGATAATTAATTTTGGGGCTTCTTTTCACGTGTCTTCTTGTAGAAAAGCCTTCAAAAATTACAAACAAGGTAAGTTTGGGAATGTCTTTTTGGGTGACAAAAAAGCTTGTGAAATCATAGGAAAGGGATATATTATATTATCAGTAGAAGGATGTGCTAAATTATTGCTTAATGATGTTAGGCATGTTCCCAAATTAAAAAGGAATCTAATTTCTGTAAGTCAGTTATATACCTAAGGATTTCTTACACTTCTCATGGGCACCTGGAAAATTACCAAGGGTTCCATGGTTATTTCCAAAGGAGATAAAGTTGGTAGCCTATATGTTGTAGAAACTAATGATGAGGTGGGAGTTGCTATGACCATTGCAGACAATAATGCCACACTTTGGCATCAAAGATTAGGCCACATGAGAAAAAATGGGCTTAGAGGTTATACTTAGCCATGATGAACTTTAGAGTCTTCAATTACTAGATTTAGAATTTTCATGTGAACAATATTTCCTTCATGGGATACAAAAATATGTCATCTTTTTTAAGAATGGCCATGACAAGAAGATAACACCATTGGAGTTAGTACACTCATATGTCTTCAGTCCCACAGAGGTAACCTCTTATGGAGGAGAAAATTATTTTGTTTCCTTTCTTGATGATTGTACTAGAAAGGTTTGGGTTTATATGATCTCTAGAAAGTCTAAAGTTTTCTCAAAATTTAAAATTTTTAAATCTCTTGTTGAAAATCGAAGTGGGCACAAAATCAAATGTTTAAAAATGGATAATGGAGGTGAATTTTGTTCGTTGGAGTTTGATAATTTTTTTGCAGATCATGGTGTTTAATGGGTCAAATTTGTATCATTCACCCCTCACAAAAATGGGGTAGAAAAGAGGCTCAATCAAACCATTCTTGAGAAATCTCAATGCATGCTTTCCAATGCTAGTTTAAGCAAAGTAATTCAGGTGGAAGCATACAATACAACAGTGTATTTGATTAATCAAAGTCTTTCATCTTGAAGTTTGGAATTCCAGAAGAGGAATTCTTGAGTAAAAGGATCTCCTATGCACATCTTCGAGTTTTTGGTTGTCAAACCTTTGTACATATTCCAAAAGAGAAGAGGGGGAAGCTAGATCCAAAATCACAATAGTATATCTTCATGGGATATGGTTAAGATCAATTTGGTTTTTGATTATGGAATCCTATTGCAAAGAAAATTATGCAGAGTAGGGGTGCAGTCTTTATTGAGACAAAATTTTTGACTCTTCAATCAACATCGTAGGAAGTGTCTACCAACAAATTTACCCTTTGTCTCTATTTAACAAGAAAATCTCTTCACCAAACCTACAATCGCAACCTATTCTTAATACTCCTACCTCAATCTTATCCCCAAATCTTTCTCAATCTTCATCCTTTGTTTCCATTAGCATGGACTGTAATCATGATGATTGGCATCATGAAGAATTGTTTGGAGATACATCACATCTTCCTTCACAAACCAATCCAACTAGAGATGAAATGCACTAGAATATATTTCCTCTATTTAACACAAAGTCTTTTCCAAATACCCTCAATAGACCTCCAATGCACCTCTCTCACTACAGTGAAGCATATGCATCACAAACTTGGGGACCAAATTATTCTAAACATGGTGCTGGAATTTGTCAACACCCACTTCCATCTGAGTGTTTTTCCTTTATCTATCCCCAATCACAACAATTCCCATAGTGGACCCTGCGTGGATACTACAACTAGTGACAATAATCTATTGCTGGTCAATGATAGACATTAGACACTTAAAACCAGTCACTTTGACTATAATAGAAAGAAAGAAAGTTGTTTATAGTATATGTTGAACTAAAAGAAAAATGCAGAAAAAAAAGAAAGATAAAAGCTTAAAATGCAAGACACATGAAATGGATTTTATAGTAGTTCATTCAAAGAAGGATTACATTCACTCTTCAAGTAGGTGGTTCTCTATTATTTAGAAACTCAAATTATACAACTTCTAGTATCTACCTTGCAACATGCAAATATACATTGACCAATATTATGTTCTCATACATATGTTTTTGTTTGTCATAGTAGTAGATTGGGAAGAATATGAAATGATATAATTTTCTTGAGTACCAATAATGAATAGATTTCATACTAAATCATAATCGTTACAATCTCCCCCTTGAAGTCCAATCAATGTTGCAAGAAGAGCACAACAAAGATATCCACCATTTGGAGTCTTATGACTATGTTATGATGATGCTAAGAGAAGCTCTACATAACTCAAACTTCTCTCAGGATACTACCTTTGTTAACACATCAACCTGATTATCTTTAGTATCAATCTTCTCTAACTATAATTTTTTCTCTTCAAAAGCACTGTAAGAATTTGCTTTAGGGAAAAATTCACCCAAGAACAAAGAACTCAAACACAAGTACAACTGTAGACCACAAAGAGTATGATCAAAATATCAATATTTATTTGATTCAATGTATGTGAAAGTACACTAGGAGTGCCTATATATAAAGACCTCTGAGATGCATCTAGAATACCTAGAAATCAGCATTATTATAAGTCATACAACCAGACACATGTCCACTAGATATGGATTATCCTCCATTAAGCACAGAAGTAAGTGCAATGATGAGAGGATAAGCCTACAAAGGTGTATCACACAAGATAATGTTGTAGACACCATTTTTTAAACGAGGAGTGAAAATGACTATGTTGTCTACATGACAACTAAGTTAATGATGCAAACTCTAGTGTTGTAGATAGCATGTGTTGAATTAGAGTTGAGAACTTCTGTGTTGTCAACATGACAACTCATTAAGGTACGCAAACTCCTAAGTGTCTCACAAAATAAATAATAAAATAATGCATTAACCTAAGTAAACTTAAGTAAAGTGTAAATAATAAATACGTACTTACACCAACACCCCCCCTTAAGTGCAACTTAGGGGAATGCCCTTAAGCTTATGAAAACTAGGATGAAATGCATAATGGGTCCTCGTTACAAGGTCATTTTAGGTACCCATGTACATAATAAAATGCAATATCTCATAAAGCGCCAAAAGGGGGAAAACTTCATGGGAAAAACCCTCCCCCAAAAAGAGAGATGAAAATACTAGATGCATGGATGGATGGAGTAATCAAGACCCCCCCATTATGACATACATCAAGTATATACAATAGTGAAGAATGAGAAGAACAAGACCTCATAAGAGGAAAAAGTCCCCCCATAAGAAAGAAGAGGAAGAGAGACAAGGTAATGAAGAATGCGACCAGTGATTGCTACTCCAAGAAAAAAGTTGGTCCATGAGTGTTGAATGATGGCCCTCCCCTTTGGAAGAAATAATGGCAAAGGTACAATCCTGAAGATGTATGGTGGCCTTAAAACCTTCTCAAGTGTCCCTGTGTCGATGTTGATGGTCACCCCTTCCAACACTACTGAAAAGAATGAATGTATATTTGGAAAGGATGTTTATAGAACCTGTCCTAATGATCCATCTATCTCCTCAACTGATGAAGAGACCTCTAATGACTATTGTTCATAAGGATCCACAATTATGTCAACCTGTAAAGATCAATCATGTAGAGAATGGACATGAGGGTCAAAGTGAGCCCTCACAACAACTATAGAAGGATCATCTTCATCAAAGAGAAGATGTAAATCATCAAGGCTATCTCCCAAATTTGCAGTGTGTGACTCCACAAAAAAACATGCAATGTCTGGCATGTAGTCATCTTCTATTGTTGGAGCTAGAAGACAAAGTGTACCCTACTGTGTTGGACCTATCACTATGGAAATATATGCATGTGGACTATACTGATGTTGTGACCTCTCACTACAACTATCGATAGAACCCCACATATCTAAATCTATTGAAGCACTATTGCTAATGTCACTATCAGTTTCCATAGTGTATGAAGTGCAAAGAGGATTAGAGGATAAGCTAGGCGAACTTTCCTCAAAGTGAACAACTTTCTCCACAAAGATCTCATGTGTCTTTGGATCCATAAGTCTATATGCCTTAACACCATCTTCATAACTAATGAAAGTACAAGGCCTTGGTGGTGCCTTGCATCCACTAGATGATAGGTTTGCCCAGGCTGGACAATCGAAGACTCTGAAGTGACTCACAACTAGTTTTCTATCGCACCATGCCTCAAAAGGAGTCTTACCATCTAAGGCATTATGAGGAGACCTGTTAAGTATGTGAGTGACACTGCTAATGGCTTCGACTTCAAGTGTTGGATCAAGAGACTTGGCTTGAATCATGCAACTTGCCATGGTCTTAAGAGTTCTAATCCTTAGTGCTACAACATCTATCTTGTGTGAACTAAATGCTAGTGGATTTTGAAGATCAATTCCCTCAAGTTTGTAAAAGCCTTTAAGTCTTCTATCCACATATTTTATTTCATTGTCTATCCAAAGAACCTTGATCGCTTTCTTTGATTTTTGTTTAGCATGACTCTTGAAGGCTTGAAGCTTATCAACCACTTCATTCTTGTGATGAAGGAAGTAGACCCATGTGAAGTGTGAAAAGTCATCAATGAAAGTAAGGATGTAGCAGCCTTGACTAACTGATGTCACTACAAAAGGTCCTGCTAGTACCATGTGAACAAACTAAAGAACAACTGGTCCTCTTGAAGACTTTCCTTTATCAAACTTTCTCTCTAGATGCATATCCACTAAACATGATGAACACTCACCCTTAGAAAAGTTGATGTTAGGTGGACCTTTGACCATGTGTATGGAGAAAATTTGTTGAAGATAGCAGAAGGCAAGATGACCATATCACTCATGCCATAGTTTGGTTTGTGGATGTGAGTGAGTCAACAAGGCTTGAAAAGGAGACTTAGGCACAAAGTGGGAGAAGGAATAAAACCTCTTGTCATGATTGAATTTCCCCACTATAACCAATGAATCATCTTTAAGACTTCACACCATCACTAAATTTGGAAGGAACTCAACTTTGTTGCCATCTTCAAGGTGAGTTATTTTCTAAATTGAGAGGAGATTAGAGCTTAGGTTTGGAACATAGAGAATGTCTTTGAATTCCCCATTTCCCATTTCTACATGTCATTTCCCTTCAACTTCCATTTTGGTATGATCTCCCACAAAGATGTGTGGTACCTGTGATTGCTTCAATGAAGAAAAGTCCCCCTTTGAAGAACCCATGTGATAGGAGGCACTTGAGTCAAGAATCCATTCTAATGAAGAACTTGTATTTGCCATAAGTGCTTGCCCTTTTCCCTTTGAAGTGGGTTGAGTTGAATCCTTGGAAGTACCTGGCACTTGAATTTTTTTCTTCTTGAGTAGGTTTTCCAACTCATTGATTCTCTTAGTCTTACAATGATACTCATCATGATTTGGCTTTTTGCAATATGCACAAAAAAATTTGGCCTTTTCACTACTTCCCTTCTTGTTGGAAGAAGAATTGCCTTGTTGTGAGGAGGATTGTTGTGTCTCAGGTTGTGATTTATGCTTCCTCTTGTTGTCGTTAGAAATTCTTCCACCTTGATTTGATTGGTGCTCATCACTAGTCACCAATGCTTTGATTTTTGATGACATGAGATATCACAAATCTATCAAGTGAGATTGTTCAAGAATCAACATTTCTACAAATGCATCAAATGTAGGCTTCTGGAAAGCACTTCCCATGGTCAACCTGTGGGTATTATAACTCAAAACAAAGGAAGCATACTCTGAAGGTAGCCTCTTCAGGATGTGATGAATCAACTTTTCATTCATCATGGGATTTCCACAGTCTTTAAGTAGTGGCTTGTACTCATTGGCTTTGTTGATGTAATCCTGAATTGTGTCAAAGTTCTTTAGATCCAACAGAAGTAGATCATCCTTAATCTGAAAACCATTTTCCTCATCCACCTTACTATATAATGATTCAAGTTTATCCCATGCAGGTCTGGATTCCTTGAAACTAGAAATGTGGAAGAAGAGATCTCTATGTACACAATTCATGATAATTCAAAGCCTCCTGGTCTTGTTTTTTCTAATCAACGAGTTCTGTAGCATTAGTGGGTTTGGGAATTGTACCATCAACATAAAGACTTGGACCTTTTTCCGTTAATCTACTCCATGCAAGATCTTTCCATGTAGAATAATTGCATGAAGTTAGAAGTGGACATTTAGGTGAACCCATGATGCAAAAAAGTAAAAGAGCACAAAAGAGATGCACAAGAACACAATAAACACTCCCCTTTTCACTCAACCAAAATATCCCCTCAAAAAAGATGCTTTTGGCACTTTATATGTAGTGCGTGTACAATAGGCCACTTGTCAAAATGTACAAAGTGGAATTTTGATTTTTCTATATACAACTGCCTTTTGAGGCTCAAATCTATCACTAAGCACTATAGCTCAGATGTACAAAAAGTTTGAAAAGTAATCAAAGCAATACAATGCAAAAAAGGCCCTAGTTCTAAAAGTGATATTTTTGTCCACACAACCCTAGAATCTGACTATAGATCTAGAAAGTAGAGAAAAATTAATACACTTTCAAAAAAAATGGAACCTATTTTTGTTTCCAAATGAGCCCGTATGGAGCATTTGAAGTTGCAAAATGCAAGATTAGATAGGTATAGTCACCAAAAGATGCAATTTCTGAAAAATCCATGCACGAAAACTAGAAACAATCTACACCATTGAAAATTTTAGGAAATTTTACCCAAAATCAAAAAATATTGCACCTAATTTGGAGTCTAGATGACCGAGTCATGGACTCTCAAAGTTAGGCTACCAAATCAAAAAGCAATTTGAAGAGGGGTCTGGGAAGAAAACTGTGATTTTAAATTTGACGATCAAATGACCATCTCAATAGTTATAAAATGCCTAGAAATATGGTCAAACAATTGTCAAATTTAACCTCATGTCTGGCTAACATTAGTAAAAACAAAGTCACTCTAGATGATGTGTCAAGGTCATACATTGACGTGGTTGTACAAAAAAGGTGACTTGGTTGTACACATGGTAGTATGGTAGTTGATGTGGTAGAGTACGGTGATAACATGTCACTACTAAGTCACCTCTATACGTGGCAGAGAAAACTGCAAACAACACATGGCCCATGCAAAGGGTGCCACATGGAAAATAAAGGGAACGAAATTGTGCTAGAAATACAATTTAACAGTGATTAGAAGATGTTAGTACTTTCTATCAAAAATGATGCTAGAGTTCCAAAGCATGGCCGAAGCTTAGATTTGGAGTTGCTGAAATGGAATTTGCCAATGGTTGGGTTCCCCATTTAGTCCCACATTCATGGGATGTGCAGACTCTAAAGTGTATAAAAGAAAAGGCTGGTGGAAGTCAAAATAAGGAAGCCACCGGGAGTGGGGCTTGTCACCAGTGGCTTGAGAACTAGCTAGAATGTTGAGGGTGGTTCAGTCATTTTTTAGAATGTCCATTGTCAAAAAATATTGTGATGCCTGTCGATTAGTGGGAAGGGAATATTCCACTTGCCAATAGAAAAGTTGTACAATACAAAATACCCTCAAAGTGCAGGGTTGAGATGTGACTACCCTATACTTGTACAAAAAAAAAATTCTCTATAGGGTCACTTGGTTGTTTTTTTTTGAAAAAAGCTATCTAAAAAATGTAGAGAAATACTAGATTTTAAAAACAATTAAATAGATTTGAAAAATGACCATACCTAAGTTGCAAATCAAGGCCTCCGGGTGCTAGTTCACAATTTTTTTTGCCTCACGATTGAATTTCGCCTAGGGTA
This sequence comes from Cupressus sempervirens, assembly GCA_028749045.1. Lineage (NCBI taxonomy): Eukaryota > Viridiplantae > Streptophyta > Pinopsida > Cupressales > Cupressaceae > Cupressus > Cupressus sempervirens. The sequence continues at coordinate 606,212,380 of CM053784.1, read as the reverse complement.
GCTGAATTTATAGCCAATTTTCATCAAATTGACATTCTAGATGCAATGGCAAGGTCAGATCTAGCTCTAGACACTTCCAATTTCTATGATATTCCAAATATGGCTCGAGGTGCTAAAACAACAATGGTCTTGAATAGCTATGTGAAGAGAGATTCTCCAAGCTTTGATACCATGGAAGAATTTTCCTTAGGGCAAAATTCACCCAAGAACAAAGAACTCAAACACAAGTACAATTGTAGACTAGAAAGAGTATGATCAGAATATCGATATGTATTTGATTCAATGTATGTGAAAGTACACTAGGAGTGCCTGTATATAAAAGCCTCTGAGATGCATCTAGAATGCCTAGAAATTAGCATTATGATAAGTCATACAACTAGGCACATGACCACCAAATATAGATTATCCTCCATTAAGCATAGAAGTAAGTGCAATGATAAGAAGATAAGCCTACAAAGGTGTATGACACAAAATAATGTTGTAGACACCATGTGCTAAATTAGGAGTGCAAATAACTATGTTGTCTACATGAAAAGTCAGTCAATGATGCAAACTCCAGTGTTGTAGACAACATGTGTTGAATTAGAGTTGCATACTTTTGTGTTGTCAACATGACAACTCATAAAGGTATGCAAACTCCTAAGTGTCTCACAAAATAAATAATAAAATAATGCATTAACCTAAGTAAATTTAAGTAAAGTGTAAATAGTAAATATGTATTTACACCAACAAGCATGATGAATTAAATGATACCTGGTCTCTATGTTCTTTGTGCAATTGAGAAAAGCTAATTTTTTCGCCAAATGAATGACACTCCATCACAAAATAGAGGGAAGTTGGATTGCTTGTCTCCAAACTCTCCAAACAATCATTGTAACCATATAATATCTTTAGCTCCTTTAGTAAGAGTGGTGTATTTAACCTCCATTTTTGAGAAAAACCTTTCACCACTAATTTGGCCTTGTATCTTTTTTTTCCTCATATTCCTCTTTTATCTAATAAGCCTATTTATGTTTTAGAGATTTTTAGTTTGGTGGAAGAGGAACCAAATCCCATGTCTGATTGACATTTAAAGACTACAATTCATCCTTCATTGCATCCATCCAATGCACTGAATTAACATCATTACATGTTTTCTTAAATATTTGAAGCTCTCCCTAATCAGAACATAAAGAAAATAACAACTCATAGTCATCAAATTTATGAGGAGGATTCATTAGTTACAAAACCTATTAAATAGTTTAATTTTGGTCTTAAGAATCATTCTAATCATTTTTAGAATTTTATTTCATAGATATGGTGGGTTTTGTGTGATGAAGCACTAATTTGTTTTTTAACTATCATATCCTCCAAGGTTGTTTTCCCAACAAATGAGGTAGACTGAGAAAGTGGATGTGTGTGATAGAATAGACATTGTAGGTTGGTTTTGAGAAACACATGGTGACTAAGGATGAATAACATCCATGTGCATAGGTGTGCAAATATTTCCCATCATAGATGGAGCATGAGAAAAGTTTGGCAAGAGTTGAATGAGTGCACCACTTCCATATCCAATTAGCATGGTAATAAAGCCCAATTGTGGGAGGGGTTATGCTAAAACTATAGGTTATTTGTGAGGTAGGACATGGAAAGGTAGATGTGTCTACCCTCAGGGAGGGTAAAAGAAAACATTATGTGCATTGAAAACAAAGTGATATGCTCTGTGGTAATCACATCAGTTGGAGTGGCAGTAAGTAAATCAAGAGGAGCATTTGGGGAAACAATAGCTTGTGTATTTGTAAGAAGAAGAAAATTTGGTATTGATCAAGGTGCAACTTGTGTATAATTGGGGAGCTCAACATGTTGTGAAGACATGATAGTCATAAGAAGATTAAATTTGATCTGAAGAGTCTTTTGAGTTTGCCCTCCTTTATCAAATAAATCAAAGTTTATATGAATATTAGAAGAAATATTTTCTGTATTCAAATTTGAGATAGATTTTAATTGAAAATAACATTTTGACTACAAATTACTTTATGAGCGATCTGATCCCACAAGTGAAAATTGAATTTATTGTCACCATACCCTAGAAATATGCATTTCTTGGATTTTAAATCTAACTTTTTTGAGAACGTGAACATAAGAATCACAACGAAATATGCGTAGGTGGTTGAATGAGATCCTTTTCCCAAGCCATCATTCCTCTAGAATGTCAAAATCAAGAAGAGATTAAGGGGCACCATTAATTAAATAAATAGTTGTATTGGGAAATATCTCCCAAACCCTACATTGGATTGCATACATCGAGCTCTCTCCAAAATAGTGTGATTTAACCTCTCAGATGCACCATTTTATTGAGGCATAAAGGGGACTATTTTAATCCTTCAAATACCATTATCGGCACAAAAAATTTCAAACTATAAAGAGAAAGACCCACCACCATTATTTGTTAATAAACATTTGATTTCCAGCCATAACCTTAAAAAATTTGAATTTTGAATTTTGAAAACACTTTTGATTTCTTATTCAACATGTAAATCGAAACTTTATGAATGCAATCATCAAGGAATATGAGAAATTATTTTACATCACCAATAGAAGTTACCTTTGTAGGACAAAAAACATCAGAATGCATAAGCTCTAATGGAAAAGATTTCTTCTCATGACCCATTTGTACAAAGTTTGTTGAATTTTATTTTCCATAAAGGAAATGTTCGCATAGCTCCAAATCAATTGATTTAAGACCCAAAATATAATCCCTTTGAAGCATTAATTGAAGACCCTTTTTACTCATGTGAGCAAGCCTCTTATGTTAGAGTACAACATTATTGTTTGTAATTGTCATGGTTGCTCCCACTTCACCATTACACTCTAAAATATATAAACTTCATGATTGCTTTCCTTTAGCCAAAACCAACTGCCCTTTCGTTACTTTCCAAGAATCAAGATTAAAATTAACATTAAAATCTTATGCATAAAGTTGACTCGTTGAAATCAAATTAAGTTTGAGGATGGGAACATGCCTAGCATTCTTAAAAAGTCATTTACTACCACCTTTCAATGATAATAAAATATCTCATGTTTCTAGCATTTTTGTTCTTCAAGAAAAACTTGACTAAACATACCTTCATGATAATTTATGAAGGCATTCTGACATGATGTAGCATAGAATGAGATAGCATAATTAGGAACCTATGAAATTCCATTCATGTCACCAACTACAAGAACTAAAATCTCATCATCTTTAATAGTTGCAGTAATTACACTGTCATTTATCACTTTGTTTTGAGCCTTCCTGTAATTTAAGCATTGCTTTTTAGTGTGCCTCAGTTTACCAAAAAAAATTATTATTATTTATGCCTCTATACTTTCAATGATTTGTAAATTTAGACCTTCCATTATTGTAATGTTTGCCTTATTCCCAACTTCTACCTTGATTGCTTGTGCTCATAGGAGTGAGAACATCATTGGAGGAATATTATTGGTTGCTCCTTCACTTGTCTTTGTTGAGGAGTGTGGCTACAACCTCATCAAATTTCATCTTACTTTTGGCTACTATTGAACTATTCACAACCACACTACCCCTTCCCAACTATTTGGAAGTGAACATAATGGTAAAATAGCTTTTACCTCATCATCTAAAGTATACCAATTGAAATCAATTGAGTAACTAACATATTGAACTCATTTAGATGATTAGACATCACGCCCCCTTCTTTCATTTCAAAGTGTATATCTTTTTCATTATGAAAACTTTATTTGATGTTGAAGGTAGCTTGTATAATAAAGAAAAATACTCAGCCAACTCTCTTGGTGTCTTCTTTGTTGAAACATTAAATAACACATTAATAAAAAATGATAGGACAATCATTTCTCTCATTTTCAAATCAAGTTTTTCTCAGTCCTCATTCAACATAGAACCTTTGTCCTTTGCTTTACCAAGCAATGCAAGCTACAAATCATGCCTGATAAGTAATGATTCTATCTGCACTTTTTGTAGCCCAAAATTCTATCTATTTTTTTTTCCATTTATCTTCCTCATCCATGACACCAAAAAATCTTCACTAATTTCCAATAAATTGAATCAAGCTTAACTAGCTATATAATACCAATTATTGAGCTAAAATAAAAATGCAGAAAATAAAGATAAAATCTTAAAATGCAAGAAACAACACACAAATTTATAATGTTTCATCTAGAGAACTAGACTACATCCACTCTTCAAGAAAGGGATTCTTCATTATTCAAAAAATCATATTATACAACTTCCAAAAACTATCTCACATCACACAAACATGCATTAACTAGTATTACATTTGCATACATGTATTTTAGTGATAGGAAAGAATATGTAATGACAGAATCTACTTGAGCACTTATAATGATTGGGCTTTAGATTTTATCAAAATTGTTATAGTATGTCCCAATGGATTATGAGTAGTCAAAGAAAACTTTTATCTTGAAAATATATTTGAATCATATCGAAGCACATAATTATCAAAGAAATTATTTCCAAGGCATTGCCCTTCATGGTGGGTGAATGCCTACAAATGAGATAGTAATGAACACCAAAATTATGAATAATTGAAGATAATTGAAAAAGAATAAAAAAGGCAATTGGACATATTCACAAAATGATCAAGTGAACATCATGTCATGGTTTGAAACCAAATGCAACAATATTTCTTATAATTTCTAGACTTGCGTAAATGGGAGACTATAATTTTTCAAGAACAATTGGAAAAGGAATACATTCAAGGTGGGAAAAGGATAAGATTTTTTTGTTGTTGATAGCATATCACTTTTCTACCATTATTTTAATTCTAAAACAATTTATTTAGTTTCTAAATGAAGTATTTAAAAATAAGAGAAATGAAGTACAATTATCAAGGTCAAGAACCAATTTCCATAATTAGATGCATACTTCCTAAGATAGTAGATATAAAATTGGGGCATATTGGTATTGAAAAAATTTAAAATCAATGAGAAAAGTAGAAAAAATACCATTGGCCTAGTGAATATTAGACAATGGGCTAAAACATGCAACAAGTCATCCATTGGGAATTCAATGACCTGAGTTAGTTCTACAGTGTATAAAAGCATATCTTCCAGATACCAAATAAATTAAGACATCATAAGGTAATTTTTTGGCAAGACTCAATCCTATATCCCTTTCTATTTCATTTAGATTACCAATTAGAAATGAATTTACAAAAAAATTCAAGGAGAGTGCTCAATCTTATTTGGATTAGAACATAAGGGAATGTCTTAATATCATAGCCATGATTTGGTTAGACTTACCAAGGAAAGGTTAGTCATAGTTGCCAAAACTACTTTATAGGACACTCATTATTGAATCCTTCTTCAACATGGTAGTTCTTCTCAACATATTGATTGGAAATGAGAGTGTCATTTTTTTCCAATTTTTGGATGTTTTTATACATCAATGCAATGACTATTGGCACATAATTTACTTATTGGGGAGAGATAATCATCGATAGTCTTCATAACTAGTTAACTCAATCTAGGTTAAATTAGAGGTTTCATATGTCTTCATACCTCATGCACACAATTACAAGCATGAGATCTTTTTCATGTCTCAATCCTCATGGACAATACAATGAAACAACTCAAATATACAATTACTACCCCTAGCTACAATTGAAATATATGTTAGGATTATTAGGTGCTATAGGATTATTAGGTGTGAAGAGGGGGGAGTGTTGGCAATATGGTTAGTAAGATGTTTTCAGTGTTGTCATTAATGACAAAATATATTCAACATTTCATTTATGCATTTAGAGTTAGAAAATTGTCTAAGTGTTAGACAATTTGCAGCAACATAGAGACATATATGATGTGTACAAATAACACACTTTGAATTAGCTAATGCATAGTTGAGGGTAACTTTATGACAATACCATGATGATGTGGTTAAGTGCATAGGTATGTGTGGACAATACAATGCAAGTTACAGATGAAATATAGGTACAAGTATTTGATAGAGCATAGCAAAGAATTGAGTTGTATGACCTAAGGAATTATTTTGGTAAAAAAATAGTTACTAAGTCATGATGATCCAACTTTGTAGACATTATTCCTGAATTTTTTATATATTATATCAAGTGTGTGAACACATGAAGGCTGATTGACCAATGAATTATTAATTTGAAAAGTATAAGTATAGATCTTATCTTGCACAAAGAATGTGGAGTTGATGAGATGATATATGATATACAAACTATTGTACGGACAACTTGAAAGTTATATGAGACTTATGTGATGTGAGATCTTATGTATGATTAAAGAAATTGTGAATTATAGTAGAGAGAAAGTATTGTATGTATATCTATTCTTGTGAAGAAGTTTATTGTATAAATGCATGTTAGGGTAGTGGGCTCTTCTTGCATACATTGTATTTGATCTACCAACTCCTAATAGGGTTGAAGCAACTCCTAACGACGAGGTTGAGGCTTCTAACAAGGCCTAGTCCTCTAACAAGGACTCAAGATACTACATGTATTGCATAGGACTCAAGATACTAAATGTACTGCATAGACTACTAATAGGGTCAATATCCTTAACAAGATCCTTTTGTTTAGTGAATCACCTCATGGGTATCATCCCCACTAGGGTTTTCCCTAGTTATCAAAAATGGTGTTATTCAAGTTCTCTATGTGTATAGTTATATTTACTATTCAACATTGTTGGTTTACTTTCATATGCAATTTATAAAGTAATTAACAATATTCAATTATGGGAAAAAGTTTGTAGAATATTGATTTACAACCCCCCACCCCCCTCAGTATTAGCTATTTCTAACAATTGGTATTAGAGCCTAGTTACTTTGAAGAATCTTAACAACTTGAATAAGATCCCTATGGATATGGAATAGTTAAAGAAAAACCTTGAAGAAGCTCTTGAACAAATTGACCTTCTTACTTAAGAAATAGACAACCTAAAAGATAGGTATGAAGATGCAAAATTCTACATTGGAAAATTGGAAAACAAGATTGATGACATGAAATATGGAAAGGAATCAATTGTATAGACTAATAACAATGATGAAATAAGAAATTTCAAGAAAGAAAATGAGATCTTGAAACATGAACTAAAAATTGTTGAACTTAAGTTAAGTCTTAAGAAAGGTGGTAGTAAGAATGAACTTGAGCTGAAATCTAAGAATGTAGATCTTAGATCCCAGTTTAGTTGAGTAACATCTAAATTAGATTCTATTAAGATTGAGCATGTAGAGTTAGAAAACTACAATATCATTGTGAAAGGAGACTTGAAAAAAGCTAAGAAATAATTAGAGAAACTTTATTCCAGTAGTGAGAATATTGATGAAAAAATATTCAGAGACCTTCCTATAATAAGATGAGACTTGGATATCTTATTGGTGAGAAATCAGCCAAGAAAGTTGAAATTAGAAGAGAACTAGATCTAGTTGTTGATTCCCCTAAAGAATTTGTTTTGAGTAAGGTAGAATCAAGCACACCTACTGAAGCATCAAAAGAGATTAAATTAGTTGATTTATCAGTGAAACATGATGAACCCAAGAATATAGAACAAGTTGAAAAACCTAAGTGAGATGAAACACCCAAGGAAGTAAGACATGAGTTTAGAGGTAGATGTTTCACATGAAATAAAGTTGGTCATATGAAAAGAGATTGCACAGGTAAGTCTTTTAAACCTATTACTAATTTCTATTGTTATAATTGTCATGGTTATGGACATAAAGTAATAGATTGTAAGAAACCTAAGTTTTATGGTAATAATGCAAATAGTAGAATGTTTAGAAACACTAACCTTGCAAGTAATAAAAGAGGCAGATCTGAGAGCAGATCTAATGATGAAGGAAGATCTAAGGGAGAAAAGAAATAGTTTGTGTGTTACAAGTCTAACAAACCTAGATACATTCCAAGGAATTACAGAGCATCTAATAGTCAGAATGGAACCAATCAAAGAAGGAATGCACCTATATTTCAGTTATGTAATAAATTTAGACATATAGTGAGATATTGCAGAATGGGTAGAAGAAACTTCAATAGGAATCCTAACTATCGAAGGAACAACAACATAAATGATATAAGGAATGGAAATGACAATGATAATGGTCAAAAGGAAGCAATCAAAAAATATGTTTATGAATTTAAGGAAGCATTTGTGAAAGCTAAGGATCTAGAAAGCTCTTGTATAGTTTTGGAGAAATAGTATTTCAATGTACTTGATGAGATAGTGAAGTTAGTAATTATTTGTGACTCATCCTATCTAAATTGAGTAGTTATAGTAGAGACAGAGTGTCGGTTGGTCAGAAATGATGATAAAGAAAGGATTAGAAGTTGTGCAATTAGTAGAAGTTAAAAGACATAGAAAGGAAGCTATGGTCAAGTCTGCAAGCTAAGATATATTCTCGAGAAGATTTGAGAAAGAAAACAATGTTACTAGAAAAAAAAAGGCAGTTTCTGAATTTGTGGTAGATATGCATTTAATGTGCAATGCAATTTGAAATGATTTTAGGATTGTGAACAAGATTGTGAGTACCATTTTATCATGCAAAGAGTCTAGAGAGAATTAAAGACCGATTTGACAACAATTTGGAGTGCAAAACAAAGTTCTTGAAGCTCGAAGTTGCAAAAACCCTAAACACAATTTTAAGATATTTTACAGAGCTTAAATTAAGTTTTTAGTGCATATAGTTAAGATACAATGTCTGGATAGTTAGTTTATGATGGCATTGATAGAATGAGATACATATTCAATAAACATCCATTTGTTTCTCTTTTGGATGATCCATTAGGTGCATTTTCACAAATCCCATAGAATGTGCTTCACATTGAAGACATTAGAAGTTATATTCATTGCAAGATTGAGAGTATAGGAGATGAAGATATACACAAGGACTTAGGAGTCATGTGTAACAATGATCTAACTTTGAAGTCTAAGTATGCACACCTAAATTGAGTTCAACCTAGTAAAGTGTGTGTTCTATACTGAGTTTGATAATCATGAATGGGCCCAAATAATTCTGAGTAGGGTATAGGATGAAATGTTATGGTTAGGAGATGTGCATGTCACAATTGATAATGACTTTATTCACAAGGACACATGACTAAGTGATGAGGGATGCAATCCTGTAAATGAGAAGAATGTAAGGAAGATGGTCGAAATAAACCTAAATACAATAGTTATAGAAGAAATGTGAAGATAGATACTATTTAGGATAAAGGAGTAAAGCTATTAAGTAAGATTTTAGGGTACACATTTAACCATGGCTCAAGGGTTAATTCAGTACCAGTTAGATTCTTGCACACAACATATGTAATGGTAGTTCAAGGAAGGAAAGTGAATCTTTGTGAGATAATCAGATTATAGTTTGTAGTGCTTACCCCTAGTTTACATTTATTTATTATTGCTAAACTCTTTTAGGCCAGTTTATGTTTATGCTTGATGATTAGTGACATTGTTTTCCAGATTATTAAACATTGCTTTCATACTCAGTTGATTATATGATGAGACTATTTTGGAACCAATTATTTCATGTATGCATGATTTTACCTTGGTGATGATTATTTATAGTGATTTTAGTTATTTAATGATGATAGTTAGATGGATTATTTATACGTATTCCTATGGATACTTACCCCGTACTACATGTGTGTGTGTGTGTGTGTGTGTGTGTGTTTTCTTTATGTATGGCATTTCTGATGTGGTTAAGGAAGGGAGTTCTAGTCACCTGCTAGTTGGGATCTACACGATGCACCACTTCCTACCATTACCTGTTTAGTTTAGAATATATGTGTTTGTAAATGCATGGATTTTATGCAAATTGTAGGTACTGGGTATTGACTTTCTTGAATTGGCAGGATGAACATACCCTATCACAATATCTCAATGGTAAGAGAGGGGAGATATATTCTTGACTCTAAATCCTAACCTTAAAACCAATTGTCCTAGAAAATTAGGACAAGTATCAATGATGATTACCCTTCAAATTTGTTGTATGATGTAAATTTGTGATTACAAACCTTGAGTTTGATCTTGTATGTGGTATTTTATGATGGGTTTCCACATTTTGTCTTGTAGGTCTTTGGTGATTTTTCTGTTAATTAAGTCAACTTAAAAGAACAATTAATGATTTAATTTAATGGGAAATCATTAAGGCAATTTCAATATTTAATTAATTGAGAAATTAATTAAATAAAAGAATTAAATTTAAAGAGAAATTTATAGTCTAATTTTAAAGCATAATAATATTTATTTAATTTAATAATAATATATTTAGGAGATCATTTTTAAATAAATGCTAAATATTATTATTACTTAAGTTAATAAATATTTAAACAAAAAATGCTTCAAAAATTAAATAAAGAGAAAGAAAAATTAATTTATTAAAGATATTTTAATTGTAAAAAGTGTGCATGAATATTCAAAAGGTAAATAAAGAGTTAAAAGACTGTGATCAACAAGTTCCCTCATGTGATCACACAATCAGCACCCCAAATTTAATGGAGAACTCCATATCAGAGATTGAGAGTTCATTTCGTAGGGATCGAGATTATTGGAGAAGGGTTGAGAGAAAAGATAATTCTCTCACAATCTTTAGGTGGTTGCGTATTAGCATCAGAACTAGGTAGAGCCTCATGTTTTATTCACCCAATGAATTATCTTTCTTCAAAATTCTTGTCTACATCGTGTTTTTTGAATTGTTTTTCCAAATTTTGTTTGTGATGAATCTTTCAATCTTTCATTTTGAATTTACTAGTATTCACAATGAACTTCTATCTACATATGAGGATTGACAGATTAGGAAACCTTTGTATAATTTGAATGGTTGATTATTTTAGTCAAGAATATCTTTAAAAAGAAATCAGAATTTAGAACAAAAATTTGACTGGTTTATTTGGGTTTAACTATCAGACTAAATTTGCAATGTTCTATATATATATATATATATATATATATATATATATATATATATATATATATATATAGGGGTGGCGGGGGGCTTGTTTTAAAAATGATTTATATAAAAATAATATTAAAAGTATATAAAAATATTTGGACAAGGGGTAGGGCCACCAAACACCCACCTCCCTTTATCTGCCCCACAGCCTTGAAAAAGGTCTACATGTGCACAGACGTACTGCTACACACAACAACAGTCTCGTTTGCAACTGCACAACACTTTCCAGGCCGACGGGCCATAAACATGTTTAATATGTTTTTAAAAATTGTTTTATAAAATTTTGTTAATAATTATTAATAACTTTTATTATTAATTAATTAATTAATGAATAATAGTTTATTTATCTAGTTGTTTTAAATAATTATTAATTAAATTTAATTAATTTAGTTTAATTAAATCTTTAATTAATAATAAATATTATTTAATAACAATTTATTTATTTATGAAAATTATTATTTAATAATTTTGATTATTAACAAAATCATAGTGATTTTAATTAATGATCAATTATTATTATTTTAATAATTTATTGGAGATAATTATTTTAAAGTCATCTTATGATATTTAATAGTGAACTTTGGAATTTGATAAGATAAGGGTAATTGTGCAATATGTTCAAATACAAGAAATGGGTTAAGTTGTAAAGGCTAAAATGTAAATCATATATACTCGAAAACTTACATTGAAACAAAAACTTAAACCATACTGTTAACTTAGATTGTGTGTTCTAAAATTACATTGTTAACTATATGTTGTCTTATGTTTTGGGGTTTGGGTTTACTAGAGTGTTGACCAATCTTAGGATGTTTACTAGAGGCTTGGGAGTTTTATGTTTGTGATGCCATGATGATGATTTGATCTTGATCTTTTTAACTCAACCATGGTAATGTATTTGGTATGCTCTATGATGAGTTTGGATCTATTGTTTGTTATTGCTTTCAGTGTTCTTGTGTGATAATGAGATAATGGAATGACATATTTGAATTAACCTTTGAGTCTTCAATCAATTATTTTTGGATGCTTTCCAGTTGCTTGTAAAGGATTGAGGTGTTATTGTGAATTATCTTTTGATGCCTTCCAATCACTTCTATAGGACTAAGGTGAAAACTATGATTCTTTGATTTGTACTTTTATGAGCTTAGGGTAGGTTATCTATATGTAATGTTGGGAAGTGGCTTGCAATGGAGACTAGAGCCCAAAGTGGCTGCCAAGGTAACCCATTGTAGATTATTTAAAAAGTGAAAAAACTACACTAAATCAGAGTAAAATGAACCTAATAAGAGTCTTTGTCTTTCCTTGTCCATGCCTTGAGTGCTAGTACAGACTAGGATGGGAGTAGAGAGGATGCTTGGTTGCAACCATGCATCATTAGTATGCCTTGTTAGTACAAAAGGATACTAGTGTTGCATAAAGTCACTAGGGGGATGAGGTCAAGTTAGATTGCTAGGGTAACTCTAGAGTTGATTCATGCAATGACACTTGCCTGCATGCATAGTAGATTCCCTACATGTATTTGTTTGCCTCTAGGTTTAGATGTCAATTTATCTTGGAACCTTTGAGTTAGATTACTTTTAGGGTTTTCCTTGACCTAGATATTGCTTTTGATTTTTGGAATTGTTATCCTATTTGGGATTTGAGACTATCTCCTCAACGCAGTGGGAGTGGACCTTTTTGGGTTACCATGAGGTTGGGTGGCAGTGCTTTTTACTTTTACCATTGAGATCTGTCTATTGATGTTGTGGCTAGATTTTCTTGTTCTACATTTCCTTTCATTCTATCTTTGTGTATTATGATGGATGGTTATATCTATATGATGGATGATTTTACTTATTTATTCTAATTTGTTTCATGGATCCAAAAGGGATGATGTAATTTATTTTATAAATGTATATTCTTTCAGTCTTTCATACCTTTTGACATGTATAGTGGATGATAGTCCATTCCAAATTAATGCCAAGTGGCATTCAGAACAAACTTTTATTTAAATGGATTGGACTTGTAGTCTTTCATGTGGATGTGTTATTTATTGGACTTAGTATTATTTAAATTTAATTGTGATTCAATGTCTTGGGATCCTTAAGGAATGTATTTTTTTTTTAATGTTTTCTTATGTATGATTGTATATTAGTGCTTCCACTACTTTATAATTGTTATTATATGTTATGTTTTTTTTTTTTTTTTTGGACAAATATAGTAAAATTTTAGGTTAGTTCTTTTAGATCCCTTGGTAGGGCATTACACAGTTTTTGGATAACATTGATAAATTGAAGAAGACCAAGAACACAATATTCATATTTGAGTCCTTATTGACTTATATATTTTTGTATGCAACTAACAAGTTCCTAGGGGTGACTAATTGGAAAAGAAATGAGTGCACAATGAAGTTGGTTGCTCAATGTTATAGATCAAAGCTAGAGAATGTCAAAGACAATGACATTGATAGAATGATGAAGAGTTTTTAGATTGAAATGAAACAAAGCTACCAAATAGCTCCCTCCATGGTGGATAAGTACAAGAATGATATATGCTTCATGGTGGAATCTGATAACACCTGCATCAAAAATATGGAACCAAGGGTAAAGTTCATAGAGCCCATGGGATATGAGATGAGTGCAAAACTTATTGAAGGATATGCACAGATCATACTCCAATCTGAGAAGGACATTGAGTGCCCTAGATGGGGAACCTATGAAGAAAGGATGAGAGAAGTTCATTCTAAAATTCATAGTAAAGAGATAAAGAAGGTTGTGTAAAAGAGGATTGATTTGATCCTTAAGGAATCAAGTGTGACTCATGAGGAGTTTAATGAAATTAAAGGCATTGCACTTGAGATGAAGGCAAGTGGGCAATCAAAGGTGATAGTAGAAACACCTATTGTTGTTACATCACCTTTAGTAGGTGTAACTATAGCTAAACCCATTGTGCAAGCACCTTATGCAGAAGTTGCACAAGTGCAACCTATAAGAAAAATAATTAATCAACTAAGGAGGCAATCAGAGGTAGATACATTGGTTGTATAGATAAAGTTTGAGAGACTCGTGAAGGGTAAGAAAGAAACATCACCACCCACTAAGAAAAGGGTCAAGAAGACCACCAGTGGACTAGGAAAGAGAAGGAGGACACTGTAAGTAATTGATTCTAAAGATTTAGAGGAGGAATCATAGGATATACTGCTAGAGAAATCTAAGCATAAAGGCAAAATACCAACATGAAAGAAAGTATGGAAGTGAAAAGTAGAAAATCACATGCAAATAATTGATGTTTAAAATTTTATATAGTTGAATAGATACTATAGTTTGTACAATAATATGGACAAAAAGAAATTAGAGAATGTAATAGTCATGAATATGATTTTGTGGAATAAGAGGTTTGATAAGATTTAGAATAAGATTCCAAAAGACCTATATAATAGGTTATTTAATAGAAAGAAAAGAGTGACATAAAAGGAACAAAAGAAGAGTAATTCTTTTGATGGAAGACAACTATGAGGATGTGAAAAATGAAATAGAGGAGGCCATTGTGAAATATATGACATCAATGCCCACGCTAGTAGAGATGAGTGTGCAGTCCAAGCCTGAGAGACTTTCTTTTGTACATGTAAGCATACCTTCCTATGATTAGGAAGAAGTAGGAGAGACACAAAAGACACTGTCACCACCGCATATTGTAATGGGTACTAAATCCATGCAAGTGGACAATACACAGATAACTATGGATGTAAGGGAGAATCTTTTTGCACCATTTGGCCAATTCATTGTTGGCAATATCATAGCTTATTCAAGCTCTAATGATGATGAAGAAGAGGGAAAAAAAAAATTTGAGAAGAAGAGAAGAGGTAAAGAGAGAAGAAGAAAGGAGAAAGATAGAGAAGAATAAAGAAGAAGAGAAAAAGAAAGAAATAGAGAGGTTAGCAGAGAGAAAGAGGATAGAAGAGGCAAAGAAAAGAAAGAAGAAGAAGAAAATAAAAGGAAAGAAGAAAAGGAAAAGATAAAGAAAGAAGAAGAGGAAAGGAAGAAAGCTGAAGAGAAGTGAAAGTAAGAAGTTGAGAAATTGGAAGAAGAGAGTAAGAGAAGAAGAGTGTTAAATTGAAAGCAATAACACTTATCCCAATAGTAACTATAATAGAAGCTTCATATAATGATGATGATGATGATCAAAAGGGACTAATGAGTTCTTTGAGAAAGTTTCTCTAAAAGAAAAAATCTATAAATTCTTTGGAGAAGACTGTAACTAAAGTTTTGAGTAGAATGCAGAAGATAATTACCACAACTATAGCTAATCTAGACTTGCAGTCAAAAGAAAAGGCATTGATGAAGACCTATGATGAGGAATTCAAAACTCTTTCTAAGGTAGCTTCAATGCAAGCATAGATCAAGCATGATGCAATACTATTCAATACAGTGTGCATAAATGTGAGAAATAACTTGAAGGCACTTGATGTAAGAATTAAGAAGTTAAGGAAACATATTGATGAAGGCAAGAAGTTGTATGGAAAATGCATGTTGTCTTACAAATGACTGATAAACTTTGAGAGTTAGATAAAGGTTAAGTTAAGTGATCTTGACACACTCACTCCAAAACTATAGCTCCCTGAGACTAGTATTGAGGATTGTCGAACATAAGTGGAGAAGATCCACAATGTGAATAGAGGTTTGGAGTCTAATAAGAAAAAGGCAGCTAAAAGGTTCTCTACTCTTAGAGAAATCTTTTCACCAAACATCAAAATTTTGTAGAGGCAACTGAAGGAATGTCTTGCAACATTGACTTCCTATGATAAGTTTCCCTATAGTTGAAGTAGCATCTTATGCATTATGCACACTAATACGAATTTGTAATACATTAAAGGATAACTAGAAGAAGGAAGTGGAAAGATTAAAAGTTGTATATACAAATCACTTTTCCTTAATATCAAGTTGATCAACAACAGGCCACCTAGTTTTTCTATATAGTTTTGACACCTTTTCCATTGATGTCAAAAGGGGAGTAATATGTAAGGGAAATTGTATGTATGGAAAGGAGTATTAATATGTAAATTGTATGATTGTATATGTAAGGGGGAGTAAACTTATTTATCAATGTAAGGAGTGATAAGGAATGTAATGATCCATCAAAACATGAATAAAATTATTATGTTTTGAAGGCGATTTTTTTGTGTAGATACTTTTATTTGTTTTGTTATGTATGACATCATTTTGGGATTTGGCCAATTTTCCCAAATGTTTCCATTAGGATATTTTTTGGCAATATGGTCAATAATATGTTCTTAGTGTTGTTATTTATGGCAACATATATTCAAAATTTCATTTATGCATTTAGAGTTAGAATATTGTCTAAGTTTTTGATAGTTTGCAACAATAGAGAGACAAATATGATGTGTATGGATGATACACTTTGAATTAGATTATGCGTAGTTGATGATATCTTTATGAAAGTACTAAGATGGCATGCTTAACTATGCAGGTGTGTATAGATAGTACATCACAAGTTATAGATAAAATACTATTACAAGTATTTGATAGAGCAGATTAGAGCATAGCAAAGAATTGAGTTGTATGCCTTAAGGAATTATTTTCTTAACAAAAATTACTAAGTCATGATGAGCTAACTTTTTGGAGGTTATTCCATAATTTATTTTATATTATATCAAGTGCGTGAACACATGAAGGTCAATTGAGCAGAGAATTATTAATTTGTGAAGTATAAGTGTAGATCTTATCTTGCACAAAGAATGTGAAGTTGATGAGATGATATATGCTATGTAAACTATTGTATGGACATCTTGAAAGTTATATGAGCCTTATGTGATGCAAGATTTTATGTATGATCAAAGCAAGTTTGAAGTACAATAGAGAGAAAGTACTATATCTATATCTATTCTTGTGAAGAACTTATTGTATAAATGCATGTTAGTGTAGTGGGCTCTTCTTGCATACATTGTATTTCATCTACCAAATCCTAATAGGTTTGAAGAAAATCCTAAGAGGCTTCAGGATCCTAACAATGACTCAAGACATTATGTGTACTTCATGGACTTCTAAGAGGGTCAATATCCTTAATATGATCCTTTTATTTAGTGAATCATCTCATGGGTATCATCCCCACTAAGGCTTTTCCTTGGCTAGGGATTCCCTAGTTAACAAAAAATGGTGTTATGAGTTCTCTATGTATATGGTTATATTTACTATTCAATGTTGTTGGTTTACTTTCCTATGCAGGTTATAACGCAATCAATAATATTCAATTATAGGAAAAAGTTTGTAGAATACTGATTCACCCCCCAATCCCCTCAATATTATCTATTTCTAATAGGGAGGGGATGAATTATTAAAAATAGGTAATTTAAACTTTAAACATTATTCTATGAAATTACAATACCAACTCTCAAACAATAAAACATATGACTAATATCAGTAAATAAAGCATAACAATATTAAACCAACACAAATTCATCACACATGAGACTGTAGTTTTACTTTTGTGGAAACCCTTTTTAGAGGTGAAAACCATAGTGGGGATGATACCAAAAAGCTCACTATTGTACTAAATATTTTTCCTAATTAGGAGCATACAATTACCCTTTCTAAGGGTTCACCCTACTAGGAGTGATTTGTACCTTGTTAGAAGTACAATAGATGTTCTAGGATCTACCTTGTCATATGATTTAGAAAGCTCTTCTAGCAACTTATGGTGTTAGGGTATTTATAGCTAGAACCTATTAGGGATCACCTAATTCATGGATTTAACTATTGTAATTACAACTCAATCTCTAATCTAGCTATGGAACTCCTTGCCTATCAAATCTAATTAATGTTATGCTCTTTTTCAACTACTCTCTACTCTTCTCTATTGAATGTCTTGATCGTAATCTTAGCACTACTTGTTCTTTTCTCAACAAAAATAACAAATTTTTCATTATAAAACCTTTCTTTAATAACTCTCCAAATAGGATAAAATTTTGACTCTTAATCCTGGCCATTCATTCAAACCTTAAGCTTCTCACTCAACCTCCTTAAGCATTTTCCATATCTCAATGTCTCAACATGATTTATCCTGGCTATGTTGGCCTTCAACTTGATTTCCTTTTCTATTAATTGGAATAACCAAAATGTAGTACCTTTCCTAATGCAATAATTTTTCAATACCTTATATTGATCCAATTATATAACTAACACCAAATTAACATCCCTTATTCTTCAATTTTTAGTTTCACATTATCCAATGTGATCACCTAAACTAAACCTCTTGAAAATCTTGAATCCTCTATCTTCAAGTGTACTTCCTTACTTCCCACTTGGATGAATTTAATGTCCTCTTAACACTCAACCAATTAGGTTGTGGGAATAATTTTGCAATATGTTAATAATTTAGATTCTATAAGCATGATCAAATCTTTTAATTTGACTACTTCCTCAACTGCTATTAATTTTATGTATATTGACAACCATTTTTCTATAGTCACCAATCATGTGTCCATGTGTTCACTAATCATGACATGTGTATACTACCTTCACCAATCATCCTTCTGTAATGTCTTAGTTTGCATTATTTCCAAAACTATGCATAATCTATAGGTAGTTCCAATCAATCTCTAATGCCAATAATTCCCCCCTTTGACAATGATGACAAAACAATTTGAGAAAATTTGACCAATGCTCCCCCTTAGAAGACTTTTCTTGTAATCTTCATCTTCTCCCTCTTTGAAAAAAAAGCCAAATGTGTAATGCTTGATAAAATGTAATGTTAATTTATAACATGTCAAAGATTACCTTATAGTTAACCTTGGTTATTTCCATTGATGTCTCTCATGTCTTCTGCAATTGACTTAAAGAAATAATTTAATTTGTTCATACAACTATGATGTTGTGTCCTCCAAATTGTCTATAGAATTTGAATCTTGTAATAACAGTGTTTCCCCTTCATTTTGAAAATTATTCTTCATGGTATCTAAGGTAGGTAATGGATAGGATTAGAGTTCAAGTATACTCATCACTCTGGTATCTTGTTCCAATTGTAGTTGTATCAACTTATGTAGATTCTCCTTCACTTCTCTACTATATGTAGCAACTAAAGTTGATATTGAATCAAGCTGACCACTAAGATACTCTAGCTACATTTGTGATTCACTTTTCTATTCTTCTAGATCTTTCATAAACTTTGAGTATTTTTATACCTTGGTAAAAAATTTCCCTACTATTGTCAATATTGTCTAGCATCCTTTACTAGTTCCACTAGCTTTTCTCCTACTTTAGAGTCTTTCTCCATTAGTTTACCTATCATCTTATTCTCCATATTTTCTTCAACAATATTCTAGAGTTTGAAAATATGTACCTTGATCATAAATGAATTTGATAAAAGAATCTAATTAATCTATAATTAAGTTATCTTCATTATAGGGTGTTTCAGGGACTAGTTTAGCCAACACATTTCTAGCTTGTCTTAGAACTCTATCCTTCTTCTTCTTAAGTCTTTCTCTATCTCTTATTTCTTTCCTCTTCACCTTTTTATGAATAATTGAATAATTATTTATGTTTCAACATGAAAATAACTATTAGTGTAGGAATTTATTCCTCCTCTCCTAGTTCTTCTTTTTTTATCAGAAGTTACACTAGTTTGCAGTTTTTTTGCACACTTGGCTCAAGACTCAATTTTCTCTTTACATGGTATCCTCCTTCAGTCTTTTCCTTCCTTTCCTCTTATTGAATCTCTAGAATATTTTTATCCTTCTTCTCGAGTAGCATTATGTGATTAGAATAGTGAGCATGTCTATACATTTAGAAGTTCACATTGTCACGAAAGTTGTTAAGTTATTTTATGTGATTTTGGGTTTTTAGGCTTTAAATCTTATTGAATTTAATTTCTAGCAGCTTTTCCTTAGGTGAATTCTTGTTATGAGGAATAAACTATCTTCATTTTGGTCAATTCAAAGTTTAGCTAGTCTAATCGAATATTTTCCCTAATCAATTATTCACTCAAAAAGTGAATAAGTATTGAAAAAGGGATTTGTTTTCTCACTTTTCAATTTTACAAGTTAGAAATTGGAGAACTTTTTTGAAATCTTCTTTCTAAAGGATTGTTTTTTTGCTCATTTTGAAATCTGTGAGCATGAAATCTCCACGAGGTTAGTCTCATTGGATCCAGCTCAGAGAGATCTTGCTTTGCCATCACTTTTGATAGTATTGGTAGGTTTTTTTTTATTAGCTTGATTTTAGTTTCTGCCCCTTTTATTGTTAGGTAGGGCGTTTGTATTTTCTTGTTTCTGCTCCATTTTTGCTTTTCTTTCTAGTAGTAGTTTGTTAAGAGGCTGAGAACTAGTATTCCCCTCTATTTCTACTTTTTGGTTTTGCCTAGTTGGTTGGGTATAAACATTTTCCCTAGCTTTGGGATGGGGGTTCGAGGTTTCGTACCATTATGCTAGCCATTTTTGCATATGGTGTTCAAACCAAAATATTATTGGATTTTAGGGGTTTTTGTACCCAAAACACAAATGGGTTTTAATTTTAAATTTTCCTAGTTTTTGGAGTTTTTACCTCCTTTTGTGTGTCACCCTATTTTCTTAGGTTTTCTTGGCAAGATGTTGGTTGTCAACCTAGATGATCTATTTGGATGTCAGTCAAACCACTGTTGCACTTTTATGTTGCATCCGTCCTTCCGAGTGTACTTTCAATTAAGTAACTTTTTGCATTGTGTTCTCATCTAGTCCTTGTGTTTTAATCTTTGTGATGGTGGTGCACCACGCACAAGTATGTGCATGTACAATTTTTAGGTGACTTGTGGGGCTTGATCTTTTGTGGTACTTTCAGAAGCTATGATTATTGTGGTTGGGTTGGAAGTTTGCATGCCTATGAGCACTCATCATTGGATGAGCATGGGTAGTATAGGGTAGCATATGGAGTAGGCTCCTATCTTGTAGCCTAATGATCATTGTGCCCAGAGGGTTGGTGAAAGAAGTTTTAATTAAGTGATAACTAACCAATACATTGGGTGTTAATAAAACTTAAGATAATAATATGTGCTAGAGCCTTTCCATTGAGGGAGTTGAATCTTCACAAGCTAAGCTTGGGCTTGTTGATGCCAAGTGACTCTTCATGATGTCAGCTCCTACTTAGTAGCCCATTGAGTGTTTAACTAGGACCTGTAGTTTATGCATTGTCTATGTTCTTGGTTTTAGTCATGATACTATCTGATGTGAGTGTTAGCCATGTATGTTTTTCTTTATGTATGTTTGTGGTTGGATGATTATCTCCATTAACATGATGGGAGTGGGCCTATGGTTTCCACATGGTTGGGAGGTGTAGGTACCTATACCACTACTAGGGACCACCATATAGAGATGGTTTACAATCCCAATGTGACCATTGCTAGATGTTTTCACTTGGTACTTCGAGTTCTTGAGTATGCTTTCTTGTGATTTATGGTCTCATTGGAATGCTCAAATATCATGTTTATATGATGTTTGTATTGACACATTTCCTTATTATGATGTTTAGCATATGTAGATGATGAGTTAATTTGTAGGATTGTCTTATGCTTTACTTCTAGCATGTTAGATTTCATTATGCTTATTGTAGCATGTTTTAGTAGTGACATCCTCATATGACATCATTGAAAATCTAGTTGATAGTTTGGGATGTTATGCAGAGGGGATGGCTAGGGTCCATGATGGTCTTATGATGCTATTATGGTTGGGAGGAACCACGTACTTAGTTTGGTTGTTCTATTCATTGTGATGTTTCTTCTATTTATTGTGATGTTTTTTTAATACATTGTGATGTTCCTTCTGTACTTTCCCTTCACTACTTGTTAGGTGGTTAGATTCATTTTTTGTCTTTTAGTATTGCGTTTGAGTGTTTACACATCAAATTGTAGATCTGGTACTCTCTAGTGTGGTGGTTTTGAACTCTGTTTTACTCTTTAGTTTGTCCTTGGAGTGTTTTATGTGTTTCCTGGGCAACCATGTGTTAGCATGGGGCAATACTATAAAGTGTCACACACCCAAAGGAGTTTTGTCATGTGATAGTGGAAAGTATCACACCTCTTAAGAAGAAATATTGTGTGATACTAGAAAGTATCACACCACCCTTGAAGAAGTCTCATACGATACTAGTAATGTATTACACACCCTTTAAAGAAGTTTCTCTCGATCCCTAAAAGTGTCTCCCCCCTTCTTGAGAAGGGTTGTATGATACTGGAAAGTATCACACAAGGTTGTTTTAAAGTATTGTCTAGTATTTGCAAAAGTCTATCCGGGCTGATAGTGGGCACTTTTCAATTTGACCCAAAATTTTTGGGAAGTGTTTTGGCTACCCTCTTAGGTTCTCTTCAGTCCTTTGACTTTACACTTTGAATTCAAAATGTTTTTATTTGAGTTTAGCTATGTGTCTTCCGTTCTCAATCATTTTGGTTAGTAGTGGCCTTTGGAGATCCATTGGTATTAGGATGTTTGGTTAGTCTTCCTTTGTGATCTTTATTATCTTTGTATGTTGTATGTCATGTGCATCCATACTTTTAAAAATAATAATAATTATCTTGGCTTATAATTATCCTTGTTTCCAAGGATCTCTGAGTGGGGCATTGCACAAACTCCTTCTTGTTAGCTTTGTATTAATTTTGCACCCTTAGGGCTTGACTTAGGTTGCACATCTATTAGATATTTCTCTATCATGTATTTATCCATTAGTAAGGTAGATGATCATATACCATCAATCAGTTGTTACAAATCATCAAGAATAACAAAAAGTAATTCAAGGGGTGTTCTTCCAAATATGTGAATATGCAACATAATTGCATCTTCGATTTTTTTTGTCTTCCTTGCTTTTAATATTATACTTTCTTGTAACCACTATGGACCACTACTTTCTATTATACCTCTTATAATCTCATTGATGATAGGTTTTATGCTTTTCATTCCTTTATTCAATTTTGAAACCTCCTTATCTTATTTTATATTTTCCACTTCTTCCTCTCCATATTGTCTTCTATCATACTTTTCCTTCCTAATAGTCTCCTTAGTTGCATGACTTATCCTTTTTTCTGGTTCAATCTTCACTTCTTTTTTCACTGATCAAGTTTTCTTACTTTTCACTCTTTTGAACATAGATGGAATGTTAGTTGATGGGTCTTCAATCACTATTTTAAAATTTTTTTGCTGAACCTACTTCCTCTCCAGAAAAAATCACTCTTGAAGACTTGACATCCTTATTGTTTTCCTCTCTATGATTAGCGTCTTCGATTCATCCAGAGCTCTTGAAATAATTTTTTCATAGGTTTCGAACCTTATTCCTTTTTATCCAATTATTTGGATAAAAATATGTCAACATAACTATTGAGTTGTCATTTTGCACAATGCTCAACCACATGAATCCTTTCGAACTCCTCTCTTGAAAAGCTAATTTGGGATCAACTCCAAGTTGCTAGGTGATCTTGTGACCTACTAGAATCAGCTTAGTAGAAGATAAATGTGAGTGTTCATGAGGAGGCCTTTGCTAGTTCTAACCAATTTTGGATAAGATGATCAATCTACTTGTTGTTTCAAAATTAACCACAAAAAAGATATGTTTTTGGTATTTCCTATTCTCAAAGGAATGCAATCTAACAATGCAACCATATGAATTCCTAATTTAACCAAGGGTTAGCAAAGAAAATAAAAAAGATAAGGCAATGAGAGATGAAAGAAAATAACATGAAAGGGAAATTCCTAACGAACATAAACTATGAAAACAAGAGCACTGTGAATTAAGCCTTTGAAAAGATCGGTAGTTAACCAATGAAAATAAGAGCAACACTTCCTTAATTCCACTGATGCAATCATCAATGGACATTTAGTAACTATAAGATGTTTCAATTTTCATCAAATCATAAGGCCATAGAAAGTGCACTCATGCAAGAAAAAAAGTTATGTAGGAACAATAAGGTGATCTCTTCCTAAACTAAGTATGTCAGTAGAATTCATAAACTTGTAGAAAACACCAGAATTAAAAGATCGCATGACCAAAATAATGCAATAAAACTATTGGGTCAATTACATTCTATGAACATAAATTCACAAAATATAATACACTTAGGCAAGAATCACTACACTCAAAATGCGAGCACCAATAGCATATATTATTGCATCAAAATAATGGTGGTCAAGAATACATATTACATTCCTAAATTTATAAGAAATCTTCTCCTCAATTTGTGTTAAGAGTGAGAGATCTCTTTAAGCAAACATATGCTTCTAAACTAATAAAACAAATCTATTTATGTACAAACTGACTCTCTAAATGGTGTTAAATAGGACTCTACCCTTGTTTATATCAATTAATGGGTGCATGAGCCTTTATATGACTTAGAAACAAAGAAAGCATGAGAAAATAAGAAGAAGAAATCCATTAGATGAAGTAGGAGTCTCCAGAGATGCCAAAAATAGAAGCTCCTTCTTCACTAGGTGTTTGTAGAAGTTAAATTGCCATTAGAATGCATTTCTAATGCATGGAAAGCTCTAAATTTAGAACTGGTAGTTGACTATTAATGCACCTCAAAAGAAGCACACCTTGGGAGAAGTACACCTGCACACCTTGTGCACCTATGCACCTTGGGAGAAATTTGTGCAATGTGCTTAATTCACTGAAAAATAAAAGTTTTTGATTTTGAAACCAATTTTTGGGTTTTTCTCAAATGGGGTTTTAGATCGCTTTTTTGTAGTTACTTTGATCCTTTCGATGATTTATACCATCTTTATAGCCAAAAAATTTCATAGACCTGAACTCCTTCTGCTTCTAAAATCCCAAGGCACCTATATTGAATCTTGTCATTAATAGTTGCATAAAATGAAGAAACTATTCTGGTTCATGTATCAAACCTCTATATCTTTGATCTTTTCTTCTTTCCAACTACCCAATCCTTCTAGGTTAGAGATTAGGTGATCCAGATTATCCAAAATGATTAAATGTTTGAAACTTTTCCATACTTTTCTATAAGTTTTTCTAGATCCTTTTAACTAGCTTTTTCAGAGGTCTTCTGCTAAAAATTTCAATTTGAAACTTTCATTGGTCCCTAAAACTGGGTAGCCGAAGGCTCGCTATTTTAGGGACTAAAATTACATTTATAATTCTTCTTTCCAATGGTGTAAACAATTTTGAATTCCAAGCTCTAGGTCAAAAGTAATGACCCCAACAAGTTAAGGATGCCTTTTTATCTACATCAAGAAGAAAACATCAATCCATAAAGTTGAAACAATTAATTAACATAAACCCTAATTATGAAAAAAAAACAACCCAAAAACCCTAACTATTAAAAAACTCAAAAATCCTATTAAACACCTCTAGAAAATAAAAATGGTGCACCTTGCGCACCTCAAAGGTGCACTAGATGTGCCTTCCTACACCTAGAGCCTTAATACTAAGGGTGTGCACCTTTTGGGGGTGTGCAAATGCACTGTTGTGCACTTTCCAAGGGGAATGTACTATTTTCCCTAAATGAATAGTGCACTAGCACTCCTGGTTAGGTGCGTTAGGTGCACTAGTGTGCCTCTTAGCATGAAAACTTGATTTTCTCCCTTAGAAACAAGGTTTCTTACATCTAGGTTTTTAGAAAGAGACCCAAATGAGATAAAAACACCATAAAAAATCCTAAAAAAGACTAAAGACCCAGACTAGGGACTCAAAAAGCTAAGAAAAATTAAAGTAGGGGGTCCCTATTTCTTATTGAAATGGGGTGTGCATTGTGAAACCACAAAAATGACTACTAATATAGTCATCATCAACCTCATATCCCATAGGAAAAAGCCAATGGGCTTTGGGTTCTACAACCTTCAATATACATGAGTTTGTATCCTCTCAAAAGAAAATGTCGCTTTTCTAATTTTATACAATATTAGATAAAATCCTTTCTCTCTTATGCATTTTAGATCAAAATTCTCTAAAGTAATTCCATGTAATAGTATTTAAACTCTCACCTTTATCCCTTATGATTTCACATATTTATCTTATCATTGGTATGTCCTTAGACTATACAATTATTCCTCTACTTGAAAAATGTTTTGATATAGAAGAAAATAAATGCTAGAAGAGATCCATGTCTTATTGATTACTTCTTGTCTCTTTTTATCCTTTCCGTGTTCTCTAGTAGTTGTGTTCTGACCATCTCACATAGATCATATGCCACATCACTCTTCACAATTTGATGAGTGATGCAAATGACATCACTTGTGATGTCATTTGTATAGCTTTAATTTGTAATCTATGTCATTGCAAAAAAATGAACTTATACGTCTTCAAAGTTTTCAATTGTTATAGATCTCCTATCATATCTAGATTTGGTTAGGTTTGTAACCAAGCTTGTTAGAATTTGTCTCAATTTTCTCTCTTATCCTTGTGCTCAATGTCTTGTGACCCTATGAATAACTATCTTTGAAAAGTTGTGTGGTTTATCCAAAAACATATAATGATCATGAACTCAACTGAACATATATCTTATCCAATATAGGTGAAGTTAAGTAGGAATATCCACTACATAAGATAAACCTTTTCTTTGCAGATGCTTGTGTTCACCCTTACACAATCCATTTTTACATGTATTTTCAAAATATTTCTTGATCACTTCAACTCTCAATTCTTCAATCTTGTAGTAAATATATGTGATGCAAAGGTAAACCTTTGGAACATCTCTTTTGGGATTACTACTCAAGAGGCTTCAACAATGGGTTCTTACACATCAATTAAGGAACCTTTACCAAATTAATCATCTAGTATAGAACAAAAATTCTTCAAAGAATAATTAATAACTTTAACAAATGAAGAGATAAAATATATTCCCTTGATGAGAGTGAAGATGAATGAGTTATAG
The DNA here is from genome assembly GCA_028749045.1 of Cupressus sempervirens. NCBI lineage: Eukaryota > Viridiplantae > Streptophyta > Pinopsida > Cupressales > Cupressaceae > Cupressus > Cupressus sempervirens. The sequence goes on along the minus strand of CM053784.1, from coordinate 606,185,604 downwards.
ATATTCTATCCAAGGTACAACCAAATATAATATGTAGAATGAAAGTTTAACACTTTTCCCAAAACTGCTAATTCAAAACCAAGCTCTAACCTTCCTTCACTAAAATGACCATAACTTCTACTAAACATAATGAAATTAAACAAAAACAAAATCAAATTATAGTTGAATCATATACATTTACAAAAAATATAAGTTAATATTTTGTATCTTTTCAAATGTTCTTGTATTAATAAAAAGAACACTTAGATTTCTATTAAAACAAAATAGAAACTTAACATCAAAACTTGCAAAACTCAAGTTTACCCCCTATGACCATTACCTTCTTCCTTACATCAATTTTATATTTTGTCAAAATTGTTTGATAATATTTTATTACATATTTGAAATTTTTTATATTTCCCCATAAATGACCTTTAAATTTTATAAAACCCTTACTAACATAACAAAATGGACTATATATGACATTTTAAGACATTTTACCCTTCCATAGGTTAATTTACATAATTTGATCATACTAGACAACTTTGACAATCTATTATAAATGGACTTATTTAGCCTTACATATTGACTCAAATGAATTCAAAATATATTTTAAAAAATCATAATAAATTCTTTCATCCTCATGGATCCTCTTGTTGTGCCTTTTTTTATAGGTGCTATGACACTATACTTCCGAGCACAAAAGAGTCCAAATCCCTTGGTTTGTCCTTCCTCTTTCTCATCTTCCAATTCTTTGGTATTTGTTGATTGTATTCTTGCCAAGTATCTAAGTCATCAAATTGTGTGTCCTCATCAACCTCTTTTACATAAGTATCCAAGTAGAAAAAACCTTAAAAACCTATGATACATTGTTTTGAAAGAAAAAATGACACTTCATCATAAATAAATTCATCAATTTGTCTCACCATAGGAACCCTTGTATCATTTTTTCCAATGTTTTCATCTTGCAATATGTCCATGCCTTGAAGAAAAATTCATTAGTATTTGAGTCTCCTTTATCCTCTTAGATTCATCATGAGCCTTCTTTTTTGCAGCTACTATTAGCCTTTTGATAGGTCATACCACTTTCTTACTTAACTTCAAATGTCATCCCATGGTTCTATCAACAACCATCACATCCATCTTGTTTCCATCTTTCTGAACCTTTTTAATATAAGGCTCATCAACCTCTATTTCTTCCATGGCTTTCATATCTTCAAGAACCTTTTCATCATAAGATTCATCAACAACTATCTGCTGCAAACTTTTTATATCAATGTCAATTTTTTCACTTTGTCCTTCCAATGGACAACTCTTCTCTTTATTGGTAATCAAGTTCTCTATTCCATCTTCACATATCTTTGCATCCTCAATGAATGGCTGATCCAAATCACTATTTTTCTTCTCTATATTTTCTTTATTTATTTCAAGTTCCCTCATTATGATTCTTATTTTCTCTTCTATCTCTTGTTTCATTCTAGCTTCCTCTTCTCTTTTTTCTTTTCTTTTTTTCTTCCCCTCTTTTCTTTTCCTCTTCCTTCTTATTTTTCTAAAAATCCCACTATGTAACCCATGCATCTAATAGTATCCTCTTATCATGATATAAATCTCCTCTTGCAACCATTTTCTCTTATCTAGGTTCTCTCCACTGAACCTAGTCTCTTGGCCACTCTACAAGTTCTTTTCTCAACCTATCACAAAACACACAAACTCACAACTCAAAATTATGATATAGAGGTAAACCTTTGAAATATCTCTTTTTGGATTACTATTCAAGAATCTTCAACAATGGGTTCTTGCACATCAATAAAGAACCTTTACCAACTTAATCATCTAGGATAGAACATAAATATCCAAAGAATCATTAATAAATTATAAAAATGAAGAAATAAAATAAATTAATTTTATGATAGTGAATATAAATGAGTTATAGATATTTTCTCCAAGTTACAGCCAAAAATGATTAGTGGAATGAAAGTTATAACACTTTTCCCAAAACTGCTAATTCAAAAATAGTTTTTGACCTACCTTCACTAAAATGACCATAACTTTTGCTCGACACAATAAAATTAAACTAAACCAAAAATAAATTAAATCTTACTCTTTTATCTTTCAAAAAATATAATTTAATATTTTTATCTTTTCATTTGTTCTTGTATCAATAAAAATAACAGTCATATTTCTAGAAAAATAACACAAAAATTTTACATCAAAACTTGCAAAACTAAAGGTTTTTTAATTTAACTCTTCTCCAAACTTATTCAACCATTAAATTCTATAAATCATGACCATTAAATGAAAATTTAATGCCTTTACAAATCCTCTAACATATTATTTTCTCCCCATGACCATTCACCTTCTTCCTTACATCAATTCTATATTGATAACTTTTATGACAATATTTTATTACATATTGGAAAAAAATTGTATTTTACCATAAATGACCTTTAAAATTTATATAACCCTTACTAACATCAAAAAAATCAACTATATATGTCATTTTAATATATTTTATACTTCCAACTTGGATTTATCCACATAATTTGACCATACTAGACAACTTTGACAATCTATTACTATTAGAGTAAAGGATTAATTTAATTTAATTTATTAAATTACCTTCACTCTCAACTTAAGATTTCACTTTATGTATATGCATTTCTATTTAATAATTACATATTAAATATTAATTTTCATTTACCTCTTAGGGTTTCCCTACTAGGGTTTTATGATCTCCTTTACTAGGATTGATCCATTGTATTTTCATTCTTTCTTTCAATCTGATAATATATTTTTTGCATATTTTTAAAGCCAAAACCCTGTTTTCTCTTGTTTGTTTCTTCTCTATGATAGGTTCTTGCATGCAGGTGTTCTACTAGATCTATCGATTCATTCTCATGAAATCTCTATGTTATCAGAGTTGGATCTACTATAGCTTGTTCTTATTTGGAGGAAAAGAGGAATGAAGGTTCGATAGAATAGATTTATTTTTCTTAGGTATTTTTTGTGGAAATAGGTGGGTCTTTAAATTTTGGGGCACCTTGAGTCCAAATAGACCTCGCAATTGGATTTAGTGTATATCAAAACCCTTATTTTCGTATATAATACTTAATTTTTGGAGTCAAGGAAATTCTAAGGAAAACTAATTTTTCCTACTATGGTCATATGAACCTTGGCACACATTATGATGCAATTTTCATATTAAAAAATACATTAATATTAACACACATGGTTTTAAAAACTCCACACCAATACATCACCACCATCGCATAATCATAGTGTTACTGCTACTGACATTTGTAGCTTGTGCACCAATCTTTCTTTTCCCAGGGCACTTGTGATCACGTGAGGGGCCCATGGGCTTATTTTTTAGCCTCGAGGAGGTTTTTCAAGTTTGTTTTTCCAATAGAGCACTTGGTGGTTTTTTTGCAATAACTTGAGCATACAATATCATTTTTGGGCAAATGAAATATTATTGAAAAGATGATTTAGAGATAGATGTGATGGTGAAGGTATTTTTTTGATTTGTTTCCACTTTGGTACCTTTTTTCAATCAAAGTTTGATGATCCTTCAACATTGTGGGGGTATAACTTGCTTGTTTTAGCTTCATTTTTTGATCTAAAAGAAGCGTCGAAAAGATATTCTCGAGCATTTTCTATATTCTCCATTTTTTACTGAGTATTTTTCAAAGGTACATGTGATTCTCAAACTAAGTCCTTTTTGGCTCTTTGCTTATATAGGTATTCTTTCTAGCATCTAGGGTTCAATTTTTTTAATATTGTGGGGGTTGTTTAATATTATTGTTTATGTCATTTACATCAGTAAACTTAAACTATTCAAAAAATAAAACACCTTCTAAAAAGATGGTCAAGACCTCTTCTTGTCTAGTTCCTCTAAACCCACATAACTATCACACATGGACAACTTCTATGACACATCTTCTCTATTCAAATAGTTTGTGGTCTTGTTTAGTAAAGTCCAACCAATTTTATAGAGGCCTTTTGAGGTCATGTAGCACATGAATAAGATGGATGAGGCTATGGGTTTGATTTCTTTGAATGTTTTAGATAGCTTGCAATTTCATCTTGATGGGTTAAATTCGCCTCGAGAAATGTGGGCCAAGTTCAAGGACTTGTTTGGTAGCATCAATGAGTTTAGGGAACTTTAGATTGAGGTAGATCTTTCATCACTTTTACCTAATTCTTATTGAGGACTTTATGATGAGGTTTAAATAACAAAGACCTTTATTAAATGGAGCTTGTGGCAAAGTGTAGACTGATAAGGAGTGCATTTATCTGATACTGATAAAGCTTTGAGAAAACTTTTAAATTTTCTCTTCTAGCTTCCATTCCACTATGGATGCTTTGGGTCCTAGATTTCTCATGCCCACATTTGAGGTATTTTGTGATTGGTTGACTAGAGAGAAAGCCAAGCTTTCATAGTTGGAATCTCTAATAGGACCAAAGAACCATGCATTGGTTTCTTAAATATCTATATGGAAGTCAAAGCGAAAGTTGAAGCCCAAATAAAATTCAATAGGAAATGAGAGTTTCTCAAAGCCTTCTCCTACAATAGATGGTTGGAAATCCACTACGAAGGGTAAACCTTCTAATTTTAGTGAGTCTTCCTCTATAACTTTTATAAGTGATTGTTGTAGTTTTTGCGGCAAGAAAAGACATCCAATTTCTAGGTGTTGGAAACATTTGGAGGCTTTAGAGGAGGCCATGTAGCAACATAGTATTTCTTCTCTAAAGCCACCACCTCCTACTTTAGGGAAAGGGCATGCTCTTTCTGCATGAGCACTATCATCATGAACTACTTGGATTCTTGATTTAGGTGCTTCCCACCATATAAAAAACTCACCTAATTTGGTTGCCTCACTTTCTTAGAGTGTTACTATACAGATTATAGTTAGTGACTCCGTATAGCTTTTAGTTTAAGGTTTTTCCAATATCTCTTTAGAGGTGGTTCCCTACAGGATTTTATCTTGGTTTCTACCATTTCTACGAACCTCATGTTTGTCTTTTAGATTTTTCATTCTAGCTCTAGTAAGACAATTGAGTTCTCACCACATGATGTAGTTATTAAAAATCTCCATGATCCTAACTTGGTTATTACTATATATCAATTTGATAGCTTTAAGATATTTGATTCTATAGGTGTTTCTCCAATTTCTCATGCAGACACAATGAGAAAGCTTTGGCATGGGCATTTTGGCCATGTCAACTATAGATATTTACAAAAAATGAGTACACAAGAGCTAGTGATTGGGTTGTTGGAAATGAAATAGGGAAAGTAAACTCTAAGGCGGGGGTGAATTAGTCCTTCAAAACTTTAACCATAAAATCATTCACCACACATCCATCTCACAATTTTCATGTAAACCAAAATAGCTAGCTAAACATATTCATCCATAACATGAAAGAAAATAACATTCAACACATATATGACATAAGATATTTGGTTACCCAAAAACCCTCTAATGAGAATGTAAAAATGGGGTGGCAATGACACCCACAAATCTTGACTACTATAGTTGTAAAGTGTATCCAATGAAGGTTACAATGTTTGATAATAAACTATGATCTACCCCATGAAAGGTTTTCCCTATTAAAAGCTTACAAGATGTTAGATCTTACCCTGTTAAAGGATTTCAAACACCCTATTAGAAGTGTGCCTAATTAAATGATTTAAACTTACAATGAAGTAAGCACCATGTTAAAGGATTTATAACATCCTGTTAGGACTACTCCTTTAAGATATTTAACTAACCCACCTGTTAGAATGTCTCAATAATGATCCTATAGTTAGCTCTCTGTTGCTAGATAATAGATCACCTCTTTGCATGTATCCTTGATCCTCTCTATTTAGATGTATCACTTCTATCCTCTAACTTCTTTCCTCTATTCTCCTTTAACTGATTCTACAATGTATCTCAATTCACAACCCCTTAGCGACCATGAGTGCTCTATTTATGCATGAAAACTTCTCTCTTTGCACATACAATATTTGGATTTTCCTTTCTTAAGAAGACTTGTGTGACTTAGGGTTAGGTATGAATCAACTATTGTGATTCACCCATTTTTCCACTTAATCCATCCCTTTTATTGATTGCTTGAACATATTACACAGGGATCCTCAATATAGGTTCATCCTTATCATCTAGAATCGCAAAAAAACTCCCTAAGTTGGCTCAAAATTGGTTTACATAGAAATGTGTGCCATTACAAATAACTACATCCAAAACTATTTTACTCAACATTTGAAGTCTCTGATGTTCAACATGCTTTGTATCTTTAATGTTGTAACTTAGCCTTTGCATGACTTAGCATCCAATTATCACTCAGCATCTGAATCACTCAGTATCAACTATCTACTCAACACTTGAGTAACTTAGCACTTACTAGTTATTTGATAAATATTGTATATCTCGCTCGACATATACTATCTGACAACTTATGCTTGGCATACATTACTTGTTCAACATGAACTAAGTTCTATCTTCTAAATTACTTAAGTGTATTGTTACTCATATGTCAAAACTAATATGAGATTAAAAATCTCCCCCTTTGACATGAGAGGCAAAAAAACTTGGTCATGCATGAATATCCTTAACTTATGAGCATAACTCAGATAATCTCTATTCAGTACGCAGATTACATTCAAAATTTTCAAAACTTCAAAATTCTAAAAACCTTGTGACTTATCATTCATACCTCAAAATTTTATAACACCTCCTAAGTTGATTGTGTTCAAAGCATGAATGCTGATGATAATCCTATAAGGGAGTATTGTAGATATATTATCATGTTGATATGTTACATTCATGAATGAGTTTGTCCTTGATGTCAACATAACATTCTTCTATGGTTTGTAATAGAAGGATAGTGGAAAGATCAAGTTGGTACAAACAACTTGTTGAGTATTCTCACTATCCAAGGTTATGGGAGATACTTTTGAGTATCTAGTATATGCAATTAATGTCAAGTGAAGAAATTTTAAGTCTATAAAAAGTTATGCAAGTTTTGGTGATGTTTGTTCTAAGATAGATTTTATAAAGGCATGTTCTAGTAAACTTGTTATCTCTTAGTAGGATTGTTATTTTGAGAATCAAGGTTGAAGCTATAGGTACATTGCATGGTAATTCAACTTTAGTTTTGTTTGACTCTACAACTTTAGATTCTTTCATATCACCATCTCTTGTTTAGCGATGTGGGCTAGTGGCAATGCATCAAGTTGATAGGTGGTAGGTTGAGTTAGCCATGGGTTCCAAAGTGGTTGTAGAATCATTTGTCAAAGGTTATATTTTGAATTTGGGAACCTTCATGACCATAGTGGATCTATGCATTCTACCTCTGAGATTGTATGAAATTGTGTTGGGCATGGATTGGTTAGCTACCCATTAGGTGAATATCAATTGTCATCATAAGATAGTACAATGTGTCAATGAAATAGGTGGGCAAGTGGAACTTTTGGGAGTCCTAAGACTAGTCTCTCTTTGGGTGATCTTAGCTAATTAGCTGAAGCAGAGTGTGTGGAAGGGTTGTTAGTTGTTTCTTATTTTTGTCAATGATCTTGAGGAAGCTAAGAGTCATACAATGATTCTTGATGATCACCCACTCCTTCATGAGTATGTAGACGTGTTTCCTATGGAGATTCTAGGTATGCCACTATAGCATGACAATGATTTTTGAATTGATCTTGTACTAAGAGTGGAGCCAATTTCATGAGCTCCATATCACATGACTACTCAAGAGTTGGGTGAGCTCAAATTGTAGTTGGAGGAATTGTTGGCCAAGGGCCATATTCATCCTAGTGTATCCCCATGGGGTGTATAGTCATCTTCATGAAGAAGTAGGATGGTTTTTTACATTTATGCATTGACTACCGACATTTGAATAAGGTGATGGTGAAGAACTGTTATCCTTTGCTGAGGATAGATGACTTGATTGATCAGATGAAGGGAGCATGTGCGTTCTTAAAGATTGATCTAAAGTTGGGACACCATTAGCTTCATATCTAGGAGGTTGGCATTCATTGAATAGATTTTTGTACATGATAAAGGCATTATGTGTTCACAATTGTACCCTTTGGGTTAACCAATGTGCCATCAATGTTTATGAGTTTGATGAATGGAGTATTTTGCACTTACCTTGATTATTGTGTCATTGTATTTTTGGATGACATATTAATTTATTTTAAGATGATGAAGGAGCACAAAGTCCATTTACATCAGGTATTACAGTGCTTGAGAGACCATCAGTTGTATGGAAACTTGAGTAAATGTGGGTTCTTCTAGTCTGAGGTGAAGTATTTGGGACACATCATCACTGGTGATGGAATTGTAGTGGATCTAGAGAAGATTCATGCTATCATAGATTGGTTGGTACCCACTAATGTCTCAAAAGTTCATAGTTTCATGGGATTGATAAGTTACTGCCATTGCTTCATGAAGGATTTCTCACAAGTATCTCATCCCATCACTTCTCTTTAGTGGAAAGGGAAGAATTTTTTTTGGTTAGACTAGTGTGAGGCACAATTTAATGCTCTTAAGGAGGGTTTGACCAGTGCACGAGTCCTTGCAATGCCTAATCTTGAAGGTGATTTCATGGTTTGTGTAGATTCTTTGCTAGAAGGTGTGGGTGTGGTGTTGATGTAAGATGGTCGAGTGATTGCATATGAGTCTAGGAAACTCAAGGACCATGAGCTTAACTCCCCACTCATGATTTGGAACTCATGGTTGTGTTGCATGCCCTTGTCTGTTGGAGGCATTTTCTTTTGGGACACATGTTTTAGTTGCTTAGTAATCATAGGAGCTTGCAAGATATCTTTACTCAGTCAAACATGAATGCATGAAAGTGTCATTGGATGGAGTTCTTGTATGAGTATGACTTTGATGTTTATTACATTAAAGGGAAGGAGAGTTTCATCATGGATGCCTTGATTAGGAGGCAACAATAAGTATTAGTGATGTCATTGGGAGTGGATTTGTCAGGCCAAATCTTGGAGGCTTTTCCTAGTGACACTTGGTATCAAGAGGTGAGGGCGAAGATTGAGTCTGGACATACTCTTGATAGGAGAATTTTTGGGTCTTAAGTATGATGGACTACTATGACACATGGGACATATCTATGTACCTATGTCAGGTGATCTTTGAAACTTGGTTTTGTCAGAAGCATATCATGCACCGTATTCCACACATCTTGGTGATAAGAAGATGCATGTTGATCTCAAACAACACTACTTTTGGGAAAGGATGAAGTGTGATGTTCTTGATTTTGTTTCTAGATGTCTTGAGTGCCAGAGAGTGAAGGGAAACCATCAGCATCCAAAGGGTCTTTTGCAGCCAAATATCATACCAGAGTGGAAGTGGGATAAGATATCTATTGATTCTATCATAGAGTTGTCTATGTCATCATGGAGACATGATTGTATCATGGTGAAAGTGGAAAATTTTTCTAAGGTATCACATTTCTCACCCATGAGAGCATCCTATATAGCTTCTTTTGTAGTACATTTTTTCTTGGAGGATATTGTTCATTTGCATGGGATCCCTCATCGGATCATTTTAGATAGAGATCTAGTATTTACTTCTACATTGTGGACATCTCTCTAGCATGCTTTGGGTGTGTAGCTCAATTTCAATTCGACTTATCACCTAAAGACCAATGGTTAGACTAAGAGAATTAATTAGGTTTAGGAGGATATGCTTTGCATGTATGTTATGGATAGGCAAGTGAAGTGAGAGGACTATTTAAACCTTGTAGAGTTTGCATACAACAACAAGTATCATAGTTCTCTTGGCATGTCACCTTTTCAAGCTTTGTATGATAGACCATGCCGTACTCCCTTGAGTTGGGATCACTTATATGACTGAGTTCTTTTGGGTCCAAAGATTCTTTAGGATATGGAGCAACAAGTTGTTTGCATTAGGGAGCATTTGGTTACTGCTCAAGACAAGCAGAAGAAGTATGCAGATGTCGATAGGTCAGATCGTCACTTTTCTATTAGTGACAAGGTGGTTTTGCAAGTGCATCCAAGGAAGAGCCCCATCCATTATGGACAAGGCTCTAATTTTGCACCACATTTTGTCAAACCTTTTAGGATCTTCAAGAGGATTGGTCCTATTGCTTATTGACTAGTGTTGCCATCTATCCTATCATACATCCATGATTTTTTTCATCTTTCTATTTTGAGGCAATATATCCTAGATGTGATCCATGTTCTTGATTGTTATGTTTTGCAAGTAGTAGATGGGAAGCTTACTTTGGAGCCCATTTGTATCCTACAACACTAGAGGCTAACCTTGCAAGGTCGGGACATCAAGAAGGTAAGGGTCCAATGGGACCTGAGCAATGAGACCTCTGTGACTTGGGAAGATGCTAAACAATTGAGGGGATTGTGCCCCTATATTTTTGTTGGCTTCTAGGAGTAAGCCTATGCTAGTGGGGGAGGATGTAGTGCCTCTCGTCTTTTCATTTTGTACCCTTATATATTTTTTATTTGAGAGATACTTGATACTCTTATTTTATGTACCATGAGATTATCTAAGGGTTAGATGTTATAATTTGATTCAGTACCATAGATCCCTTACTGCTATGTTGTTTAGTTTATCATATTTGCATGTTGATGTCATTTTAAGATGGCAGTATATCTATGATGATATTGGATTATCTAATATTTGGATACATGTTTCCTGATTATGTTATGTGATGGATTTTATGCCATGGTGATTTACATCATTCTTATATGTTTATGCTTTATGCAAACATGAGTGATGTAAATGGATTAATTAGGAAATTTAATGCATTATTGCTTCAGCTATGATATTATATGCAATTGCACTTGATCATGTGTTTTAGTGTGCAAGAATTATATCCCTAGTAGTGAGACATGGAGTTAGTGATTCAGCTATTCATATTTTACCAATTTTGTCCCTATATGGTTGATGTAACCTTATTTTAATTGTTTAAATTAAAACCTTTTGGTGATTATTAAAATCCAAACTCATCTGCATTATGTGATTAGACTAGTAAGCATGTCTGTACATTTAGAGATTTTTCATTGTTGCAAAATATATTAAGCAATTTTTTGTGGTTTTGGGTTTTTAGGATTTATATCTTATTAAATTTAATTTTTTGCATTTTTACTTAAAGTGAATTCCCATTACAAAGAATAACCTATTTTTGGTTCAGCTGACTCAAAGTCCAGCTAGTCAAATTGGCTAATTGGCCTAATTGACTATTCACTTGAAAAGTGAATAAGTTTGGAAAGAGGAATTAAATTCCTCACTTTTTCTATTTTGGAATTTAGAAATTTGGAGAGCTTTTCCAAAATCCTCCTGTGAAGGATTTGATTTTTGTTCATTCTAGGAGCTATGAGCGTGGGATTTTTGTAAGATCAGTCTCATTGGATCTGACTCATGGAGATGTTTCTTTGCCATCACTTTCAGAAGCTTTGGTGGATTATTTATTTTACTAACTTATTTTTAGTTTCTTCCCTTTTGGTTCTGAGCTGGGGCTCTTTCATTTTATCATTTCTACTCCATTTTAGCTTCTATTTTTGGTAGGCATTTGTTAGGAGGCTGAGAACTAGTGTTTCCCTTTGTTTTGTTTGTTGGTTCTACTCGGTTGGTTGGGTATGAACATTTTCCCTATTTTTTGGATGGGGGTTTAGGGTTTCACACCATTATGTTGGCCATTTTTTCATATGGTGTCCAAACTCAAATATTATTAATTTTTTTGAGTTTTTACACCCAAAGGCCAAATGGGTTTAAATTTTGAAGTTTTTCAATTTTTGGGGTTTTACCTCATTTTGTGTGCCACCCTATTTTCTTAGATTTTATTGGCATAAGTTGGATTGTGGACCTAGATCATCCATTTGGATGTCGGTTGGACCTTTATTGCACTTTTATGCTACTTTGGGATGCATGTTACATCCATCCTTCTAAGTCTATTTTTGATTGAGTGACTTTATGCTTTGTAATCTCATTCAGTCCTGGTGTTATGATCTTCATGATGGTGGTGCACCACACATGAGTACATGCACATACATTTTTTGAGTGACTTACAAGTCCTAATCTTCCATGGTACTTCTGAAAGTTATGATCATTAGGATTCGATTGGGAATTTGCATGCCTATAGGCACTCATTGTTGGATGAGCATGGGTAAGGTAGGGTAGCATATGGAGGGGTCTTCTTTTTTGCAACCCGATGCCTACTTCCTGAGGTTTGGCATGTTGAAGTTTTAATTAAGTGATAACTAAAGATAACATTGGGTGGTAATAAAACTTAAGATAATAAAATGTGTATGCAAAGCCCTCCATTGAGGAGTTGAAATGTACGATCCAAGCTTGGGCTTGTCAATGCCAAGTGACTCTCCATGATGTCAACCCTTACTTAGTAGCCCATTGAGTGTCTAACCATGACTTGTAGTTTATACATTGTTAATGTCTCGGATTTAGTCATCATACTTACTTGCATGTGTGTTAGCTATGGATGTTCACTTTGTGTGTGTTTTTGGTTGGATTATTATCTCCATCAGCATGGTAGGAGTAGGTTCCATGTGGTTGGGAGGCATAGCTACCTATACCACTGCTAGGGACTAGTGTACAGAGATGGTCTCTTGTCCTAGTGTGATTATTGCTGGATGTTTTCACTTGGTGCTTTAGGTTCTAGAGTATGCTTTCTTGTGATTTATGCTTTCATTGGGATGTTTGTATATCATGTTTAGATGGTGTTACTTATAGACACATTTCCTTTTTATGATGAGTAGCATATGATAGATGATGTTATCTGTATTCATAGGATTATCTTATGCTTTACTTTTAGCATGTTAAATTTCCTTATGTTTATGTTGTAGCATGTTTAAGTAGTGATGTCCCTTTTATGATAGTATTGATGATCTATTCGGTAGCTTGGAATCTTACACGCAGGAGATGGGTATGGCCCATGATGGTCTTATGATGCTATTATGGTTAGGAGGAACCGCGTACTTAGTTTGGTTTTTTTGCTCATTATGATGTTTTTAGTTATTGAAATGTTGTTTTAAGTACACTATGATGTTACCTTTTGTACTTTCCCTTTTACTGCTTATTAGATGGTTAGATGTTGTTTCTGTCTTTCAGTATTGTGTTTGAGGGTTTATGCCTCAAATTGTGGATTCAGTTCTCCCTGGTGTAGAGGTTATGAACTTTGTTTTACCCTTTTGTTTGACCTTAAGAGTTTTTTTGGTTTTCTTGGGTAACCATGTGTTAGCATGGGGCAATACAATAATGTGTCACAAGCACATTAGAGTTCTATCATGCAATATTGGATAGTATCACACCCTCATTGATGAAGTGTTATAGAATACTAGTAAATTTGCATATTCCCTTGAGAGAAGTGTCACATAAACCCTAAAAGAGTAACACACCTTCATGAGAAAGGTCACATGATACTAGAAAGTATTGCCTAGTGCTGATTTAAAATATCACCTGGTATTTGTAAAAACCTACCTGAGCAGACAACAAGCACTTTTTGGGAATACCCAAACTTTTTGGGAAGTTTTTAGGGTACCCTCTTAGGTTTTCTACAATCCTTTGGTGCCAAATTTTGAATTTGGAATGTTTCAGGTTGAATTCAATTTTGTGTCTTTCATTATTTGTCATTTTGGTTAGTAGTGATGTTTGGAGATCTATTGGTGTTAGGATTTTTGGTTAGTCTTCCATTGCAATCTTTTTTATCCTTGTATATTGTATGTCATGTGTATTCATACTTGTTGAAAAAAAAATATTGGCTTATATTTCTCCTTGTTCCAAGGATCTTTGGGTGGAGCATTACAATGCGAATTTGAGCAAAGTAGAGAAGAAGTGAAGTAAACTTCATTGTTGAGGTTTTATTATGTGATCTAAGGTTTGATATTTGGATCCAAGGTTTGTGACCTAGTCTACAAGGTCTAATAGTGATTGGTTCAATTGAAATAATAAAGAAAAGATGAACTTAAGAATAAATTACTTGTTTGGGCAGTGAGCTCTTCTTATTTTTGAAATTACATGTTTGGACAGTGGGCTCTTCTTACATACATTGTACTACAACTCCTAGCAGGGTTGACACAACTCTAATAGGGTTGGGATCTCCTAACAGGGATTCAGAGTCTCCTAATAGGAAGTCGTATGTACTAAATTTTGTAATAGACTCTAATAGGGTCCATCCTCTAACAAGGAATATTTATATTTGTACATCATCTTGTGGGCATCATTCCCACTAGGGTTTTCCCTCTAATCAAGGGTTTCCCTAGTTAACATATCTAGTGTAATTGTCTATGTGCATATTGTTATGGTTGTTTTTTACTTTGGTTGAATGGATAAGATTGTTTAAGGTTGATAAATGTTTTAATTGTTGGATAACTGATTCACACCCCCCCCAGTTATCTCTAGTGGACTATTATTTCTATTAGATTGTTCTTTTCTAAATTTGAATACTACTCCTAAGTAGATCTATTGTACTACTGTGTTGGCTCTATTTTTCTATACGGACTCTCCCTTTGCTTGAACTTCCGCCAAAACTTATGCATTCTCCCCCTTTTTAACACTTATGTCATGGGTGGTACATGAATAATGTGTTTATCAAAGAATGATTTATGGACCTCCATTATGAGCTTTAATGTTGCATCATAGTTGTCACATGCTACTTCTAAAGATTTGATTTGAATGGCTAACTTAGTAGCAAGGTTAACTAGGCATTCATGAGTAGAAAGATGGGGATCTTTCTTTATCATTGTTTCTGCAAAGGCTAGTTCCTTGTGTAACACCTCCATGTAAGGGATCAACATGGACTAGATGTTGATCAATGTAGCCCTAATGTTTGCATTTGGAGCTTGTAAAGTTTCTAAATGTCTTTGTGCTGACAAAAAATTTCTAAAATGAGACTAATTTTGACCAAGAGATTGTTGTAGGATTTTACTTGTCCTTAAATCTCCCTCTAGGTGGTCAATGTGTTTTCGCACTTCTTGTATGAACATGGGTACATCACACAACTTGGTGTAAAGAGGGAAAATGTTCTACAACACTTTCTTCACACCATCAATTTTGTTTCTAACTCAAACTAATGAAGTGCAATAACAATTAATATCTTTTTTGTTACCTTAGTATGAAATTTATTCTCAGACTATTCTAACAATTTGACATTTGTATCTAGGTCTTCGTCATTTACCTTCTCCACTATGTTTTCCAACTGCTCAATGATTGGCTTTGTTTCATCAAGTGTAGATACACTAAATGCATTAAGAAATATGTCCTTGATGTCATGAACTGTGTTTTTTTCCTATGCTCCCTTCTAAAAATTTCTTAGTGTTTCCTTCTAGCTAAGGCATCCTGCAATATGCCCATTTTATCAACCTTTTATAGTTTAATCACCTCATCTAAGTTTATATCACCATAAGATGTGACCTCATCAACCTTATATGTGCTAGGACTAAGCCTTGATGATTGCATGAGTGTAGCTTCTGCACTTAGCCTAGGAAGTGCTTGACTAGGAATAGGAGTAGCAGTATATGGTAGAGTAACTAGTGTTTGAATTGCCATCACTTCCTCTAGTTTTGTAGTCAAGACTATATCGTAAGTTCTATCTTTCTCCTTTTCTATGATCTCTATATCACCTTGTGCTTGTGTTGTAGGTGCAAGACTAGCTTCCTAGCCTATTTGGACCATTTTTCCATTTTTCTCAACTATTGAAATTGTATGTACTAAAACATTTTGCACAAATGTGTTGACATTATGTCATTCCTTTGATATACTACCACACTCACCTATACGGGATGGCTACATAGTTTTTCCTTGGTTGTGGTATTACTCAATATCTTCTTCATATCCTCCTCTATTAAGGGATTGATGTTATGAGTGGAGTTGTCAAAGACATCCTTGATCTTTATTTTTTCTTCTTGTTGATCCTCTTTGTCCACATGAGGTGGACTAACACTTGACATATGTACCTCTAGTACACTCTGATCTTGTTGTTGCTCTTCCTCAGTTGTAGCCTCTATATCTACTTTTTTTATAGTGTCTTCCTCATATCCTTCCCTTATAGATTCATCTTTTGTTATCTAAACTTCCTTTTGTTCAACTTTTTCTTCTCCTACTTCCACTGGTGTATGTTTCATTGACTCATTTTTTGTTAGCCCATATATCACACTCCATAGCTGGATGGTCTTTTAAACAACATCCTTAATTTTATTTTGCAAAATGTTAAAGGCTCTATATTTTGGAGAAAAGTTTCCTTTATGCTTATTAATTTTCTTTATCATTAAAAACTTTTCCAAGTCTGGCATCACTCTTGCTAGAGTATTCTCTCTAATATTCCTTTCAATTGACAGATTGTATTGCCACCTTTTCTCAACTTTGTTAGATAGACTTTTGGGTAAAGAGTTGGCAATCTCAACTAGAGTTTTCTTAGAATTTTCCATCATGGAATACAAAAATTCTTTTAATTTATTCATTTCTATCTTCCCAAGTTTATCATATTCAACATGTTTGAACCTTGATAAATCAACATTCTTCTTGATATTAGGTTGTCCAAATTAGAAGAGGGACTATGACTTACCACTTTGAATTGATTGTTGTCATCTGACCTAGTCCTCTTCTCTTCTTATTCATTTGGAGCTATCTATTTCCTCATTTTCATCTATTCAAGTTCATCTTCCTTGGTAGTTTTACTAGTTCTCTTGCCTTTAGGTTTCTCAACTCCCCGAGTCTTCTTAGGAGTAGCTCTTGTGCTAGCCCTAATGACATGAACTGTAGGCTTTTCTTGTGAAGGTTTCACAACTTTCTTGTGTTTTCTTTCTATTGGTTTATGTTCTTTTCTCTTCTTCTATTCTATAGCAATAGGTGCTTGATTGGCTTCTTCTCCCTTAAAACCTTCATCAAATTCTTCGTCTTCTTCTCCTTGGTCCTCACCTTGATCCTATGTGAGAGCAAGTGGTGCTTGAGTAGCTATATCTTCTTCATCATCTGCATTGTCTTCTTCTTCATCTCCTTTTGCCTCTTCACCAAATTTTTCCTTGACCTTTTTCACAATCTTGTTCTTATTCCTCATCATACAAGTTTTTCATCAAGTCCATTGTGATTTTAGACTTTGCTACATCATAGTAGCATTATTATCTACTTCCTCTCCTAGTAAAGCAATGATGATTGTAGATGCCTCATTTACATTAATTTCATAAGGTATTGGCCTAATCCATCTAACCCTTGGAACAATAGCTTGAATATAAGTGGAATCAACATCAACTAGAAAAAAAACATCATTTAAATGTTTGTCTAATAGTGATACTAGTATTCTCAATCTTTCTTTCATTGACTTCTTGAAGTCTTCACAATAACTTGTCATCATAGTTTCAAAATTATCTCCAAGTTGCTCTAATGATTCTCCAATCTTCACAGGAATATACCTATTGGTCTTCCAAGAAACTTGGCCAAATGAGGGGAAAATGTTTTAGAGATAGAAAAATATACAATAAGTATTGAACCAAATTTGCACTAAGCACTTTCTATCTTTCTCATGGCTCCTAACTTTTATGATAACTCTTGGATTTGTAACTCAACAAGGTCATAAGAGTGGTCCTTCTTTACTATCTTATAGCCTAAATCTATAGCTATACATGGTACACTATTCAATCTACTAAATTCAAAGAACTTATGTGAAATGACCCTTACTAGAAATGCAATTAGGGGATTAGTGATTGTATCTATGGTCATCCCTCTCTTATTCCATACTACCCATGTGTTCTTCTCAATTACCTCTTTTGCATCACTCCTTATAGTGTTTGTTCTATCTAAGGTAGGATACCTTGTTACTCTTTGAATAATCTTCTTTGTGATCTTGATAGACCCATCTTCTAACCATACAAATTTGTCATGA
The DNA here is from genome assembly GCA_028749045.1 of Cupressus sempervirens. NCBI lineage: Eukaryota > Viridiplantae > Streptophyta > Pinopsida > Cupressales > Cupressaceae > Cupressus > Cupressus sempervirens. The sequence goes on along the minus strand of CM053784.1, from coordinate 606,167,733 downwards.
ATCCTACTAAGAACTATCTTAATCCAGTATGTCCTTAATATATTTGGAAAATATAGGGCACATGTTTACCCTTTTCTCTCTAAAATTTTGTTTTCCCCTTTTAGCACTCCATTTTCACCATACAAATCTCTAATTTCCATGTCTCCTATACTTCCTACCTTACAAGTGTAGCAACACCTTACATCACGTATCATTAAAACTTGTGTTGGTATCATAGATCACACACCAGATGGGTCTCCTTTATATGCAGTATCAGGAATTTGTTGAAAGTGTGGTTGTTTAATCTCATTACTAATTAATTTAACATTTAAAACATCCTTTCCTTTATTAATGACAATAGTAGAAGAGCTAGATGCGATAACAACTATCTAGGGTTTGCATAAATTCAAATAGCATAGCTCAACATATGATAAATACCTTGATTAATCTAATGTTTGGTGGCAAATATCAGTTGAATTTAGTATGCAAATGGTTGAATCAATTTCTCCAATTCACCTTATGTTCTTCATGCTCTCTTCAATCTCGAGTGATCACAAATGAGTCAAAAAATGACCATGTAGCCCTTGAATTTTCACAATAAATTCTTAGTGAAAACATAGCTATAAACTTGGCTCCAATAGTAATTTTGACTCACTTAGCTTCCATGTAATTTTTATCACACTTAGCAACCACAATAAGCTTGGCGAACACTATCACCTTCAATAGCTAGGCAACAACTAAACTTTCACTCAAAAACAACATGAAACTTTTCATGCTTGGTAGTAACATGAAAACTTATAGATTTATTCTAAGTTCTAACCAATACTTTACATCTTACTTTATGCATATATGATCTTTTTAGAACTAAATCCTTGGAACTGATGTATAATTAAACTTTGAAATATTAGTCCCACACAAACCTCTTGATTTCCTAGTTGGATGTGGTGTGATCACATGATCCATTAGATGAAGTGATTCCATTTGAACTTGATGTGTTGCAATCTTCCCTTTTCTTCCACATCTTTTTTAGTTGCACTTTGACTTCTTCAACATCAACCTTTCCTTTTCATTTATTGAATTCACTACTAGGTGCTTTTGACCTTGTTAGCCAATTTCTGGTAATGTGACCAATCTTCAAACAACCAAAACATGTAGTTTGACTAAACCATCTATTGTAGTCACTTTTGAAATGTGTTCTAATGTAATTTTAAGAAAAATATGCATACTCTTGACAATAGCAACAACTATACCTTGTATTGTAATCCCAATTGTAGGATCTTTCGGTATGGCTTACCTTAGCTTGCTTGTTTGATGACCAATTAGGCTTGGATCTGAACTCATATGCTCTATGTCCATACTTCTTACAATTGTAGTAGTAACCTTCAAATCTTTGTGTGCTTGATTTCTTGGTCTTGCATTCATGTGCCTGATGTCCTTGATTGTTGCACTTATGACAATTACCCATGAATTTCTTCTTAGGGTTTTGATTTGCATTGTTTCTCCTACAAACATTTGTTGTATGACCTATCTTTCCACAATTATGATAAGTAGATTTGTAATTCTTAGCTTTGTTGCTTCTTTGTTCACCAATTTTAGATGGTTCTCCTTCTTCAATGCTGAGTAGCCCAATCCAATAGTATCACTATTGGATCTAGGAGATTTCATTAATTGCTCAAAATACTTGATGGTTTCACTAGGTCTATTGGAACTTTTAGCAAATTATTTTTCTCTTTTCAGATCATTTCTCATTTTTTCATTTTGTAACTTTAGTATTGTGATCTCAATGTCCTTTGTATTCAATTCTTGATGTGCAATCATTATTTCATTCATTGTTTCCAATTTCATGTGAGCAATCCTATCCACCTCTGGTGTCTTCTCTTCTAGTCTATTTTTCAATATGCTTTTGTTATCTTAATCATAACTTTTTCTTCTTCAAATTTTTTTTTCTCAATCACCTCACATATTGATACTAATTGGACTTCTTGTTCTATCTTAATATTTATGACCTCTTTAGTTAGGGCACCATTCTTTTCCATTAGAACTGCAACAATTGCATCAAATTCACTTATGTTTCCATCTACAAATAATTAAGTAATGTCTTCCTCTTAGTAATGTGTGTTATTCTCTTAAATATCTATCTCTTTCCTTATCTTCAATGAGTGATTCAAAAAATCTCTGGCTTTATTTAGTTGATGTAGCTAAAGCTAGATTTCAATCTTCTAATTCTCAATAGTCTTTCCCAACTTGTAGACTTCCATCTTTAAGATCTTTCCTCAAAACTGCAAAGCTTTCCTTTCTAGAGAACTGGGCTCTGATACCAATTATTGGAAACATAATAGGGAAAATAAAATCAAAGAGGGGGGTGAATCAATTTTTCAAAACTTTAACCATAAAATCATTCATGACACATCTATCTCATAATTTGCATGTAAAGTGAAATAGCTAGCTAAACATATTCATCCATAGCATAAAAGAAAATAACATTCAACACATATATGACACAAGATATTTGGTTACCCAAAAACCCTCCAATGAGAAGGTAAAACTTGAGTGGAAATGACACCCATAAATATTCACTATTGCAGTTGTAAAGTGTATCCAATGAAGGTTACAATGTTTGATCATAAACTATGATCTACCCTCTTGTTAAAGGCTTACAAGATTTTTAGATCTTACTCTATTAAAGGATTTCAACACCCTATTAGAAATGTGCCTAATTGAAGGATTTAAACTTACAATGAAGTAAACACTCTATTAAAGGATTTTCAATAGCCTATTAGGACTACTCTATTAAGAGATTTAATTGATTTAACTATTAGGATGTATGAGAAATGATCCTATGGTTAGCACTCTAGTGATAGATAATAGATCACCTCTTTGCATGTATCCTTGATCCTCTCTGATCAAATGTATCATTTTTTCCCTCTAACTTCTTTCCTTTGTTCTCCTTTAACTAATTCTGCAATGTATCTCAATTCAAAACTCCTTAGGCACCATGAATTTTTTCTTTGCGCATGCAAACTTCTCTCTTTGCACATATGATTTTTAGGGTTTTCTTTAAGAAAACCTAGGTAGCATAGGGTTAGGTATGATCAATGATTTTGATTCATCTATTTTTCTATTTAATCCATCCCTTTTTTTTATAAGTTGCATGCACTCTATAGGGACCCTCAATATAGATTTGTCCTTATCATCTAGAATCACAAAATGATCCATAGGTCAGCTCAAAAATGATTTACATAGAAGTTTTTAGCATTATGAAAAACTATGTCCAAAACTATTTTACTTGGAACTTGAAGTCTCTGATGCTTAACATCCATTGTATCTTCAATGGTGTGACTTGGCCTCTAAATGACTTTGCATCCATTGATCACTTGGCATCAATTTTCTGCTTGACACTTGAGTGACTCAACACTTACTAAATCTTTAAGACATTTATCATTAAGAAGTTTGGTCTTTCTTCTAGGTGTATACACATTGACAATAATAGGGAATATGTAAATTAGTCTTTTAGAGATTTTTGCACTGACCATAGTTTACAATGCTAGTTCACAACTCCCCATACCCCTTAGTAGAATGCGGTTGTAGAGAAAGAACATGACATTATGGGAGATGGCCAATTGTATGATATAGTCTTAAGCTATGAGTTCTTCTTTTTGGGTTGAAACTATCAATTGTGCCAACTACATTCAAAATCAAATGCCTCACAAGGAATTGCAACATTTGACTCCTAAGGAGGCTTGGAGTCATGTCAAGCCTGATGTTTCAATATTCTACATTTTTGGTAGTGTGGCTTGGGCATTTATTTTAGATGCACAAAGAAAAGCCATGGAGAGGAAGAGTTGACCGCTCATATTTGTTGGCTATCTCGAGGATGTGAAGATGTATAGGTTGTTTGATCATGATTCTAGAGATGTCTTTTTTTGTTTAGATGTCCAATTGATGAGCATTATCCTCACATGGAGCCTCCATCACTAGCTTATTGATACATCATGGGGAATATTTATTGATACATTTTTTATATTTTGATAATCCCTTTAATACATGTAGCTTAACCTCTATGATTCAAAGTGTTTAGCAAGCTTTGAGAGAGTAGTTTGAGATGACAAACCTTGAACTTTTGCACTATTTTTTGGGCCTACAAGTTATTAAGTCTTTAGATGGGATAGCCATACTCCAACATAAGTTTTTTCTTAATATGCTTCAAAGATTAAACATGCTTTATTGTAAGCTTTCTCCCACACCTTTTTAGTTGGGTTTTTTTTTTATATCTACCACTTGTGCTTCTTCTGCAATGGATTCCACTTTATACAAACAACTCGTGGGTAGTTTGTTGTACCAAAACACACACACATCTTGATATATCCTTTTCAATTGGACTTATCTCTAGATTATCACATGATTCAGATGAGATTCATTGACAAGATTCCAAATTTATCTTGAGGTACATATAGGGTACCACATGTTATGCTATTCACTACACATCAGGGGATCCTTACATTGTCATTTATATAGACTCATATTGGACTGGTGATATTGATGATCAAAGGTCTACTTATCTCTTTGTTTTATGTCTTGGTTTTGGTCCTATCGCATGATCTTACAAGAAGAAACATGCTCACACATTATCATCTATGGAGGCAGAATGCAAAGAAGCTATGCTAGCTAGTTAGGAGGCTTTATAGCTTTGATAGTTGATGATAGAGTTTGGATTTACTCCTAATAGTTCCACCTTTCTTTGGTGTGACAATCAAAGTTTTATATATATTTTTGACAACCTAGTTTAGTATCAGAGGACCCAATAATTTGAGCTTCACATGCACTTCATCAAGGATCTAATTTAGGATGGCTCTCTTAGCTTGGAGTTCATTCCTATTGTTAAGTAGGTTGCAAACATCTTCATAAAAATTTTGCATCCTCGCTGTATCTTCAGTTGCATTCTGTGCTTGGGGTGAAGGAATTTGTATTTGGGGGTCTCACTAATGAGTCATTCCTTTCTTATTTTATCTTTTTTAGCTTCTTCTATATCTTTTTAGAGTAGGTTTTTTCCCATGTGGTTTTCCCTATTTCTCAATTTTTTAGAGATTTGGTTGTGTTGGGTACCTCATTAGGCCATGTTGTTGAGACCCATTTATGCTTTCAGCATTGTAGTTTCCTTTCTTTTTCTATCTTGTTTGTAGTTGCATTGTTGCACATCTCAAGTGGGGTGTTAGAGTAAAGGATTAATTTAATTTAATTTATTAAATTACCTTTACTACCTACTTAAGATTTTACTTTATGCACATGAGTCTCCATTTAATAATTAAATATTAATTATTAAATGTCATTTACCTCTTAGGGTTTCCCTATTAGGGTTTTATGATCTCCTTTATTAGGATTGATCCATTGTATCTTCATTCATTCTTTTAGTTTAAAAATATATTCTTGCATATTTTGAGAACCAAACCCTTGCCTTCTTTTGTCTATTCCTTCTCTATGATAGATTCTTACATGCAAGCGTTCTACTAGATCTATATATTTATTCTCATCAAATCTTTCAATTAAAAATGGATTTTTTTAGCCTTACATATTGACTCAAATGAATTCGAAATATATTTAAAGTAATCATAATAAAGTCTTTCATCCTTATGGAGCCTCTTGTTGTGCCTCTTTGATAGGTGATATTGTACCAATATTCTCAAACATCTTCCAACTACAATGCACATAATGGATAGAGGGCAATACACCAAACATGTCCACTTCAATCATTCTAATTGATTGGAGTTTTTATTCTAATTAATATTCCTATTTGTTGCTAATTAAAGTGAGAATTTTAACAACATTTTTCATATTTCTCAACTATAATGGTCTGTTGGCCAAAAAATAGATAAAACTAGTATCTCATAATAGATCAGTTAGGGCTCACAAAAACATGATAGCTATCTTTCTTGACAAATATTAGTTCCTCTATCAATCACTTGATAATGCTTAACATAGCTCTAAAATGAACAGATGAAAGTAAATTTGTGAAATGAAATGAATTTCATCTATTTATCATTGTTCATCAATGGTTTAAATAGTACCTCTTCCAATAGTTATGACCAGTTTCAACTAAATGTACATCATGGAATATTTCACATGATCAGCACATAATTACTCAAGGCTTGTCCCTTTGGTGAAATGTTGGGGCTTCTTCCCTATAGAGCCTACAACCATGGTTCAAGTCCCTATTAGAGTAAATAATTAATTGTTAATTATTTATTCTATTTACTTAAGCTTACTTAGGTAAATGCATGTAGTTAATAGTTGTTGACAACATGGAAGTTTGTTCCCTTCTAGCATGTTCCACCTTTTTGTGGAAGTGTGCTTAGTTGTCAACCTTATCTTCTACCACTTTCCAACTTATTCTTCAAGCTTCAATGAGGCATTTATATTTGGGCTCTCTCATTGCATTATCACATCTCATTTTCATTATAAATACATTTTTCTTGTTTTGCAATATCTTCTCTCTCAAGTCCATTTAGGGTTTTCCCAAACTCCACCTCTTCCTTCTTGGTTTCCCATCGATAGGTTATTTGCATGCAAGTGATCTTGGAAAGCTATGGATTTGGATTTTATCAACTCCTACATGGTATTAGAGCCTCTCTACTACTTCTTGGTCTAAAATATTTTTGAAGCCATCATTTGGAGACACAAACCCTAGTTTGTTTGTGATTTTTTCTTCAATCTAGGGGAAGAGCATTTTTCAGAGCACTTTGGGCCTAAATGGATGCTGCCATTAGATTTGGAAGACCATTTACTATCAAGATTCATACAAAAAAATTTATTTTGGAGAAAGTCACTCTAGTAGGCAAAAAAAAGTTTGGTTGCAGGGCCCTACAGACCTATACAGATGAATTTTAAGCAAAAAAAATTTTAAAAAATTTAAATTTGGGCAGCCACCACTGTGCCACCATGGGGCCACCACCATACAACTCATGCTCAGCTCGCAGACTGCCACAGTTGGTCATGCCTCCTTCTATCCACCGCGGTGCAGCCAACCTACGGCTACCACCCCATGGCCACCTCGACGCCCCCTATTCTGACCTCCTCTACTGCAGGTCAACTTATTCATGCTACCTTCACCTGCTTCCACCACTTGCACTTGGTTCCTTCACTTGTGCTCTGCTCATTTGTAGCCCTTGCCAATTGTTTAGCCTACGTGGCATCTTTTGCATTGTTAACAATAGTTGCCAAATCTGTGGGTGAAACATGGCATGGGTACAACCCTAGCACTTTGCCATGTCAAACATGCATGTCACCTGCCACCTCAACAACTTGTCATGTGGCTTCTTTTTGGTTGTGACAGTCCCTAGGCCATCAAATTTAACCTAGAATTTTGCTAATATTAGCATGATGTCACTCTACATTGGCACCCCTGCTAAGCTCTCTAGGGTCATTTTGACCTAATTGTGATTTTTTGGCCATAAATTGAGAATACAAAGGTATTTTTTGATCCAAAAGAAGCATCAAAAAGTTGGTTCTAAGATGAAGACATTGGTCAAGTATTTTTAGGTTTTGATGTAGTTTTATTGCCTATTTTTGTAGTTGAAGTCTAAAGTTCTATTTTTGACTCTAGCAAGCATATCTTTTGTGTCCCATGTCCTTTTTTGAAAATGTTATATTTTTGGAAAGATGGTTTTGTCATCTTTTTAGAAATATCATCATTTCCTTCAGATTCTACCCCATGCTCTTTCTATCATGTTTTTGGTGTTTTTTCTCTATGGTAGATATCTTGGGTGTTTTAGGTCCAAGGATCATTTTCATGGCATATGATCTTTTGTTTTTGGGCTATACTATCTTTTGTATCAGCTTTTTTCCTTTTTTGATCATTGTAGCTATCATTTGTAAGCAATTTTATTTAAACACATTGAAATAAAGTGCCACTCTTGCATTCTAGGTTCATGAACATTGTTTTGAGATAGTGGTACTTGCACTAGTTTTATAAAACACCATGGGGGGGATAGTGGTTTTCCACTTTTGTGCCTTCTTCCTCTTTTACCCCATGTAGACTTAGTGTGACCATGTCTTTATAGGTGTTTGTACTTCTTCCCCTCTCTTGTCATTCTTGGTTCTATTTGTAGAGGATATTCGCTCACCTTTTTAGTTGCCTGTCATCTCACCCCATCTACATTAAGGGGGTATTATTCTCTTGTACTAATGCATCCTTGGTTTGTTGGTTTGATAGTGTGAGCTATGTACTCAGTGGTTGATCCTATATACAAGGCAATTGTAGTGGCTGGCTACCTATGCATTTGGTGAGATGGATCATCTACCATATAGACATGCTTAGTTCATGCCTTCTTCTTTCATGGAGGTTCTTCAGATCAACAATTTCTTTTTGATGACAAAATTTGAAACTTCTTCATGCTTCAATGATGCTCTTCATGATCACTCTTTGTTCCTATTTTAGGGGACATTCCTCTAGTTGGAGGCTTCTTCAGTCCTTCATTAGGTTCTTATCTCTTTTTGGGGGAGGATTTTTCCCATGAGGTTTTCTCTCTTTCCCAATTTTCAATGGTTGCATTTCTTTGCATTGTACATGGGTACCTAACATGGACTCATTGCAAGGACACATTCTGCATTTCATTTTAATTTTTTTGAGCTTAAGGCATTTTCCTAAGTTGCACTTAAGGGGGGGTGTTAGAGTAAATAATTAGTATTTAATAATTTATTCTATTTACTTAAGCTTACTTAGGTAAATGCATGTAGTTAATAGTTGTAGTGATGAGTTGTTGATAACTAGGAGTTTGTTCCCTTCTAGCATGTTCCACCTTTTTGTGGAAGTGTGCTTAGTTGTCAACCTTATCTTCTACCACTTTCCAACTTGTTCTAAAAGCTTCTAGGAGGCATTTATATTCAAGCTCTCTCATTGTATTATCACATCTCATTTTTATTAGAAATACATTTTTCTTGTTTTGCAATATCTTCTCTCTCAAGTCCATTTATGATTTTTCCAAGCTCCACCTCTTCCTTTTTGGTTTCCCTTTAACATGTTATTTGCATGTAGGTGATCTTAGCGAGCTATGGACTTGGATTTTATCAACTTCTACAGTCCCCATAGGTCCATTCTCCACTGTGGATCTTAATTGAGAATGTTTTCCATTAACCCTTGGTGAAATAGTGGGGCTTCTTGCCTATAGTGCTTACAACCAAGGGCTAATTAGAGGAAAGATAGAGTACTAACAAAGGTTTTTCATTTCCTATCTTTTGGCCTATCTGGTTTCTGTATTTTTTGGTTTTTGGCTTTTTCCCTATTCGTGGTTTTGGCCTTTTGGTTGGCTGTAGTATTGTGGCTAGGATTTTGTACTTATTGTGAGCCTTTTGATATGTATAGACTATGGCTGGGCTTTTGTTTCTTATTATCAGCCTTTTGATATGTATTAACTTTTGGGTTTTAGGATACCTATAAAACCTATTTTTCTAATAAAAAACACATGATTACTCAAACTTTGAATTCTTTCTAGAAACCATCATAATATAAAATCTTACACTATAAAATTTAAATTTAACATACCATTCTTAACTATAGGAGATTGAAAAATAATTTTTCTTTATCTGATCCCCTTAAGAAAACATTCTTCTTAGTTTGAAGATGATCTTTGCACCGGAGGATAGCATTGTTTCTTTAGGTAACTTAACATGTTTTGGTTTCTCTTTCTTCTTTATCCAATTCTTTATCCCATTTTTGATTTCATCAAGACTTACAAGATCCTTTATTTATCTTGTTGTGATCAATTCCAAGTTTTCACTCATTTGCAATGTGACCAATCTTGTTGCACTAAAAACAAAGCATTGGAAGATAATCTCTAGAGTTACCTTGTTGTGTTCTAAACCTGTAGTTGTTTGTTGAATGCCTAGACTTCCCCCACATACTAAACATGCCAAATTGAATCATTATTCCCTTCTACAGGAGTTTTTTTGTTTGACAAGTGACCTGGGACTTGTACCTTATATTTGTATTCCCTAGCTTTGTGTCCATACTTATTGCATGTGTAACAATATCTATTGAAACTATTATTGTTGGCTCTATTATTTGGTCTAGATCTACACTTATTTGTAACAAGACCATAATTATAATAGGTATAGAAAAAACCTTCAAATGAGTTGGACTTATTTATTGGTTTTCTTCAATACACATTTTGAATATGACCAAACTTTTCACAATTAAAGCAAGTGCTTTTTTTAAACCTCTTACCTAGACTATCATGGTTCCCTTCTAATTATGTTATTGCATCTTGGATTCACCTTTAGATAACTCACAACTTATGTATATTCCTTAGATTGTGTAACTGAGAACAATTGTATCATTATGTCTTTTGTGGTTCCTTAATTTCTCCTAATGATTTTTTAAGCTTTCATTGTATTTCTTCACCTTCTCATTTACATCTCTCTCATTTGGAAATCTTTTGTCATGCCCAAAATCTCGAGCAAAAACATACCAATTTTTATTTTCTAAAGTCTACAACTACAAGTTTAAAATCTATCACAGTAATTAAGGTCAAAATATTAACTAGATTCCATTTGTCATTCCTAATTTTACAATACTTGTTTAGGTTTCCATTCTAGACTGATTGATTAAAATTTCTAATTGAAAGCAATGTTAAGTTAAGAGGGTTGACTCTAACCTTAGTTACTTAATAATTTATTAAAGTTGATAAAATTTAAGTGATTGTGATGTAGAGGTAACCCTTTGGAACATCTCTTTTTGGATTACTAATCAAGAGGCTTCAACAATGGGTTCTTACACATCAATTAAGGAACCTTTACCAACTTAATCATCTAGAATAGAACAAGAATCCTCCAACAAATCATTAATAAATTTTATAAATGAAGAGATAAAATAAATTTATTTATGAGAGTGGAGATGAATGAGTTATGGATATTTTATCCAAGTTACAGCCAAATATATTGAGTATAATGAAATTTATAACACTTTTCCCAAAACTACTAAGTCAAAAATAGGTTCTTACCACCTTCACTAAAATGACCATAAATTTTGCTAAACCTAATGAAACAAAGCTAAAAAAAACCAAATTGAAACTAAATCTAATACCTTCTAAAAATATAAGTTACTCTTTTGTATATTTTCATATGTTATTGTACCAATAAAAAGAACAATCAAATTTCTAGAAAAAGAGCACAGAAATTTAACATCAAAACTTGCAAAACTCAAATTTATTTTTATTCAACACTTCTCCAAAATTCTTAAACCATTAAATCATGTAAATCATGACCATTACATGAAAATTTAATTACTTTACAAATACTCTAATATATTATTTATCCACCATGACCATTAACCTTCTCCCTTACATCAACTGTATATATTGTCAACTTGCTATGAAAATTGATATTATATTCGTAAGAATTTTCCTTAGGGCAAAATAACACCAAGATCAAGAAGCTTAAACACTAGCACAATATGGACCAATAATAGATTATTAAAATAAAAATAATGGAATATCATATGTGTACATACACACTAGAAGTGCATGTATATAAAGGCCTTTAGATTGACTAGGAGTTAGCAAAGTGATAAGCCTCACAACTAAGCACATGTTTGCCAAGAGTGGACTATCCTCCATTGAGTACAGAAGTTGGTGCAATGATGAGAGAATAAGAACATCAAGGTGTATCTCATACAAAGATGTCGTAGACACCATGTGCTTAATTAAAGTGTGAAAAATTGTGTTGTCTACATGACAACTTAGATGATTATGCAAACTCTTGCGTTATCAACAAGACAACTCATATAACTACGCATACTCCTAGGTGTCTTTATGAGAGATAATAAAATAATGAATTTAACCTAATTAAACTTAAGTAAAGTGTAATAATAATTAATTATTTATGCTAACACCCCCCTTAAGTGCAACTTAGGAGAATGCACTTAAGCTCACAAAAGCTATCATGAAATGCATGATGGGTTTTGGCTACTAGGCCATGTTAGGTACCCATGTACAAATGCAATGCTCTATAATGTGATGCAATGCAATGCAATCTCTCTAAAAATGGAGAAAGAGGGAAAACCTCATGGGAAAAATCCTCCTCCAAAAAGAGAGATAAGTACATTAAAGAAGTATGAGAAGGACAAAACCCCATAAGAGGAAAAGATCCCCCCCTACATAAGAGAGAAGAGAAGAATAAAGGAGATAAGGTAGTCCCCCTACAATACAAAATGCCCATCAATGATAGCTGCTCCAAGATGAATGTAGAATCTGATCCATGACTATTGAATAATATTCCTCCCCTTAGGAAGAAACAATGTCGTAGGTACATATGAGATGCTTCCCCAATGTGTAGAAATAATCCTGCAAATGAATGGTGTTTATAAAATCTACTCAACTATCCCTGTGTCGATATTGACACTCACCCCTTCCAACACTATTGAAAAGAAAAAAATTTAGATCTAGCAAGGATGGATGGAGAAAATATCCCAAAGAACCAACTATCTCCTCAAATGATAAAGATACCTCCTGCAACTGTTGTACATAAGCATCCACAATCATATCAACCATGAAAGATTGATCATGTAGAGAATGGACAAGAGGGTCAGAGTGTTCCCTCACAACAATTGAAGAAGGATCATCTTCATCAAAGAGAAGATGTATATCATCAATAATTTTTTCCAAATCTGCTATGTAGGACTCTACAAATAAATCTGAAATATCTATCAAGTAGTCATCCCCTGATGTTGGAACTAGAAGACAAGGTGTACCCAACTAGACTAAATTACATGGACCTATCAGTGTAGAAATGTATGAATGTGGAATTTTCCTAAGGCAATAATTCAATGCCATGATCAAGAAGCTCAGTAGATAGCACAAGAGAGACAAATGATGGTAAAATGAGAATGGATGTCAAATGATTAGATATGAGATAATTGGATGTTAGATAATTGGATATGAGATGATTTGATAATTGGATATCTAATGATTGGATGTGAGATAACTGATTTGCACTAGCAAGCTCCAATCTTGTCCTACAAAAACAATCTCTCCTCCTAGCCTAAAAGGCCAATTTTTCATAGAATTTTAGAAATAAAATGTAAATTTGAAAAGCAAAAATACAAAAATGCAAAAATATTTAGATCTGTAAAATTAATTGGATAGATCTAAAGAGATCATACGAATTTCACAAATCGGGCCTTCATATTCTAGTTTGCAAAAAAAATTTCCTAAGATTTGAATATGGCCTAGGGTAGGCAAATTTATAAACCAAATTCACCAAATCGATTCTCTAAATGCAATGATGAGGTCTACTTTGGCTCTAGACACTCCCAATAATTATAGATACTCCAAATTTGAATTGTGGTCCTCCAAGAGGTGAAGCAAAAGTGGTCTCCAATGGCTATGTGAAGAGAATCTCCCTCAGCTCCGATACCATGTAAGAATTTTCCTTAGGGAAAAATAAAATTAAGATCAAGAAGCTCAAACACTAGCACAATATGGACCAATAATGGATGATCATAATAACAATAATGTGAATATCATATGTGTACATACACACTAGAAGTACTTGTATATAAAGGCCTCTAAACTGACTAGGATTTAGCAAAGTGATAAGCCTCACAACTAAGCACATGTCCACTAGGAGTGGATTATCCTCCATTGAGCACAGAAGTTAGTGTGATGATGAGCAAATAAGAATATCGAGGTGTATCTCATAAAGAGATGTTGTAGACACGATGTGCTTAATTAGAGTGTGAAAAACTATGTTGTCTACATGACAACTCAAATGATTATGCAAACTCCTATGTTGTCAACAAGACAACTCATATAACTATGCATACTCCTAGGTGTCTATATGATAACTAATACAATAATGCATTTAACCTAAATAAACTTAAGTAAAGTATAATAATAATTAATTATTTACACTAACAATATTACATATTTTAAAACTATTATATTTTCCCATTAAATTTTTCCATTAATTAAATTTAAAATTTATTTTAATACATTTTACCCTTCCATGCATTTATTTACATAATTTTACCATACTAGACAACTTTCGCAATCTATTAAAAATGAATTTTCTTAGCCATACATATTGACTCAAACAAATTTAAAATATCTTTAAAGAAATCATAATAAAGTCTTACATCGTCATGGAGACTCTTATTGTGCCTTTTTGATAGGTGTTACTGCACTAGATTGATTTAGTATTCAAATTTAGTCCCCTTTGGTAATTTTACTAACAACCCTATAGGTTGCACTAAATGATTTTGTTAACTAAGCCTAACCTTTATAAGGCATTGGTTTTATTAATCATCTTTTACTAAGGTTTGAGGTTGTATTAGATTAATAAATTTATATCTAGCATTTAAACAAAATATCCCCTTCTAACAAAGGTTCATTATATGACTCCAAGGAATATTCACTTTGTAAATTGAATGCCCAAATCAATGTGTTGTAATGACATTTTTACTAAAATTAAATTAAAATAAATATTTCACTTACTTTAATATTAATGTCTAAGTATTATCACATACATAACTATTGTCTACTTTAATCTGTTAATTTATTTTTCACTGAATATATCAATATTAACTTATGTTAAAGGCACTACTACTCTTAGTTGAAAAAAAAAGTCATATTATACAATACAGTTACATTAGATAAGTTCAATTGTTTTTTTAAAAATTACATAGGCATTACCTTAACAATTTAACATCTATTTATTAAATTATATTTGCATCATTACCCCCTCTTCTTCTTAATAGTAGCATGCCTTTTTAAAGTCTAACTATATCACTATGGTTAATAATAATATATACTTTTAACATATGAGAGTTACTTTTAATAATGTATGTCCATCAAAACATAAAACACAAAACTCTAAGTTTATTTATTTTTAAATAGAGGGGCATCAATGAAGAATATCTTACCGAAAGATTTCTCTTCTCATTTTTTCTAGCTTGAGGATCTATTTTTATGGAGTTGAGGGTCCCATGAAGTGAAAAAAATGCTACATGATTAATTAGAATCTTCTCCTAAAAAATAACAACCCTTACTTTTTGGGTGCAAATTTGAGTGGGTGGAAAATGTGGGGGGATAAAAATTGCCCCACTAGATTAGGACCTCCCACTTTAAAATTAATGGGACCTCCTACTTTAAAATAATCCTAAAATGTCTCAATAGAACTCGTTGACCTTTTTAGGAAGCCCCCCTCCATAGGACTAGACCCTAACCCTACATTTATGATTGCAAGGCATTATTAATGGAAAATTAGTCGGAAGAAGTGATGACACTTGGGATATAGAGGTAACATATCCTTCATGATCCATTGTATATTAAATCTATTAGGGCCCATTTGGTTGCAAGCATAGGAATTGAGAATTAGAATGGAAAATTAGAATTAGAATGGAGAATGAAGAATAGGAATGGAAAAATGCAATCCAATCTTGTTTACCCCTTGTTTGGTTATGCAAGCTTAAATTGGAATAGGGTTAACTTGCAATTGGTGCTATTTGAAAATATTTTTGAAAATGGAATCGGTGCCATTGGAAAATTACTGAAATATTTGAAATATTTGAAAATATTGAAAACAAAGTTCCAGCACTCACCCCAAGTCAAAGCGGATTTAAAAATTTAATTAAATTTGAAAAAGTTAAAATGAATGCAAGAATAGCAATTCCAATTACAAGTATTTTTTGGAATGGACAAAAGCTCATTTTGGGGCTAAAATAAGAATATGTATTCCTATTCCCTATTCCTATTCCATGCACCAAACAAAGAACACAAATCATATTCTAATTTCCTATTCCTATTCTAGTTGTATTCCAGCAACCAAATGGGCCCTTAGTGATTGATTCTTTTGGGGTATGTTGAGAATAGATTGAAGAAGATTATTGAAGAAGTATGATCAATATGTTTTAATTATTATTTTGTTACTAATGTCAAACCTACTATTTGGTGGTAAGACAACTACTTATATGATATGAGTACTATCACTTATTTGATTGATGAAGAGGAATTGATCAAAAGATGTAACAATAGAACCTAGAGGAAAGGTTGAGTTATTCTTAAGTAAATAAGTACAAAAATCATTTAAGATAGTAATAATAGGATGTATTGATAATCTACTTAAGGTTACAAAGGCTGGTTACACTAAGAGAAAGTTTAGAAGAACAAGTTAAACAAAGTTTGTCTACCAAGCTTGACAAAGTGGATAGTAGGTCCCAAGCAAAGTTAGTGCAAGTTGAGAAGAACATCAGTTGGAGCTGAGTAAAATTTTACTCTAGTATATGCTAACAAAAATAGTAGATGCTGAGTAAAATTTAGTTGATACCAAGCACCAATAAACTTTAGTTCATACCAAGTAATTTTACAGAGGATGTCGAGCAATGTAGTTTCTGTCGAGCATCAAAAGCCAAATAATGCCGAGTGGCTACATTATTTAAAAGATTATGGATTCAGTGGATCTAAATAGATAAGTTTGTTTTCTTGGATTATATGAACCAGGTGGAAAATAAGGTTGATGAGTTGGTTGCATGAGATTCAAGGTAAACCATTTTTAGGTGAATTCAAAAAGGATTCAAGGAGAAGTTTCTAGAAGAGATATAAAATATGGGGTAGATTCATTGTATCTGACCTAATCCTAAGTAAGACAATAGAGAATAAGCATCAAAAGATCTTAATTTCCTATTTATAGGAATGGCTAGTCAAAAGCAGGGGTTGTCATGTGCAAGAACCTAAGGAAGACCAGGAGTCAAGGATTTTGCTTCATTAGGTGACATAAGAGAAGAGCCACATTGGCATGTTAAGAAATAAGGCTTAAGGATATGAATGCTTGAAGGGTGAACAAGCTATCAAAGCTTAAACATATGAAGGGCAAGCAAAATGGAGGACTAAAATAGAGATTTGTAATCTAGAAGTGGATCTGTAAGTTTTTATCAAATCAAGCCTTACTATTACTCTCTAATAATTGTATCAGTCTAGGATAAATCCTTTGGATTAAGGTTGACATAATAGTCATTTGTAAATCCTTTAACTAGGTGAAATTCTAAGTGAATGGTCTAAATTCCTCTAACAAGGCTCACTCCTAATAGGGTGTTTGAAATCCTTTAACAAGGTCATATTTAATAGTGTGTATAGTAACCTTTAATAGGGTTGGCCTTTCACAAGGCATCACTTCAGAAGAGTGAAAAAGGGTAGCATGTTACTGGTGGTTTTTTCCCAAATTGGGTTTCCACATAAATCATTGTGTTAAGTGTGTTGATGAATCTATTATGTTTCATGTTTACATTTTTGTAAGTTGATTAGTAACCTACAAGATTTAAGAGATTGCATAATCTAATGGATGCATGCATGATGATAAATGTTTTATGGATTCACTAAGCTGAGAAAAGTTTTATTTATACATCTGGACCTTGGATAACTGATTTGCCCTCCCCCCCTAGTTATTCTAAAGTATTCCAACAATTGGTATTAGAACCATCTGTTTAAGAGGACTAGCTTGAAGGTACTAGAAGCACAAAGATCAAGATGTCAAAAAGAGAAGTACCCAAGCTCAATAAAGATAACTTTCCTGCATGACAAAGTTTGATGAAGCTGCACCTTGGAGGACTTGGAGATAATGCATAATCTACCATTACTAATAAGCATGTTGATCCTATTGGAGACCCAATAGCTAAGGATATGAAAAAGAAGAAAGAAGTTAACCAGGCAATGTTGGAGATTACCTCTATCCTAAGCTATGTTGAATTTGATGATATCAAAGGTCTTGATAGTGTAAAGAAAATGTGGGATGGCCTAAACACCATCTATGGAGAAGACACTGATGTTCTACGAGCTAAAACTAAAAGTCTCAAAGGTAAGTTTGATGATATGAGAATAGAAGAAGATGAAAATATTTCTCAATATGTTACAAGGATAAAAGAAGTTGCTAATGCGATAAGAGGAGCTAATGGTAAAATAGATGATGATATTGTACTAAGCAAAGTTTTAAGGATACTAATGCCTATATATGCTATTAGAGTTTTTGCAATTTAAGAACTGAGATGTATACCAGGGAATAATCTATCACTTGAAGGTTTGGAAGGTAGGCTTATTGCTTTTGAGATATCTAACTTTGATAATTACAACCTAAGAATATTGAATCTACTTTCAAAGATAAGATGTCATTAAAGGAACCTAATGAGAAGAAGAAGAAGAAAAAGATAAAGTATGTGTCCAATGATAGTGATAGAAATGAGGATGTAGAACAACTTGAAGCACTACTGGCAAGAAGATTCCACAAAGCTAAAGGCAAGTTCAAAGGTAAATTACCTATTATTTGTTTCAATTGCAATGAGGTTGCTCATATTGCTGCTAGATGTCCAGAGAAGAAGAACTTCAAAGGTGGTCACAAGTACAAAAGTAGGAGAGATGAAGACAACAAGGACTATAAAGACAAAGGAAAAAAAAATCTTGCTACATTGCTGAAGAGGAACCAAAAGATGAATTTGATGAACATGATGATGAAGCGGTGTATGTAGCAATGAAGGACAAATCTGACGAAGATGAGGCAACTACACTGGTGACTTATGTGAATAGGAATGACAAATGGATCATTGATAGTGGGTGTTCACATTACATAATTGGAGACAAAAGTAAGTTCATTATCCTAAATTGTTATGATGTAAATAGTTTAAGATTTGGTAATGATGCACCATGCTTGATAAAAGGAAAAGATTCTATGAAACTCACAGATAAGATTTTATGTGACAATGCTCACTACGTTAAATGACTTAACTATAATCTCTTGAGTGTGTCACAGTTGAATAATTTGGGATGTAAGGTTGAGTTTGAAAACAAGATTGCTAATATATATGACACAAATGGGAAATTGATTGGAAAGGCTGATCAAACTAGTAATAATCTATTCTATCTTGATATAAAGGATGCAACTTGTATAGTTATAAAATTTGATGATGTGTGGATGTGGCACAAAAGGTTATGTCATGTTAATTTTGATAACCTAGTAAGTATCAGTAACATGAGAAAAGTTAGCTTGTTTTGCCTAAGTTGAAGAAGCATGATAATATAATGTGCAAACAACGTTAGTTAGGAAAAATGACAAAGTCAAGTTTAAGAGTAAAAATCATACCTCTAAAAATATACTAGAAATTTTTCATACTGACTTGTGTGGGCCAATTGAAGTGCAAAGCTACAAAGGAGATAAGTACATTGTGTTGTTTATTGATGACTATTCTAGAATGATGATAGTTATGATTCTAAAACAAAAATCTGATGCTTTCCAAATGTTTAAGTGGTACTTAGAAAGAGTTGAGAAGGAAATAGCTAAAAGTCTAAAGTGTTTGAGATTTGACAGAGGAGAAGAATTTACATCCAATGATTTTGAGATCTTTGGTAATGACAAATGAATCAAAAAATAGACATCTTCCCCTAGAACCCCTCCACAAAATGGAATGGGTGAAAGAAGGAACAAGTCTATAATGGACTATGCTAGAACACTCATGATGGAGGAAAATGTTGCCTTGAAATACTAGAGAGAAGCTATAAGTACAACTGTCTATAAGTTGAACCATGTACAAGTCAAGAAAGGTACCGATTCAACATCTTTTGAACTATGGTATGGATATTCACCAAATGTAAAATTATTTAAGGTATTTGGAAGTAAATGTTACATTCTTAAAGACTTTAGGAATGGTAAACTATATGCAAAAAGTGAAGAAGGTATATTCCTAGGATATTCCACAAGAAGTAAAGCTTATAAGTGTCTAAATACTAACATTAACAAAGTTGTGGAAAGTGCAAATGTAAATTTTGATGAATATATGCAAGTGCATGAGGTTGAACCTATGAAAGAACCAAATTAATATAAATAATTTGTATACTCTTATGAAGGTATGCCTGCTGAAGAAGATGTTGCAAATCAAGCCACAAACCAACAAGTTTCAATGATTGCCGAGTCACATACTATGAATGCTTAGCTACATTCAGGAACTGAGCTACATTTAGAAGCCAAGTTATAGAATGAAGTTGAAGCACATTCTAATTTTGAGATTACTATACATAAAAGACATGTACATAGTGAGTCTAAAGTTGAAAGACAAAATGAAGAAACTAGAGCTAAATGAAGATTGTCCAAACATGTCAAGAGACATCATCCTTCTATACAAATTATTGGATAAATATGTTAGACCAATTAAAAGAAATAGATTGAGAAATGATACATATTTCTTGAGTATGAAAGAACCTAAACCAGTGAGAGATGCTTTAGAAGACGTGGACTAGAGTAAAGCCATGGAAGAAGAGATTGAACAAATTGAGAAAAATGAAACATGGACTCTAGTTCCTAGACTAGAAGACAAAAAGGTGATAGCACAAAATGGGTATTTAGAAACAAGCTAGATGAAAATGGTGAAGTCACAAGGAATAAGGCAAGATTAGTGTGCAAAGGATATGCACAAAAAGAAGGAATCGACTATGGAGAGACATTTGCTCCTGTTGCTAGATTGGATGGACTACGAACATTACTTGCTTATTCTACATACAAAAGTTTCAAAGTTTATTAGATGGATGTTAAATCTACATTAATAAATGTCATATTAGAGTTAGAAATTTACATAGAACAACTAGAAGGATTTGTTGATGTTAACAATAAGAATAGATTGAAAATAGTAAAAGAGGGAGATTGTTGAGAATAGATTGAAGAATATTTTTTGAAAAAGTATGATCAATATGTTTCAATCATTGTTTTGTCACTGATGTCAGACCTGCTATTTTTTGGTAAGACAACTATTTATATGATTTGAGTACTATCACTTATTTGATTGATGAAGAGGATTTGATCAAAAGATGTAACAATATAACCTAGAGGAAAGGTTGAGTTATGCTTATGTAAAGAAGTACAAAAATCATTTAAGATAGTGATAATATGATGTGTTGATAATCTACTTATAAAGGCTGGTTACATTGTGAAAGTTTAGAAGAATAGGTAAAACAAAGTTTGTCTACCAAGCTTGACCGAGTGGATAGTAGGTGTCAAGCAAAGTTAGTGCAAGTTGAGTAGAAAATTAGTTAGAGCTAAGTAAAATTTTACTCTATTGTATGCCAATAAATATAGTGGATGCCAAGTAAAATTTAGTTGATGCTGAGCTCCAGTAAACTTTAGTTCATGCCTAGTAATTTTATAGAGGATGCCAACAATGTAGTTTCTGCCAAGCATCTGAAGCTAGATAATGTCGAGTGGTTGCATTATTTAAAAGATCATGAATTTGATGGATCTGAGCTTACACGTTTATTTTCTTGGATTATGTGAACTAGTTGGATGATAAGGTTGATGAGGTGGTGGCATAGGATTTAAGGTAAACCATTTTTAAAAAAATTGAAAGGGGATTCAAGGAGAAGTTTATAGAAGAGATATGAAATATGGGGTAGATTCATTGTATCTTACCTAATCTATCCTAACCTTAAATTGGACGATGGAGAATGAGTGACAAAATATCTTAATTTCCTATTTATAGGAGTGGTTGGTAAGAAATAAGGGTTGTCACATGTGAGAACCTAAGGAAGAGAAGGAGTCAAGGGTTTTACTTCATCAAGTGACATAAGAGAAGAGTCTGCATTGGCATGTTAAGCAAGAAGGCTTAAGGATATGAATGCTTGAAGGGTGAACAATCTATTAGAGTTGAAACATGTGAAGGCCAAGTAGAATGGAGGACTAAAATAGAGATCTATAATCTACAAATGTAGTTGTAAGTTTTTATCAGATCAAGCCTTATTGTTGCTCTCTAATAATTGTATCAGTATAGGATAAATCTTTTGGATTAAGGTTGACCTAACAATCATTTGTAAATCCTTTAACTGGGTGACATCCCAAGTGAATGGTCTAAATTTCTCTAACAAGGCTCACTCCTAATAAAGTGATTGAATCTTTTAATAGGGTCACATTTAATAGTGTGTATTGAAACTTTTAACAGGGTTGGCCTTTCATAGGGCATCACTCCAAAAGACTGAAAAAGGGTAGCATGTTACTGGTGGTTTTTCCCAAATTGGGTTTCCACATAAATCATTGTTCAACTATTTTGATGAATCTATTATGTTTCATGTTTACATGTTTGCAAGTTCATTTAACAATAACCTAGAAGATTTAAGTGATTGCATAATCTAATGGATGCATGCAGGATGATAAATGTTTTATGGGTTCACTAAGCTAAGAAAATTTTATTTATACATCTAGACCTTGGATAACTGATTCACCCCCCCCTCCCCCCTCTCAATTATTTTAAATTATTCCAATAAGGTAGCATTTTTTTAGGCACAACATAGAGTGGAGGTCAGGCAAAGTGAGGGATATGTTTTACACACACACACACACACACACACACACAGAGAGAGAGAGAGTTTTAAAGCTATGTATTCCTTAATCTCATAATCATTTATATTAACAACACAAGTAAATCTAATTCTCTTTTATTATGAAAGAGTATATTGCTCACTTTTGAAGTTTTTTCTATATTCCTTAAAATCAGATTTATTTTAAAATTTGTAGTTATAATATAAGTATAATTTAGTTATGTTAATTTCTTAAATGAGGATGCTATAACTTCTTAGATTTAATAATATCTATATTCTCTTGATAGGTTGAAAACCTTAAGTCCATTACTAAAAACAAAGACAATAACAAAATTAGATTTACAAACACATGTTTCTAATCTTTCTTATTAGCAACATGAAACTTATAAAAATCATGTTTAGAAGAAAGTCAACTAGATTTATATTATTACAATTTTTTTCATTACAACACATAAATATAATAGTAAATCAATCCTTTCTTTATTTCCATAACATAGCATAAACAAAGAGATCAAACAATAGGTGACTCTTCTATATGCATTTCCATTTTGAGAAAATTCAAACAACTTGGAAATACATTTACATAGTCTTGTTTTTCCTCTCAAATAGTTTACACAAAACTTTTAACAACTTCAGCTCCAAGTACAAAAAGTTTGCATTAACTATTAACATTACCATGGAGTGCTTACCTCCAAACCTAGACCTCAATGAGACCACCCCTAAGCTTGGAGAACCAAGGCTAGATGGGTTGCATACATTCAATCCACATTTTAAGATGGTACAATTTGAGACCATAGCTACTAAGGTGAATTCTTTTCTTTTCTCATCATATAAGGAACTAATGGTGGTTGTAACTATTTGTTTGTCATCCCAATATTTTTCCTTTTTATGTCCTACTCATTATATTACATACTTGATGAAACTGAAATGACTATCTATTACAGAAGGGGCTAGAATCTATTGTATAGAAAAGGGAACACTTGGGGGGTAATACTAGTGACACATACATAATAATTGACTCAACACAAGTTCCAAGGGTCATGAATATTTAGGAACAACGGTATAGGTTCTATGTTGAAAATGGGTCACTATTAGGTTGTTTGATCCTTGGATGATGGTGTTTATATACAACTTGACCAAAAGGCATGAAACCTAGAGAAATTAAAGATTGAGAAGTGAGGAGGGAAAGATGAAAAGTTTCCCGAGGAATAGTATGATTTGTAATAAATGTTTGAGCACTTACATTGACTCCTCCCTCTTTCTTCATCACTAGTAAATGGTAATGATTATTTCAATAACATGAGAGCAATGAAATTTTTTATGTTCTATATGCAACAAAATCTTATTTCTTATATTGAAATGAATTCTTCTTCTAGAGTGATAGTTATGCATCATGATAATTATAAAAAGACACATTCATTGGTAATGAGAATTAAAATTATTTATTTTAATAGATCTTTTTTTTAATAGCTTATGTCACCAAATTGTATGAAATCATGTGTATTTTCTATTTTTTTCTTTGAAATGTTGCATATACCTTGCATTGATTGCAAGGAGGCCATTATGGCTGTAGAGATTAATTGTCACTTGTGTAGTGTTGAAACTATTACAATAACCTTGTGATGTGGGTTGTGTTATATTAATACATTCAATTTTAGTGTCTTGTGATGTTTTTTATGTATACCCCTAATGTGTAAATAACCTTTGTGGTTGTTTTCCAACCATTTATTGATCCATATTTTTGTAACCACTCTTGTGTGCACATGTTCAAAACCCCTTCGAGAGAACAACTCCTGTTTTCCAATCTTATGTATGCTTCACCTTGTGATTGTAATTATCCTCATGTATGTGTTCCTAGTAATTTTGATTAATGCTTTTGGTGTATGTTTTGGGGGTTGTCTTAGACCTCCTAATTAAACCTTGCATAGTGAAATAATTGCATTGCATGGAAAAGGACAAGGAAATTATGCGTATGATTGAGATCTTAGATGATTTATTATTTGGTATGTGGCTATGTTCTCTAATATTTTTGAGATTTTGTGTTCTTCATCACTTTGTGACATTTACTGCCTCTTATGTGACTAATTTTGGTTAGAGTATTCCATGATTGGTTATTTATTTTCTTTCTTGGTGAATCTTTCCACATGTTGTGTGGGCTAGCATTGAATTTTGGTATTTTTTAAGCTTGGATTGTTCACCAAATTTATTGATCTATCTATTTGTGATATTTTCCACTTTTGATTCATTTTTGAATTGCACACATTTTTTGGATTTGATATTGAAATTGACAATTCTCCATTTGGGATTTTTTCATTTATAATTTTTATGGTGACATTTTTTGGAATTATTGTCATGTCTTATATTTTTTGACTTTATCATATTCAATGTAGAGCTCTGATTGTACATGCAAGGGAGAACATCATAGAGAATATACTATATTTGTGTTTATCTAATTATGAGAAAATCTTATTTTGTACATAAAAAGGTGAGAATCGAGAATGATGTATCTGCATGTTAGCATTAATTGACTTAAAGATGCATGAAATTATGAATCCTCTTTTTAATGGATGCACTATGAAATTATCGATAGATGTGTATCATACTAGATAGGATTAGAATTTGTCTAATCTTTATGTAAAGTGTTAAAATGAATGGTTGATTTTCATATACTTCATTTTGAGCATTGGTTGGAATCATGTTATAAATGTTATTTTCTATTGATGTCAATTCTTGCCTTGTGTGGTATCAATTGAGCTAGAATAATTGCATCAAATAATTTGCATATGTGCTTATAGTAACTTTGATTTTCTCCCATGTTGTTGTTTTGAGATCTTGATTGTTTTCCTTCTTGCCATTATTATTATAGATGGTCGAGTGTGACTTAGTCCACCTATTAGGTTAACCTTGGTTGTGGGTCTTGGGGCAATAAATTACTTTTGTGCATTCCTCTTTTAGAGTGAGTGTGGAGGTATTTGATGTACCATTATTTT
This sequence comes from Cupressus sempervirens, assembly GCA_028749045.1. Taxonomy (NCBI): domain Eukaryota; kingdom Viridiplantae; phylum Streptophyta; class Pinopsida; order Cupressales; family Cupressaceae; genus Cupressus; species Cupressus sempervirens. The sequence continues at coordinate 606,142,436 of CM053784.1, read as the reverse complement.
TTTTATCTTTTTTTTATGAATGTTCTTTGGGTCTGCTTTAACTCCTCTGTAGATCTCATATTTTAGTCTTGATTTTCCCTTGGCCTTAGATCTATGTGGGTATATATCTATATGTTATTAGAGAATTTATATTATTCATCCTTGCAAGACTCAATGTGGGTATCAGGTTGTTAGTGAATCACTAGTAATGTCTTATTCTAGTCTTAGGCTAAAAGAACATAGTCCTTGTGACCATATATTACCATCTTTAGCTTGGTTATGAATTTTGAGTGTAGGATGATGTTTAGAATTTGGAATTCATCATCACCTCATGGAAGGTGGGACTATGATTAATTTTCTTTCTTGGTTAATATTTCCACATGTTGTGTGGGCTACTATTGAATTTTTGTATTCCTTATGCTTGGACTATTCATGCAATTTATCAATCTATCTATTAGTGATATTTTCCAAATTTTATTTATTGCTGAATTGCACACATATTTTGGATTTAATATCAAAATTGATAACTCCCCATTTGGGCTTTCTTGTTTTTTAATTTTATGGTGATTTTTTTGGAATTTTTGTCATGTCTTATGTTTTTGTCCCTTTATCATATTCAATGTGGACCTTTGATTGCATGTGCAAGGGAGAACATCATAGATTACACATTGTACTTGTGTTTATCTAATTATTAGAAAATCTTATTTTGTACATAAAAAAAGGTTTAAAATAGACAATTATGTATATGCATGTTAGTGTTAATTGATTTAAGAACCATGTTATAAATGTTATTTTCTATTAATGTCAATTCTTGCCTCGTCTTGTATCATTTAAAATAGAATAATTGCATTCAATATTATGTGTGTACTTATAATAATTATGGTTTTCTCACATGTGATTTTGAATCTTGATTCTTTTCCTTCTTGGAATTGTTATTCTAGATGGTTAAGTGTGCCTTAGTCAACCTATTAGGTTAACCCTAGTTGTGGGTCTTAAGACAATACATTATTCTTTGTGCTTTCATCTTTCAAAGTGAGTGTGGAGGTATTTGATGCACCATTGTTTTATTTATCTTTTCTGATGAGTGTTCATTGGGTCTTCTTCAACTCCTCTTGGGATGACATAGTGTGGGAACATAGATAGTCTCATTTTCTAGTCTTGACAATATTAGAAAGTAATGTCCACCAAGATAAGTAAGGGGGGTATGAATTAGTTATCAAATCAATACAACTTTTATCAACCTTATTAAACCTTAAACATGTGATCAATATACACAACAACCATATGAAGATACACATACACAATAACACAAGATATGTTACCTAGGGAAAACCTTGATTAGAGGGAAAACCTTGGTGGGGATGGTAGCCACAAAATGATGTACTAATATATAAGTTCCTTGTAAGAACATGGACTATATTAGGAGCCAATGAAATACATTTAGTACATATCAGTCTCTCTTAAGATACTATGAATCCCTAATAGGATATTCCAAATTTATGATGCAATGGAGCCTAGTGGGATTGATCAAATGATGATCAACTAGTCCAAAAACCCTCTTCAATGAATTCATTCAACCAAATGTCTTGGTATGATGATCAAATATGCAAGCACCAATCAAAAGTGTTTCAATTATAATATTGGGTTATCACAACCACACATCCAAACAAGGAAAACCCTAATCACTAGGGAACCCTATGAACAAGACAACTTATCACAAGTTGCCTACAATGCACAAATTGGACCAATTTGGTAAAACAACCTTAAGCTTGATGAAATGATCAACGGAGACACATACTCACAGAAATAGTCTATTTAGGTCAATAATAGAATTATCCAATGATTAAAATCCAACAATGCAACTTCTATCATATTGTTGCTTTGTTAAGTCACTCAAAAAGGCTAGTAGCACTTTTTGATGAAAATAGACTTAAAAGGAAATATCTTTACACAACCTGGGGAAAAAAATTCAGTTTTCAACACCCTTTTGGGACATACAAAACATACTAATGCACCAAGATTTGATGGCACAAAAAAATGGGCTTTTGTTCAATTTCTCATCTAGGCAATTAGGGTAATTAGGCCTCTATTAACAAAGGAAGTACATGTTCTAAGACTCCATCATAAAAAAAAACAATGGGAACATGTGAGGGAAACCCTAGACAAGTCACACAATTTATCTCAAGCCTTGATGCAGGGTCTAGTTGAAGTTGTGGGAGATGTTGCATCTTTTTCCTAGCATGCACATGGGTCTTGCATGCCTAGGACATCAAATAACTCATGGGCCCCTACAAGTACAAACCTAAAACCACTTGCATCTTAAAATACATATCCAACACTAGGATTTCACTATAGGTTGTTAGAATTCCATGGTGAAATCCCTAGTGATGAGTAAAAATGTCTAAAAACTCTAGATTAGCAACTTTCAAGACTAACTTGTACAAAAATAAGGATAACTTGAGTTAGGAGATAGATCGAGACTTCAAACAAGATGAATTGAAAATATATCTCCTCCACCTATCCAAAATTTTAATTTTCAACACCATATAAGTCTGCACAAATTTGTACAATGTAGGATAGTAGGTAGATTGCACTAAAATGGGGTATTTTTATTGATTTAAAAAGAGAAAGTACATCATTATTTCCTATCACCTACCTCAAAGGGATTATTATAGGCCTTTCAATATTCATAACAAAATTTTGAATTTTTTTGAGCCATTGAGGAATTTTTTACAATATTTTGCAAAAAGTTGCTAAAGTTGCTTGACAACATTTTAGCAATTTTTGCATTTTACTTACAACTAGAACTAATAAAACTTAGTCCAAATGACCCAAATAGGTCCTAAACATGTTTAAAAATGAAAAAAATACTAATATTCTAGGCCTTTTGACCATGCTTAACCATAGTTGATCAAGGGCTTATAACTTTGTCAATCTTGGAACAAGGTCTTACAATTTGGTCTAGATGCCTCTTTGATTAATCTAGGTGTTCTTCGAATCTGGGTGATTCATTATTTATTACGAATGCTCCTAAACCATACTCCCCTTGAATTTTAAAACTCAAGTTCCTACTTGAGGGTAATTTCTTTACAAAAGTGCCATATTGTTTGATTTGGTGTTCTATCATCCAAGTTGCATCAATATTAGGGAGCCCTTTCCACTTGACTAAGTACTACATGTACTTCTTGGTTCTTATTTGCTTTAGGAACTTGGTGTACAAAATTTATTCTAACTCCACTATTTTTCTTTGAGGGAGATTAGTTACATAGTCTTCATCATGGATTTCTTCTTTCTCACCTTGTTCAATTGTTTAATTTGCTATGTCTTTGTATGGGGTGAGGTATGCAACATTGAAAATTGGAGAAATTTGCAAGGTAGGGGAAAGACAAATCTCATGCATTTTCACCCATTTTGTTCATATATTGCATGGTCCAACTTTCTTCATTTGAATTTTGGAATACCTACCCTTAGGTAGCCTCTCTTTTCTCAAGAATGCCCAAACATTATCTCCAACTTTGAAGTGGATTTCCCTTCTTTTCTTGTTAGCATGTTCCTTGTATTTCAGTGCTGATCTTTTTAATGCTTCCTTGACCTCATTCTACACTTTTGAAATCAGTTCTACCAATTCTTCTCCTTGAGAACTAAACTTGAAATTAGATGGTAGTTTTACCAGGTCTAATTGCCCCTTGGGATGAAGGCCATATATTGTTTGGAAAGGTGTCTTTCCTATTGATCTATTCATGGAGTCATTAAATGTAAACTCTACTTGAGGGAAGAGTAGATCCCAACTTTGAGCATATTTTTTGGTTAGGAATCTTAGGAGATTACCTAAGGATCTATTCACCACTTCAGTATGCCCATTAGTTTGTGGATGGTAGGCAGAGTTGTAGGTTAGATTAGTACCAAGTTTTTTGAAGAGTGTTTTCCAAAAGTATCCTTGAAACTTCACATCCCTATCAGATAGAATAGTTTTTGGTAAACCATGGATCCTAACTACTTCCTTGAAGAAAAGGTGTCCAATATGAGAAGCATCATTTGTGCTTTTACATGGTATAAAATGGACCATTTTACTGAATCATTTGCTACCACAAAAACACTATCAAAACCTTGCTTAGTTCTAGGTAGCCCCATGAAAAAATCCATTGATATTGATTCCCAAGGTCTTGTGGGGATTGGTAAGTGTTGATATATCCCATGATTTGTTGAAATAGCTTTGGCTTGCTGATAGATGGTACACATTTCTATGAACTTCTTTACCTCATTGTTCATTATTGGCCAGTAATAACTTCCTTTCACTATGTCTATTGTCTTGTCAATACCAAAGTGTCCTCCTAGACCACCATAGTATTTCTCCCTTTATGATATTTTTCCTCATTTAGAATTTAGGAATGCATAATTGATATCCTTTGAATAGGAGTCCATTCTTAATAAGGTATTTAGAAAAATCAGTATGGTATCTTCCAACCATCTTTGTGTAAACTTGAAAAATCTCTACAAAATTAGGATCATCACCATATAAATTCTTGAGGGAATCAATTCCCACACTTTTTAGTTTTACCACTTAAATTAGACCAACCTTTATACTAAGGGCATCAACAACTTTATTTTCAACACCTTTCTTGTGTTTATTGTTGAAATCATAAGCCCACAACCGCTCCATCCATTTCAAATGTTTGACAAATAGCTTTTCTTGAGAATTGAAGAAACTCAATGCATTGTTGTCAGTGTATACTAAAAATTCCTTTCAAATTAGATAGTGCCTCCATTTCTTGAGGGCTTGAACCATGGCATAAAGTTCCAAGCAATAAGTTGAAAACTTCTTCTTAGAATCATTTAATTTCTCAAAGAAGAAAGCAACTACCTTACCTTCCTAACTTAGGACTGCACCTATGGAAAATTCACTTGCATCAGTTTCCATAGTGAAGACCTTATTAAAATCAAGTAGAACCAAGATTGGGTATTGAGAAACTCTATTCTTCAAGTACTAAAATGCCTTATTGGCTTCCTTTGTCTAAGAAAATTTAGTCTTCTTTCCTCCTTTAATGGTGTCAAGCCTAGGTGCATACATATGATTGAATTGTTTGATAAACTTTCTATAGAAGGTGGCAAGACCATGGAAGCTTCTTACATCACCTTGGCTCTTTGGTGGAGGCCATTTGATAATCACCTCAACCTTCTCAAGGTCCATCTTCACTATACCTTGTGAGATCACAAAACCTAGGAACACAAGTCCCTTCTTCATAAACATCCACTTTTCCAAGTTGATCACCAACTTGTGTTGATGAAGCCTTCTTAATACATGTTCCACATGATCAAGATGCTCGTCCTTTCTATGACTGAGTATCAGTATGTCATCAAGGTAAAGAAGAAATTTTTTTCCAATAAAATCAATGATTGTCTCATTCATAAGACTCATAAAAGTACTAGTGGCATTACTTAACTTGAAAGGCATCACTAACCATTCAAAAAAATCTTTAGTAGTTTTGAATTTTATTTTTCATTCATCACCTGGCTTTATTCTAATTTGATGGTATCTAGACTTAAATTATATCTTGGTGAAATAGAATGCTCCTTCTAATTGATCCAATAGATCCTAAATTTTTTGCATGGGGAATCTATGTCTTATGGTTATCTTTTTGATAGCCCTGTTATCAGTACAAAACCTTCATTTTCTATCCTTTTTGGGAGCAAGGACAAATAGAACAACACAAGGACTTATGCTTCTCTATATTAGGCATTTTTCCAAAAAATCATTGACTTGCTTGGAAATTTCAGCATGTTGAGTTGGAGCCATTTTATAGGGTGCCTTCTTAGGTAGAGAAGAGCCAAGTATCAATCAATTTGATGATTGATATCTCTAATAAGAGGGAGGCTTGTGGGCAGGTTAGTAGTAGTAACATAACTATACTTTTTTAGTAGGTCTTGTATTTCTTGGGGAATATGATCTTTGTCCTTAGAAGATATGTTTTCATTTGGTTTAGAGACCAATATAAAACCTTGGGTATTAGGTTCCTTCAAGGCTTTGATCATTTCTTTCTCCCCTATGGTTACAACTATAGGTTATGCTTTAGGATCAGGCATGAGCTTCATGGTAAAATTCATACCATTCCTAGTTATAGAATAGTTATTATTTTTACAATGGTGGATGGCATCAACATCATAGTGCCAGGGTCTTCCTAGGAGTATATGAGATGCATCCATTTCTACAACATCACAGAGTACTTTATCCTTAAAATATGCTAAAGAAAATTCTACCCATGCTTGTTCTATCACTAAGGTTTTTTGACCCTTTGTTAACCAAGAAACATGATATGGAAAGGGGTGGGGTTTCTTAGGTAGTTTGAGTTTTTCTACCATTTCAGAAGAAACAAGATTTTTAGTTGAGCCTAAATCAATCAAAAAACTACATACCTTGCCTTGGCACTTGATCCTTATCCTAAAGAGATTATTCCTTTGGGGTGGCTCTTAGGTGTGAGAGATCTACAAAAATGCTCGCCTCATCATTAGACATGTTCCTTCCTTAGGTTCAAGATCTCTACAGTCAAGTTCCTCTTCTTCCACAATTTGTGCTCTTCTTTCCCCTTGGTTGTTATTCCTCTTCTCAGGGCATTTTCCTGCATGGTGTTCTATTTGATTGCAATTATAGAATGTGAGAGGGCCATTGTGTCTTCCTCTTCCTCTAAAAGACTTTCCTCCTCTATAGTTCCCCTTAGAACTTTTTCCTCCTTGATCCTTATTCTAATCAATAGGTTTTTTTCCACTACTCTACCCCTTTTTCCAAGAATTGTTCTTAGGCTTGAAGTTTTTATTGTTTTGTTTACCTTTGTTTTAATCATGCCTCCTCTTCCATTTTTCTTCCACTTTAAGGGCTAGTTGATAGCACTTATTCACTAAAGAGGGGGTGTGGAGGTTGAGTTCTTCTTGGATGGGCAACTTAAGGCCATTCATGTACCTTTCTAGTTTTTCTTCCTCATCCTCTATTGTGTTGGTTTTCATACACAATTTCAAGAACTCCTTTGTATTAGAACTAACATCTAGATCCTTTTTTTTCATACTTTTTTTTCTTCTATGGAGTTGCACCCCATATTCCTCAAGCACATATGTCTCCCTAACTAGTGCCACCATTCTATCCCAAGAAGAAATCATGCTTCTTCCTTTCTTCACCCCTCTCTATCTAGATGAAATTCCACCAAGTTAGGGTTTCTCCCTTCAACTTGGAATTTTCCATCTTTACCCTCTACTTCTCTGGAATGTCTTCAAACTCAAAGAAACTAGTTAGGGCTTCTATCCAATCCAATGCCACATTGGCATTCATTTTTCCATTGGAAATTGGAAATTCCAACTTCCCCTCCATGGATCTTTTCTCCATGGATTTGAGAGAATTCAAGAGAAGTTTCTATTTAGTAGGAACTTCACCATCTTCCTCAATGTCTTTAACCTCAATATTATGTTCCTCTTCATCATATTGTGCGCCTTTTTGTTTATCCACCTTGTTGTCAAGTTCTCTCAACCTATTTGCAAGAGCAACATTGTTGCTCTTTGTTCTCCCATGAAAATTTCTACTTTATCATTTATTATTCATGTATGCATTTCTCCATCTTCTTTAGTAAGAGCCATGGCTTTCATACCACTTGATGCAATGTTTCCTTGTGGGATTGATCAAATGATGATCAACTAGTCCAAAAACCCTCTTCACTGAAGTCCTTCAACCAAATGTCTTGGTATAATGATCAAATGTGCAACACCAATCAAAAGTCCTTCAAGGATGATATTAGGTTATTGAAACTACTCATCTAAACAAGGAATACACTAATCACTACAAAACCCTATGAACAAGACAACTTATCACAAGTTTCCTACAATTCACAAATTGACCCAATTTGGTAAAACAACCATAAACTTCATGAAATGAATGGGGGAGACACATACTAATGGAAGTAATCTATTTAGGTCAATAATGGAATGAAGAAATGATTAAGAGCCAACTATTCAACTTCTAGCATATAGTTGCTTTGTTCAGTCACTCAAAAAGGCTAGTAGCACTTTTTTATGAAAATCAAACTTAAAAGGAAATATCTCCACACAAATTAGGGAAAAAAAATTCATCTTTGGACAACCTTTTGGGACTTACAAAACATACTAAGGCACAAAGGTTTGATGACACACAAAAAATGGGCTTTTGTTCAATTTTTCACCTAGGTAATTAGGGTAATTAGGCTTCTATTTACAAAGGAATTACATGTACGAAGACTCCATCCTAAAAACCAAAAATGGTAACTATTTAGCAATCATTTTGCACAATGCTTAATGGCAGGAATCCTTTTGAACTACTCTCTTGAAAAGTTGATTTGGTATCAACTCCAAGGTTCCAGGCGATCTTGCAACCTATAGGAATCTGGTCAATTGAAGATAAATGTATTTGTTCATAGGGAGGCTTTTGCTAGTTCTAAACAATTTGGACAAGATTTTGAATTTTCTTTCTATCTCAAAATAAAAACCACACCAAAAGAAATATATTTTTCTATTTTTCTATTTTTTAATGAATGCAATCTAACAATGCAACTATATGAATTCCTAATTTTAACAAAGGCTTAGTAAAATAAATAACGAAGATAGAGTAACAAGAAGTTTAAGAAAATTACTTGAAAAGTAAATTCCTAATGGACATAAGCTATAGAAACAACATGTCTATGAGTTAAGCCTTTGAAAAGATCAATGGGTAACCAATGAAAATAAGAGCAATGCTTCCTTAATTCCACTAATGCAATCGTCAATGGGAATTCACTAACCATAAGATGATCTAATTTTCATCAAATTGCAAGGCCACAAAAAGTGTGCTCATGTGAGACAAAAAGATATACAGGAAAAATATGGTGATCTCTTCTCGAACTAAGTATGTTAGTAGAATTTGTAGATCCATAGCAAACACCAGAATTCAAAGATTGCACAATCAAAATAACACAATAAAACTATTGGCTCAATTACATTCCATGAACATACATTCATAAAATATAACACACTTAGGCAAGAATAACTACACTCCAAATGCGAGCACCAATAACATATATTATTGCATCAAAATAATGGCCTAGAATACATGTTACATTCTTGAAATTATAAGAAATCTTCTCCTTAATTTGTGTTGAGAGTGAGAGATCTCTTTATGCAAACATATGCTTCTAAACTAATAAAACAAATTTATTTATGTACAAACTGGCTCTCTAATTGGTATGAAGTAGGAATCTATCCTTATTTATATTATTAAATGGATGCATGTGCCTTTACATGTCCTAAAACAAATAAAGCATGAGAAAATAAGAAGAAGAAAGCCATTAGATGATGTAGGAGTCTCTGGAGGTGCCAAAAATAGAAGCTCAACCTTCTCTAGATGTGTGTAGGAGTTAAATTGCTGCTAGAATTTATTTCTATTGCATGGAAAGCTCTAAATTTGCAACTGGTAGTTAACTATCAGCACACCTCTAAATTCTTCAAAAAAAAATTGACACACCTTGGAAGTAGTGCACCTAGCCTAATTGTGCACCTGGTGCACCTCGAAAGCTTGGAAGCTTAGAAGCTCAACTTGACAAACAGTTCCTAGTTTTGAAAATAGTTTCTGGCTTTTTATCAAATGAGGTCTAGGAGCACTCTAGTGTACTTATTTTGCCCCTTTTTGATGATTTATATCCTCTTTATAACCAAACACTTTCAGAAGAACTATGCCTCAAAAGTTATTTTGCCCCTTTTTGATGATTTATACCCCATTTATAGCTAAATGGCACCTTAGCAGTTTGGAAGCATAATTTTCCAAAGAATCAAAGTTCTCCTAAGTGTCAATTTTCTAGAGTTAGAATATTATTTCAACTTCAGAATTTCTAAAAGTTAGAATTTTTTTTCAACTTCAGAATTTTTTAGAGTTAGAATTTTTTTCAACTTCAAAATTTTCTAGAGTTACAATATTTTTTCAACTTCAGAATTTTCCAAAGTTAGATATTTTTTTTCAACTTCAGATTTTCCAAATTCCATCATTTGGGTCTTATTGACCTTCAACCAAAATGATGTGTAGATGTTTCCCTTTGAACTTTTGGATATGAGAGGTGATTCCTTGAGGAGATAATAAGTCTAAAGCTTCATACTTTACCCTCACTTTCCTGTGGAAATCATGAAGTGTGAATTCTTGGGCATTCCCTAGAATTTGAAATTCATAGGTTTGAGTGTGATCTTAGCTGCTATAGAAGAAAAGGAAGCCATGGTAATTTTCAAGACCTTAGTGAGCCTCTAGATGTTTTAGATATGTGCACCTACATACCTTAAGAGATAATTCATTTACAAAACCTTCAAATTGCACACATGTGCACCTTAAGGGAATTATGTAAGGTGCTCAATTCATCGAAAAAAATCAAAGTTCTCTATTTTGAAAATAGTTTCTAGGTTTTTCTTAGATGAGGTCTACGATCACTTTAGTGTACTTACTTTGATCCTTTTGATGATTTATACCCTCTTTAAATCAAAACATTTTCATAAACTTGAACTCCTGCTTCTTCTATCTAAAATTCCAAGGTTCTTGTATTGAATATTGTCATTAATAGTTACATAAGATGAGGAAACTTTTCTAGTTCATGTGTTTGACCTCTATATCTTTGATCTTTTCTTCTCTCCAACTACCTAATCCTTCTAGGTTTGAGACCAGGTGATCCAGATTATCTAAAACAATCAAATGTTTGAAACTTTTCCATATCTTTTTTAACAAGATTTTCTAAGTCTTTTTAAGTTTCTTTTTTAGAGGTATTCTACTCAAAATTTCAATTTTAAACTTTCATTGGTACCTAAAATTGGGAAGCTGAAGGCTCCCTATTTTAGGGATTGAAATTAGATTTTTAGTTCTTCTTTCCAATAGTGTAAACAGTTTTGAATTCTGACCTCTAGGTCAAAAGTTATGACCCTGACAAGTTAAGGACATCTTTTTATCTGCACAAAGAAGAAAACATTAATTAGCTCATGTTAGAAGACCCAAACAAGGACTCCCTAGGACTCAGACTAACAAAATTAGGTCAACAATAGTCAAAATAGATAATTTTCCCCCAATAAGCTAGTTTTTTGTGCACTAAAAATCACCCTTTAACACTCAAATTCTTTAGTTCTAACCTCTAGGTTTCTCAGTTAGAGGACCAGGGCTTGACCCAAACTTCAGGTGGAGTTCCCAAAATAACCTAGGCCTTGAACTAGGGGTTTGGGAAACAAAAAAAATTATTAAGGGGTCCCCATTTCTAGGAGAAATGGGGCATGTGTTATGAAACCACAATAGTACCATGTAAGGGAAACCCTATAAAAGTCACAAACTTGATTTGAAGCCTTGAGATCAAGTCTAGTTGAAGTTGTGGGAGATATTGCATCCTTTTCCTAGCATGCATATGGGTCTTGCATGCCTAGGGCATCAAATAACTCATGGGTCCCTAAAAGTAAAAACCTAAAATAACTTGCATCTTAAAATTCATATCCAATACTAGGACTTCAGCAAAGATCGTTAGATTCCCATGGTGAAATCTCTGGTTTTGAGTGAAAATGTCTAAATACCCTAGATTAGTAACTTTCAAGACCAACTTGTACAAAAATAAGAATAACTTGAGTTAGGAGATAGATAGAGACTTCAAACTAGATGAATTATAAATAAATTTACCCACCTATCCAAAAATGTAAGCTTCAACACTAGATGAGTTTGTAAAAATCCATACAATGCAAGACAATAAATAGATTGCACTAAAATAGGGTATTTTTATTGATTTGAAAAGAGAAAGTACATCATTATTGCCTATCACCCACCTCAAATGGCTTATTATAGGCCTTGCTATGGTCATAAAAAAAAATTAAATTTTTTTGAGATGTTGCGGAAGCTTTTACAATATCTTGCAAAAAGTTGCTAAAGTTGCTTGACAACTTTTTAGCAATTTTTGAATTTTGTGCATTTTTTGTAAACTTGCAACTAGAACCAATACAACTTAGTCCAAATGATCCAAATAGTTCCTAAACATGTTAAAACATGAAAAAAACAAAATTCTAAGATTCTAGGCCCTTTGACCATGTTTGACCATAGTTGACCAATAGGTTATAACTTTGCTAATCTTGGAACTAGGTCTTAAAATTTGGTCTAGATGCTTAATTGATTGATCTAGCCTAATCTAGGTGTTCTTAGGATCTTGGTGATTTGTCATTTATTTTTGGTTCTCCTGCACCACCTTATTCAAGGTTTTAGAAGGTAGAAGGACCCACTATCTAAACATCTTCAAGGGCAATACTAGTGAACTCATTGTGCAACTAGTCTTTTTATTATTCCTTTTAGAATAATAGAAATACAAGTGATCTCAACAACTCAACTCTTGCTATGTCTTCTTGATGTTCCTCTTCCATACTAAATACTTCTCAAATCTCAATGCCTAATCTAAAAACTTGCATCACAATAATCCCTTTGATCACTTACTCACATTCATGAATCTTCTTTAATTATCGCATTCACAATCTCTTGCATAAATTTTTTTTTCCATCATAAGGAAAATAAATTTCATTTATATCATGTCCTCAAAATAATTCATTGACTCTGCCTTGAGACTTTCTCAACTTCAATTATAATAGGACCTCATTAAGATAACATGCTATAATACATATTTTTCATAATTATAAAATATAGTTAGCTCATAGTCTTCACAACTTCTCACAGGTGTGATCTCAAAATTTGTGCACTTGTTGACATCATCATCAGGTTGTTTTTTGTCACTATCTAACTTTTCTCATCCAAATTCTATGCCTATAAGGAGATATAATCCAATTACTAGAAACCACTTCTCATGTCCTCTGTCTAAAAACTATTTGTCTATAAATCACAAATAACTCTCACATGTCATCCACTTTCTACATGTGTACTTTCCACATCATCAAGACACACTGTAGGACATATTCATAGTTGTGCTTGACCTCATCATCAATACTCGATTTGTACGACCTTATTCTCTATCTTCCACTATGTCAATCTTCATAGTATATTGACATCAATAACAAACATAGTCATGAATGCAACACACAATCATGCTAATTGTCTCTCCACTACTCCATCAATGCTAGAATACTCCCCCATAGGAATATCATTAGCATTCATGCCAACAATCTCTCCCTTTTCTATTGATGGCAATATAGATGATAATAATCTAAGTTCCAAGTCTACCAAATCTAACTCTAATGTTGTTGTTGCTCTCATCTATTCAAATCCTCTTCATCACTCAAATATGAAACTCTCAGGAAAAACTACTTATCCCCTATTGATATACTTCTCTTACTGATAAATATTTTCCCCATTGAAATCAATATAACTCTCATATTCATAGGAAATTCTCTCATACACATTCACTTCTCCCCCATATTTTTCATGCACTACTTCTCCCTCATTTTGCATGCTTATCTTTCCATACATTCTCTCCCTAATATTTAGGAGATGGTTCTCATGCACTCTCTACCCCATTGACATCAATGAAAAAGGCATCATTATGTCAATCTGCTACTCATAGTCTTAATCCATCTCAAGTGTCCAAAGACACTACGTTGATCTCTATGCCTATGTTACCTATTAGTGTCCAAACACTTAGTCATTTACTAGGCAAGGTTGAATGGTCATTACTATGACCAATTCATCTTGTAAAGGTCAAGCATATATAAGGACTTTCTTTTATTTTGTATTACATGTCAAGGAAGTCAATGATTGTCACATACCCCAATTAAGATCAAGCATACATAGAAGCCAAGCTAACACAATGGAGACCGAGTAAACTAAAAGATAGGTTTTTTCTAAGAAAATAGTAAGAAACATGCATATAGAAGTCAAGTGACAGCATGAATGTTAGCAATTTTTTAGCATTAGAACATTCAGATGTCAACCGACCATTTTTTCCATATGATTTTGTAATTGCACAAACAACTATGCAAATCATTTTGGCTGACTTCTATATAATATTTAATGTTTGTAGAGATAGTTAAGATGGAGATTACACATCATTATAGAAGGTAATGATTCGAAGGAAATAAAATCAACCAATTAGGAAATTAGAAAGAAACAAAAAAAAGAAAATGAATTGTAAACTTGTTGATTAAGATCTATAAAATTCAAAGAACATCTATTTAAGGAGGCCTCTAAGCCTAGGATTAGAAAGAGACATAGTGTGCATGTGTGTGTGAATGAGTGTATGAATGCACAAGTGAAGGAGAAAACAAGGACAAAATAGAGGAAGAAAGGATGAGTCTGAAAGGAGATCAAACAGAGAAATTTAAGCAATGAAGGACAAATGGAGATATCAAATTAAGAGATCAAATCAAGACATTGTATAGAGGAGATGCAAAATTAACTTACAAAGAAAAATGAGGGTCGACTACTAAATCAATTTTTAACCAGATTAAATTAGTGAAAATCTCTTAACTGAGTGATGCCAATAGATCTATGTAAATATCCTAATAGATTCCTTACATAATTGAAAGTGTAAAATCCTTTAATAGGGTAGGACTTAATAGTTTTGAATCTTTTAATAGGGTAAACCCCTAATAGTGTAGATCATATATTATGATCAAATATTATAACCCTAACAAGCTAACTTTATTGTTGCAATGGTGAAGATTTGTGGGTTTCATCCCCACCCAAGTTTTACCTTCACATTGAAGTGTTTATGGGTTACCAAATCATTTGTGTCATGTGTTGAATCTTTCATGGATGTTATGTTTTAGTGTTATAGTTTTATGTTACATTTGAGATATGAGATGAATTAGGTGTGAATTCAATAATTTGGTTTTGTAAGTAATAGTTTAAGAACCCAATTGCCCCCTCCCCCTTGGTATCTTATTTCCCATTAAATCCTTCCAACAATTGGTATCAAAACATAGTTCTCTTGGAAAAATTCTAATAGCTTGAGAGGATCAAATCTTGGAGATGGAGGAATACTAGTTGGGAAAAATAATTAAGATCCAGATAATTGAAATTCATATCATATTGTAGAAACTTGAAGAAGCAAGAGAAGAGTTAAAGAAATCACTGAGAAAAAGGAAAGAGATAGTAATTCAGCAAAATGATACATTGTACAAGGAAGTAGACATAGAAGGACTATTTGACAGTGGAAAGATTGGTAATAACAATGAAGCAATAGAAGAACTATTGGAAAAGATCAATATTGTAAGCAAAGAGGCAAAAGAACTCAAGAGAGAATAGGAAACCCAATTAGTAACACTATGTGAAGTAATAAAGTAAGAGAAGAAAGTTGAAGAAGACAATGTCATGGCTAAAGAAGATAAAAGATAGATGGCAATCGGACTTGAAGAGAGATCATTTAAAGTATGAAAGCTCAAAAATAATCAATTGGATATGATGAATCAGCTAATAATTAAAACTCGGGAAGCAAAAAGGGAGGATAAAATCACAAACCAAAGGTCACAAACTGAGCAACTGAGAAATGAGCTAAGGAATGAAAAGGAACTTCTAGAAAGAATGAAAAAACCAAGTGAGGCTATCAATAATTTAAAGAACTAATGAGATCACTTAGATCAACTAAAGATCCTTCTAGACTGGGATAAAATAAGCACTTTTCATCTACTAAAGAAGGTGAATCATCAAAGAGTGGAGAATAGAGAAATGCAAAATCCAAAGGCAAACCTATATGTCATCATTCTGGTAAACTTGGACACATAGCTAGCATATGCAAAAGAAAAAATGGTATACAAACTTCTAAAACTTACAATATTTAAAGGATACTACTATAACTATCAGAAATATGGACATAGAGCTCATTAGTGTAGATTCAAGACAAAATCCTAGTAGACACTTGAGAAACTAGCACATGCACCAGGAAAAGAAAATTTCTACAACTAGGATTACAACACACTATATACTTGTCACTATTATGAAGAGTGTGGAAACATTCCAGAGAATTGCATTATGACACATTTCAAAGGAAATTACAAGAAGTGGTTGAATGGAGTATTATGTTTTATTTGTCTCAAAGTTGGATATATCTATAGAAACTATAGAACTAAAGCACCAACAACAAGAAATGGAAATGACAAAGTTGAGGTAAAGAAGAAATGGAAAGAAACAATTAAAGATGGAAGTAAAGGAGCAAGTGAAGTTGAGATCACCCAATCCAATGGATCAAGTGATCACACCACATATAACTAAATGAAGAAGGTATTTAGCAACTGTATATTCAATGATATATTTTACATCAGTTCCTAACATAGATGTGCTAAAAGTTCATATTTGCATAAGTAAAGAGCATCAAGATTATATTTATAAAGAGAAAAGTAAAAGAGAATCATTAGTATTGACCATTAGTATCATAGTATGTATTGACCAAGCATTTTAGTATGGACCGAGTGATTTTCTAATGTAATGTGTTGACCAAATGAATTAGTATTAGCTGAGCAAGGTAACTTGGACTGAGTGTTTATGAATATCAATTCAATTGTCATACACCTACCAAGTATGAGGAAATTTATTGCAAACCTAAAATGGAAATTTGAAGGCATTTATTGAATTTGATCATTCATTCTTATTTACTAAGTGATTTCAGAGCTCACAAGTAATTTAAAGGTGATTAATGAAATTTTAGTGAAGAAGCTAGAAAATCACAGTGGAGCATTGAAAATTTTGACAACATAAGTAAGTGTTACTTTCAACGTTGAGTTAATTATTTTTTGGAGTTATCAAAGAAGGTTCTTTTTAGAACCCTAGACTGAAATGGCATCAATGAGAGAAATGCTAAAAGATAGAAATGTCCAAATTGTGAGGAATGATCAATATCCTCCACCAAATTTTAGGAGCAGTGTAAATATTGAGAAGACTAAAGATGATATTGACACCTTGTCATCAATCTCACCTAGAGTTTTAACTATTCAAGATGTAAGATCCTGCTATCTATGCAAAGTAGGAGAGATTGGAGATTTTGAGATTAGGGTATCTTATGAGAAGCTAAGCAACAATAGAGTATTGAAAGATGAAACCAAAATCATTGCTAAGAAGGGCTTACCCATGCCCTAGGTTTTCCAAAGGTTTTCAATGTAAAATGGATAAAATTTGTGCTCAGTCATATCCATGACATGAAGATATGGTTAGAGGGAGGTCCAATCAAAATCAATAAGGTCACAATATGTTGAGTTAATAGATACTCTACCTTAGATTGACCAAAGATCATAAGGAGTGCACTAAGGAATGAAATTGAGAAGTTAACCAAAGCAAAGTGGAATGGTAGAGGGATGTCAATTGATGGATTGAAGATCTTGTGATTGAATTTATAGTTTGTGTGATAACACATAGATTTTACCAATCTTGTAGATTGAAAATCATACCATGCATTACAGTAAATTTGGGGTACAAAATTTTTCAAGAGGGATGATGCTTATGACCTTTCCAAGCTACAACTGCAACAATTGACAAAGAATCTAGAAGCAATAAGGAAAGAAAAGAACACATGATGTAAGTTCATATCTTTACTAGTATGTATATTTTTCTATGTATAGAATTCATTCCCTATTATTGGAACAGTAGCATGAGATAGGAGCTGACTTTCTATGGAGCTGATAAATGACTTAATCAATAGGTTGGGAGAATTTTTGAAGCCATAATGGATAATTATTTTGAGTAATTCAAAATCAAATGAGAAATAGAATGAGAATCTCTAAATCAGTCATTGACAAATATTATGATGATATATGTTTTGTAGTAGACACAAATTTTTTACATGCTTAGGTAGTATTACCAAGGATTTTTTGGTTAAGGCCTATGTCTTATGAAGTCAATGTTGACAAGTTACAACAGAAATGGCTACACTTTTGATTGAAGATATAGATGTGAATACCAAGAAATTCAGCACATATGAGATAATAATGGTTGAACTAACTACAAAGGCAAGCACACTAAAAACAAAAAATAAAAGAAAGAGGAAGAGTCGTAAGGATAAGGATAGTGAAGAAGTGGAAGGATTAGGACAATCTACTAAGGCCAAGGAAGGAAAAGGAAAGGAAATGGTTGTTGCCAAGCCCAAGGAAACTAAGTGGAGGAAAGTAGTAATTGTTGGTTTTAAGGTAAAAGTTGATCTTAGTAGAGATGTGCAGAAGGTTATCACACCTCAAAAGCCAAAAGGAAAGATTGTAAAAATATCAAAGACAACCCAACCCCTAGTTGTGAAAAAAAAAGATAGTCCATCCAAGAAGAGACCAACCACCTCACCAAAGAAAAATAGACAAGATAGGTCAAGGAGAAAATTGATTGTAGAAAAAGAGGAGAAGAAAGATGATGAAGAAACCAAGTTTGATGAACTGAGAAAATTGCTAATTGTAAAAAGAATCCCTCTAATGAATGTAGATCTAGTATATAAAATTTTGTAGGATTTAAGGATATTGCTTATGATTCTTTGAATAATGATGATCAAGTTAAGCTTGAAGAAGCTATGATTGATATGATGATTAAATTTAGATGTACACCTTTGGAACTAGGAGATGGATTCCTAGTAGGCTTGTATAAATAGATAGATGCTAAATGGAAGTGGGCATTATCTACAAAAAAGGAAATAAGAGAAACCACATTGGCACAAACTATGTCAGATTTAGGGAAGACACATATGTCTATAGCACTCAAATATTTTGTAAAGAAATTCATGCCAAGGGATAGGGCATATAAAATTTTGAAAAATAAATCTCATAAAGTTGAGCAAGATAGTACTTGTATATGGAAAGAAGAATTTGGGCTGCTTACTCTAAAAGAAGAAGTCAGAGATAGTAGAGATGCAATAGAATTTGAAGATGCCTATAAGGAAGAAGTTTCTAAACTAAAAGAAAAAATTTGATAACTAGTAGGTTAGTATGAACAACAAGAGTTTGATACCATCGAAGATGTATATGACACACCTCCATAGAATCCAAATGTACTAACTGAGGAAGACATGAAAAGTTTGATGTCAGACACAACTCTACCTTATACAAATATAGTTTTGTTACAATTTGTATATTTTCCAAAGATTGAGAATGAAAAGACTGATAATGTTGAAGTTAAATTAGTTATAGAGGATACAAGTGTTGAGAAATAGGGCAAAGATATAATTGTGTGTTCATAATTTACATGTATGTCTATTCTTTAAACAAAGGTGAAGAGAGAAGAGGTCAAGGGAATAGACTAGTAGGAGGAGCATAAGACACTAGTAGGGAAAGAAACTTCATAAGCTCTTGTATAGTTGTTGAGTACATCATTTTCAAGAACAATTGAATAGTAGGTGACACCTACTCAAGAGACACAACACCAAACATTTAGATTGATTGGGAAGGGTAAACAATAGCAAATATCACTACCCAATGATACAGCCCCATGATCTCATATCATGACTTAATCAGAAGAGTTGGTAGATAAGTTGGTAAAGTCTACATAAGTTAATTGCTTTACCCATATATGACTTGAATAATTTGACATTGGAGAAAATGCAAGAATTATAAATCTTGTTGAGACAGAAGGAAAAGAAAGAATAGCTGTGAAGAGAGCACAAGAAGAAATAGGTATTATACACTATTAAAACATTTTTATGGATGCATTTGGCATAACTAAATTAATTAGTCAGCATCCAATTTTGGATTAGTTAGTGTATATAGTTGACAAAGTTTGATCAAAAGCTATAGATACCAACAATAAATTGATGCAGTGGTTTGAGAAAAGATTTGTGCATAAAGTATTGAAGAAAGTATCTTGTGAACTTGTAAATAGACAATTAGAGCTTTCCAATTCAGTCACACAATTAGAAATAATTTTGAAGACTATTCATTCATTATACATGAAGTTGTGTGATATTTCATCTTTTACACTAGAAAATTAATGTTCTATTGATGTATTTGACATAAATATAAGAGGAATAATTGAGAGAGGAGGGGTGAATCAATTGCCACAAAAATAATTCTTAGATCCCTTAGATGTCAGTACAAAACATAAACTCTTCTAATATTGTTATTTCTCAATTAACACACAGAAACTTGGTTAACACTAACAATATGTTGTAACTTGGCAAGCACTATAATATCAAGTGTAACTCAACAAATATTGAATATGTAAATCTTAAGATAATAAGTGTGATTAACCTTAATTAACTTAGTGAACTACACATAAAAGTAATCGCATGAACATAAGTGACACCAAGATTTAATGTGGAAGCCCAATTTGGGAAAAATCTTTAATTGCAATTAATTACTATTTTTCACTCTTCTATAGTGAACCCTATTAGCAGCCAACCTTGTTAAAGGTTACAAAGTATACTATTAGGTGTGACCCTCTTGGAGGATTTAATCACCCTATTAGGAGTGGCCTTGTTAGAGGTCTTTAGACACTTCAATCTAGAAATGCTACCTTGTTAGAGGATTTTGAAAATAGTTGTTAGGTTATTTGTATTAAGAGATTTAGTTCAATGCTACAATGGTTAGAGGTCTTTAGACACTTCAATCTAGAAATGCCACCTTGTTAGAGGATTTGGAAAATAGTTGTTAGGCTATCTCTATTAAGAGATTTAGTTCAATGCTACAATGGTTAGAGAGTAATAGTGAAATGACCTAATTGTTGATGGAAGTTTATTTCTAATTTTAGATCTCAATTTTGGCTCAAATACTAGATCCTTCCTGATTAGATTAATCTTTGCTACCCAATAAGGATATTTTTTTTATTATTCAAATTTTCTTCCTCTAAGCATCTTCTTATCTTCCACACTCTCACTGACATTCAATCCTCAACTTGACCTTATACTTATTGTTGAATACAATTGACTAATTGTGTATTGTCTTTGATGTTACACAAGATGTCATATAATTTCTAGTCAGTGTATGCCAAGCTCACTCAGGCAATGAAGATAGTTTCCTATGTCTGTCGAGCATTCCAGTGTTTTCCTAGTTCAAAAGATAGTGTCTACTGAGTTCATAAGTTGAGTGTTAACCAAGCTCACTCAATTAATGAAGGAAATGTTGGATGGAACTAGTGTTAACTGAGCTCACTTGGTTACCAAAGGAACTTTATGAAGATGTAGTGTTAACCAATTTCACTTGGTTAACATAGGAAAATCATTTTTGAGTTAGTGTTTACTAAGAAGGTTCAGCTAATAAAAGATTTTCTTATTTTGTCATATTGAGTTCAACAGATTTAGTTGTTGGTTCTAACCAATTGAGAAGATGAATATTACTTATTCTAAGTTGTATTTAAGCCAACCTAGAAATGTGCAAGATATAACTATAAGGTCAAGTTGAGGATTGAATGTGTGGAACATAATGGAATATTTGATGAAGCTTAGAGGAAGCAAATTGGAAGGATAAGTAGAATGTCCTTGTTGAGTTGCAAAGGTACATTCGATTAGGAAGGATCAAGTATACAAGCCAAATTTGAGATAGCAATTTAGTTGCATTAGAAATTAGTTCATCTCATTGTTACTTTCTAACTATTGTAGTGATGATCTAAATCTCTTAACCAAGTTAGCTTAATAGCTATTTGTAAATCCTCTAACAAGGTGGCATTTCTATCTGAAGTGTCTCAAGACCTCTAATAAGGCCCCTCCTAAGAGGGTGATTAAATCCTCTAAAAGGCTCACAACTAACAATGTGTTTTGTAATCTTTAACAAGGTTGGCTCCTAATAGGGCTCACTTCATAAGAGTGAAAATCAATAACTAGTTGCAAGCAGTGGCTTTTTCCAAATTGGGTTTCCATGTTAAATCTTGGTGTCAATTGTGTTCATGCTATTTCTTTGATCTATGCAACTAAGTTAAGTAAGATTAATCACAAATAATATCTTAAATATTTTTTGTGTTTAGCAGCTAATGAGTTATTTCAATATTAATTGAGTTACAACATTTGCTAGTGTATGTCGAGTGAATGTGTATTTGTCAAGTTATTTGAGATTTTATTTAATGGTTACTGATTCACCCCTCCCCTCTCAATAAATCCTCTTATATTTCCAAAAATTGGTATCAGAGTTTTTTTGGTGCTTCCAAAAAGGGTTTCAAGGACCTAAGCTAAAGATGAGGATGTCTTACAAAAGGGAGATTCCAAAATGGATCAAAGATAACTTCAATGCATGGAAAGAACTCATGAGGCTACACTTGGAAACCATCGGAGATATAGGATTAAAGAGTCTAGATTCTAAATACAAGGCTCCTTGTGGAACTATGATTGTTGAAGAAATTGTAGAAAAGAAAAGTCATATAATCATGATGATTGATATTGCCTCATCTCTCAACTATGTTGAATTTGATGAAGTCAAAGATTGTGCAACTACTGATGAAATGTGGATCAAGCTAAAGGATGTCTATGGGTGAGATGACAATGTAAGGAGAGCCAAAACTAAAAGTCTTAGAGGATAGTTTGATCAAATAAAAATGAGAGAAGATGAAAATATTGCAAAATATGTTCATAGAATCAAAACCAATGTCAATGCTATCAAAGCCTTTGGAGGAACAATTGATCATGTAACCATGGAAAGCAAGGTACTTAGAACTCTTCTTCCTATATATGTAATTAGAGTGTCTACTATTCAAGAGATGAGATGTAATCCAAATCATACTATAACTTCGGATGTACTAGTTGGAAGGTTAATTGAATTTGAACTAGATAACTATGATAATTATACTCCTAGCTCTAGAAATCTTAAGTCTACATTTGAAGACAAGGTATCACTCAATAAGAAAGTAGAAAAGTCTAATAGAAAAAAATCTAAAAGTGAAGAGGAAGACAGTTCTCACAGTGATCTTGAAGCCATTGAAGCATTACTTGCAAGGAGGTATCCAAAAGGCAAAGGAAAGTATGAAGGTTAAATTCCTTTAATCTATTTCTCTTGTGAATAAGTTGGACAAATTGCTGCTAGGTGCCCAAAAAAAAGAAGAAAAAGATGAAAAGAAGCATAAAAAATTCAAAGGAAAGAAGGATTTCAAAAACTATAAAGACTACAAGGACAAAGGTAAGAAATCTTGTTTCATAGCTAAAGATTTAGATAGAAGTGAAGATGACGAAATCATTTATATTGTTATAAAAAATGAATCTGATGATGAAGGAGATAAAATGACACTTATCTCACATGTTAGTAAAAATGATACATGGATTATTGATAGTAGCTATTCACATCATATGATTGGTGATAAATCAAAAGTTGAACACATTGAACATTATGATGGTGGTAGTGTGAGATTTGGAAACAATGAACCTTCTTACATAAAAGGGAATATGTTGTATTTCACTAACCAATGAACTTAGATGTGACTATTGGAATTTAAAAATGGGAAGATTTACTTTTGAGAGGGGGAGTGAATAAGAAGTAACAAAATTTAACTTTTAAAACTTTTGACTAAGATCATTCACATGCATCCACCACATCTACTAAACATGAAAAATAAAGACATGCATGAAAATAGATAACACAAGATTTGGTCACCCAGAAACCCTTCAAAATGGGATGATACCCACAAATTATCACTATAGCGATATCTAACTGGTTAATGTTACAAAGTTTGACCACTTATGATGTTCTGCCCTATGAAAGGCCTACCCTATTAAAGGCTTTACACTCTATTAAAAGTGACTTGGTTAAAGGATTTACAAACATTCACATGAAATGTCACCCTGTTAAAGGATTTATCACCTTGTTAAAAGTTTACAACATGGTTGTTAAACCAACTTATCATCATAGGATTTATATTCCTAATAAAATGGCTATAAGGTATTAGAATGTGTTGACCTGATGACTTAAAATCTTTTAATTATTGCTTCCAGATCCTTGTTCTACCCAATTTGATATGATCCTTCCTCATCTGATAATTCTCTACTCATATTGTTGATACTCTATTCTGAACAACTTGATTCTATAATGATGCTCTTCCTCTAAGTCTTTACACTCTTCTAAACTTTGCTAGCATTCTCCCTTACAACTTTCTTCCGTATAACTCTCATACACACATGAATAATGGGGTATCAACCTCCTTATAAAGGCTTTCAAGACTTAGGGTTAGGTATGAATTTACAATCTATATTCATTCACGTTTTCTCGCTCAAATCTTTACATTTTTCCTATTGGTTGCATGCTTTCTCCATTTTTCTGATTGTCTACATGTTGATTACATAGGGAATGTAAAAGATTCGATCTTATCTTTTAGATCTTTTGAGATTCATCTTGAGTTGGCTCAAAAATGGTTTACATTTGAGTTTGTGAAGGCACAAACTCATATGTTGATCCTATGTTACTCGACACTTACTGATTGCTAATGCTCGACACATATAGGAATTGTCTTGCTCGGCTTCTATAGTAACTATATCTTGCTCAACATCTATACTTTGCTCAGCATCTATAGTTTTCTCTGCACCTATAGTGAGTTGGCATCTATAGTGACTCAACACTTGAAACTTTCTCAACACCTATAACTTGCTTGACACTTGAAGTTTACTCGACACCTATTGAATCTATGGCTCAACACATATTGTAGCTTGGCATCTATATCATACTTAGAATCAATTTAGAAATTGGTTAAGTTTGTTGACACTCAATTGTCAAAACCAATTTGAGACCAACAATCTTCCCCTTTGACATGAGTTCTAAAAACACTTAACTCAAAAACCTGTAACTCTCCCTAAGCTAATGTGCTATTTTTGTATCAAAAATATCTTATGCTAGATTTGTCTCATGTTGATGTTTTTGATACTCTTTATCTCAACCTTGTCATGTCTGCTCTATTTCTACTCCCCCTTTCACACATCTCCTTGTAATTTTTGTATCATTTTGGCTTTATTTCCTTATTACTCCTCAAAACTCAAAATTTTATTATCTCCTCCTTTGGCTCTCATTTATTATATCAATTTATTATATCTCCCCCATTTCTTATTATCTCCCCCTTTTTGACACTTATGTCAAAGGGTCCTAAGAATGAATTGAATACTTAGCAAAAAAAGATTTATTTACCTCCATTATAATCTTTAGAGCAACATCCCAATTATCTAATGCAATTTCTAGTGCTTTAAGTTGGATGGCTATCTCTACTACAAGGTGTACTAGGCCTTCTCATGTAGAAAGATTTGGATCTTTCTTCAAAAACATTCTCTACATAGGCCATCTCTTTATGCAAAACTTCCTTATGTGTAGTGATTGCAGACTAGATCCATATTAATTTGGCCTTGGTATTAGCCTCATCTACTATGAGTACAGCTAATTCCTTTTGAGTGTGAAGCATTGTGGCAAAATGCTTCTCACTTTGAGCTAGATCCTTTGGTAGCTGTGTGCTTGATACCTTGAGGTTCCTCTCAAAGCTCAATATCTTCTAGCTAGTCTCTTGTGTGAAATATGAGGAATCACATAATTTGGACTACAATGAGAATATGTTCTCAAGTACAACTTTCACCTTTTCTACCTTTTTAGCCAATTCAACCTATGATAGTGCTATCTCACCAAATATTTTCTCATTTACCTTCATTTGAAATTTCTTCTCAAACCATTCAAGTAATTTAACATTAGTATCTAGGCCTTCATTTTGTATCTATTCCACTATGTTGGATAGTTGCTCCATAATGGGCTTTTTATCATCAAGTACTAGCAAGTTGAATGCATCAAGAAAGATGTCTTTGATTTCTATCAATGCCTACCTCTACCTATACTCATTCTTGAGTATCTCCTACTTTTTCTTCTTCTCCAGTGCCTCTTGCACTTCATTGATCTATGTTAGGTTCATTGTTTTATAGTCATAGCTTAGTATGACTATCTCCTCATCAAGTGCAGGGTCTCCATAATAAAGTACCTTTGCTACCTTGGTAGAGCTTGAGCCTGGTGCTAAAATTTGCAATTGTACTACATTAGTACTTGGCTGCTTAGTAGGAGTCCCTGTAATAGGAAAATTGACTAACATTTGTAATGCCTCTTATTCTCTCTCCTTAGGGGTCTTCTTCTCCTTTTTGTCCTCATCAGTTCTACCTTGATCAATTATAATGATAAGAGGAAGTGCACCTTGACTCTATGTTGTAGGATCAGAGGTATCCTTCTATCCTATTTTCTCCTTAGCTTTCTCCTCAGTAGTTATTGTGATTGTAGTGTCAACCTTAGCAAATGACTCTTGTCCTAGTTATTCTTGTGATTGACCACTTGTAGCTATTGGATTTTGTGATGGTGGTCCTTGTGTATTCACCTTCTCCTTTCTTATCTCATTTATTTCTTTTTGTAGTTCCTCTACACTCACTAGAACTGGATTGGTACATAACTGTGCTTGTAGTGTGGTCTACTGAAGGATCTTTTTGAGATCCTCTATAGTCAATGGGTTAATGTTCTGACTTGAGGTGTTAGGAACATCTTTCACAATTATTATTTCTATAGATGTAGGTGTAGCATGTGGAGGACTAGGTGGTGGAAATTGTGTGTCTTGGACACTCTGTTCCTATTGCTGCTCCTTAGCTATTGCCTCATCGCCTTTTTGTGTTTCCTTCTCCATTGTTACTTCTTCCTTTTCTTTCTCTCCTTCTGCCTCCTTTCCATTTTCCTCTTCTTCTTCATCATTATTTCTTCCCTCAAAGGGATCTTCTTGGCCTTCTTTTACTATAGTCAACCCATAAATCAATTTCCACATTTGTGTGGACTTCTTTACAACATCTTCAATCTTATTTTGTAGAATATTGAAGGCTTTGTATTTGAGTGCAAAGTTGCTCCCATGTTTCTTTCTAGCCTTGCTTATTTGACCTTTAGTGAGGTCATGCATTACACAAGAAAAAGTTGACTCTATTACTTATTTCTCCATGTTTAGGTAATATTACCATTTATTTTCAACAATGGAGTATAGCTCCTTAGGCATAGTATTATCTAGTACAAGTGCAGTAGTCTTGAACTTAGCCATCATAGTGTAGATTTATTTTTCCACTATGTTCTACTCTTCTCTTGTCATCTTATTAAAATCAATATCTTTTAGCCCTAACAAATCTACATTATCCCTAACACTATCACAAAAATTTTCTAGGTCAGATTTAGTGGTGTGACTTACCACTCTAAATTGTTCATTATCAGATTCTATCCTCTCCTCATCTAACTTTGGGGGTGCCACATAATTTCTCCTCTTTTTCTCTATTTACCCTCCCTATTTTGTAGCTTTCTTTTTCTTTTGTTCCTTGGCTACCTTTGTTGTACCCCTTGTATCTATCCTAGTGGTAGGTTTGGTTGGGCTTGGTTTAGCCTTCTTTTTGCCTTTTGGTTGTGTAGAGGTTGTTTCTATGCCTTCCTCTTCTTCAATTTTTCTTTAGGTGCTTCTTGCTTGGAACCTTCTTCTTCTTCATCATCCTCACCCATACCTTGGGTTAATGCTATTGGTCCTTGCCCCTATTTATCTTCATCATCATCTGCCTCTTTTTCCTTTGTTGTGCCTTCCCCAAATTTGGCCTTGAGCTTCTTCACTAGTTTTCCCTTTTTCTTTAATGTGGAAGTAGTTTTTAACTCCATATCTATCTTTGATCTCATCACATCATAAGTGCAAAAATGTGGGGCACTCTTATCCACTTCCTCTGCTAGTAATGTTGTTATGGGTGCAGATGCCTCATCAATGTTTATTTCATATCCCAAAGTTCTAAGCCATCTAAACCTTTGTATGGCTACTTGAATGTAAGTATAATCAATATCCAAAAGAAATAAAATGTCATTTACATGTTGTTCAACTAATGAAACAAGTATCTGCAGTATTTATTTCATGGATTTCTTGAAATCTTCAAAATAACTTGTCCTAAGTGTCTCAAAATTTGCCCCCATTTGTTCAATATATTCATTTACTTGGGCTACAATGGACCTATTTGTTTTCCAACTAACTTTTCCGAAAGATGGAAATTCATTCTGTACAAAGAAAAATATACAAATCAAAATTACACCAAATTTACATTGGGCTCCCTTAGTTCTCCTTATAGCTCCTAAGTTCTCATTGATTTTCTACAGTTGCAATTCTGCTAGATCATAGGTATGATCCTTTTTGGCAAGTTTGTAGCCAACATCTATTGTAATGCATGGAACACTATTGAGTCTACTAGATTGATAAAACTTGTGGGAAATGACTCTAATAAAAAAATGAACAAGAGGATCCTGAATGGTATCTATGATCATGCCTCTCTTGTTCCATTTGGCTCCTATATTCTTTTCAATGGCTTCTTTGGAGTCACTCCTTAGGATTTTGGGCTGTTCTAGGGTTGGATACCCTGTTACCTTGTGAACAATCCTCTTTGATATCTTAACTATGCCATTTTCTAACCACAAACTTCCATCATGAATGCTACTCAACACAATTTTGAT
Source organism: Cupressus sempervirens (assembly GCA_028749045.1). Classification (NCBI taxonomy): domain Eukaryota; kingdom Viridiplantae; phylum Streptophyta; class Pinopsida; order Cupressales; family Cupressaceae; genus Cupressus; species Cupressus sempervirens. The sequence goes on along the minus strand of CM053784.1, from coordinate 606,114,143 downwards.
CCATTTAGTTTTGCAAATAGTAGGGAATTCTAGGGTACAGGTTAAACCCTTCCCTTTAACAATTTGAAATTCTTCCTTTAAGACTCCATTCTCAAACAATTTATCATAAGCTTCTCTAATCTCCATATATCATATAGCACCTATCTTGCAGTTATAACATCTCCTAACATCTTGCACCATTACTACCTTAGTAGGAATTATGGATAGGGCTCTGTTTGGGTCATTTTTGTAGGCAACTTCAGGAATAGGTCAAAAATTTGGTTGCTTGACTTCATTTGACACACAAGTTGAACTTCAAATGGCTCTTTCTCCTAAGGTCTCCTAGAAATGGAGGCCATTTCTTCTATCTAGGGTTTAAACATGAAGAAATTTGAAATTGTGTAGCTTGGCATTAGTATAAATAGCTTTGAATCGAAGAATCTATGCTGAATATACATAGAAATCTATTCAAATGCTCAAAAAAATTCTTGGAAATTAGTTTTCTCTCTTCTTTGTCTTTTTTCATTGTTTGCGATGGTAAAAAATGATTCAAAATGTGAACATATACCCTAATTTCATAGAATTTAATGCCTAGTGCATTTACAACTATCCACTTGGCTTCTTAAGCAATTCTACATTACTCAGATTCCTTTGATTTTCAAACAATTAGCATACACTAGAGCTTCCCTTACTCAGAATCCACTACCAACTCAACTGCAATTAATCACTTGGCTTCTATTGATTTAGACAAATGACTTGGCATGTACTAGATTTTTACTCGATGTCTGAAGGCAACTTGACAACACTTGTGAAAACTTGAAATTTTAACTTTGCATCTCTATTCATGCTAATCTTTTCCTTTTTAGTACTTACTTATCATGAAACTAATGTATGATAAAACTTTGTATATCAGTCCCACTTACCTTCTTTTGCTTAGTTAGATGAAGTGTGACCACTTGACCATTTGGGTGAAGTGATCCCTTTATTGGATGTGTTACTTCCATCTTTCTTCTTCTATGTCTTATTCATTTCTCCTCTAATGTGCTCAACATCTACCTTTCCTTTTCCTTTGTTGAACTCTGAGTTGGGTGTCTTTGACCTTGTTGGGTAGTTCTTGCTGATGTGTCTAGTCTTCAAATAAATAAAGCATGTAGTTTGGCTCAACCATCTACTATAATTTCTACTAAAATGTGTTCTTGTGCAATTTTCAAGGATGTGTCCATATTCTTGATAGTAGTGACAGCTATACCTGGTGTTGTAGTCCCAATTATAGTGTTGTCCATGATTATTTCCCCTTGTTGGCTGATTAGATGTCCACATAGGCTTTGATCTACACTCAAAATCTCTATGTCCATACTTCTTGCAATTGTAGCAGTGACCTTCAAATCTTGGTGTTCTTATGGTTCTAGTCCTGTAATCATGTGCTTGATGTCCTTACTTGTTGCACTTGTGATGGTGACCCATGTTCTTAGGTTTTTCATGTTGATAGGTGTTCTTTCTCCTACACACATTAGAGGTATGTCCTTTTCTACCACAAAAATGACAAGTAGGTTTAGTGTTCTTACCTTTGTCACTTATTTCTTCTGTAGCCTTGGATGACTCTCCTTTTTTAGTGTTGGTGTATCCTAGTCCTGAAGTATCATTGGTAGCTCTTGGTGATTTCAGTAGCTATTCAAAGTACTTGATGGCTTCATTAGGTTTATTGAAGCTCTCTACAATCTCCTTCTCTCTCTTTAAGTCATTTTGTAGTTGTTCATTTTGCATCTTTAGTGTGGAGATCCCAATATCCTTGACATTTAGTTCATGATGTGCATTCATCATCTAACTTAGGGTATCTAGCTACATGTTGGAAATTCTTGCAAGCTCAACTAACTTTTCTTACATTTTTTTAGCAAGGTTTCTCTTGTCCTCTTCTAGCATAGCCTTATCTTCAATAGCTCTTTTCTTTTATTCAGTCACCTCACAAAGCATCATGGCTTGTGTTTCTTCTTCAAGCTTGAGAGTTTTGATCTCTTCTGCTTAAGCTCTATTCTTCTCCATTAGATCTACTATTGCTGCATCAAACTCTTTGGAATCTGCATTTGCAAACACTTTTGTGGTGTAAATCTCCTTATACTATGTATCATTCTCAGCTATGGCAATCTCTCTTCTTCTCTTTAAAGATTTCCTCAATTCTTCCCTAGCTTCTTCCAAAGTATGTAGAGAAAGTTGTATATCAATCACTTGGTTTTCTCTAACCTTCCCAAGTTTTTAGACTTCTATTTCTAGATCTTTTCTCCAAGTTGTAAGGCTTCTCCTTGTGAGAACTTGGCTTTGATACTAATTGTTGGAATTTACAAATGGAAAGATTTACTTCTAAGAGAGGGGGTGAATCAGAAGTAACAAACTTTAACCTTTAAAACTTTTGACTGAGATCATTCATATGCATCCACCATATCTATTGAACATGGAAAATAAAGACATGCATGAAAATAGATAACACAAGATTTGGTCACCCAGAAACCCTCCAAAATGGGAAGACACCCATAGATTATCACTATAGCAATATGTATCTGGTTAAGGTTACAAAGTTTGACCACTTCCAATGGTCTTCCCTGTGAAAGGCCTACCTTGTTAAAGGCTTTACACCCTATTAAAAGTGACCTGGTTAAAGGATTTACAAAAATTCACTTGCAATGTTACCCTATTAAAGGATTTATCACCTTGTTAAAGGTTTACCACATGGCTGTTAAACCAACCTATCATCACAGGATTTCTATTCCTAATACAATGACTAGAATGTATTAGAATGTGTTGACCTGATGACTTACAATATTTTAATTGCTAATTCTAGTTCTTTGTTCTACTCAATCTGATCTAATCCTTCTTGATCTGATAATCCTCTTCTTGTATTGTTGATACTCTATTCTAAACAACTAGATTTTTTAATGTTACACTTCCTCTAAATCTTTACACTCTTCTAAACTTTGCTAGCATTCTCCCTTACAACTTTCACATGAATAATGGGGTATCGACCTCCTTATAAAGGCTTTGAAGACTTAGGGTTAGGTATGAATCTATGATTGATATTCATTCATCTTTTTCCACTCAAATCTTTACACTTTTCCTATTGGTTGCATGTTTTCTCCTTTTTTTTGATTGGCTACATGCTAATTACATAGGGAATGTAAAAGATATGATCTTATCTTTTAGATCCTTCGAGACTCATCTTGAGTTGGCTCAAAAATGGTTTACATATGAGTTTGTGAAGGCAAAAACTCATATGTTGATCCTGTGTTACTTAGCACTTACTGAATGTTGATGCTTGACACATATAGGAATTATGTCTTACTCAGCTCCTATAGTAACTCTATCTTGCTTGGTATCTATACTTTTCTCGGCACCTATAGTTTTCTCTGCACCTATAGTGACTTGAAATCTATAGTCACTTGGCACCTAAAACTTGCTTGACACTTAAATTTTACTCAGCACCTATTGAATCTCTAGCTCAACACATACTATAGTTCAGCATCTATATCATACTAGGCATCAACTTAGAAATCAGTTAGGTGTGTTGACACTCAATTGTCAAAACCAATATGAGAAAAATAGTGACAATGCTTATTAGGTTGAAGGACTAAAGAATAATCTACTAAGTGTGGCACTATTGAATAACATTGGATTCAAGGTGCAATTTATGACTAGGAAGGCCAAACTACTAGATGGAAAAAGAAATCTAGTTGGGTCTAGCAAACAAACAAAAGGTAATCTATTCTACCTAGATCTAAGTGAAAGTTCATATTTTATTGCTCAAGTATAAGAAATTTGGTTATGGCATAAAAGGGTGTGTCATGTGAATTTTGATAATCTTGTGAAGATAAGAAAAACTAGAAGAGTAAGAGGTATTCCTAGCCTAAGGAAACTTGATATGGGTCTATGTAAAAATTGTCAAATTGGAAAGATGGGAAATACTAGTTTCAAAAGAAAGAACTATAAATCTGAGGAAGTCTTGGAATTATTCATACAAACCTATGTGGACCTATTGAAATAGAGAGATATAGTGGAGAAAAGTATTTAATTCTATTAGTTGATGATTATTCTAGAATGATGATTGTAATGTATCTAAAAGAAAAATCTGAAGCTTTTCAAAAGTTTAAGTGGTATTTGGAAAGAGTAGAAAAAGAAATTGGAAAGAAACTAAAATGTTTGAGATAAGATAGAGGTGGTGAATTTGTTTCCAATGAGTTCAATAAATTTTGTATTGGAAAAGAAATTAAGAGACAAGTATCAGCCCATGGTACACCTCAGTAGAATGGTATAGCTGAAAGAAGGAATAGATCCATCATGGATTGTGTAACAACCTTAATGATAGAAAAGGGTGTTGCAATCAAATACTAGAAGGAAGCAATCAGTGTTGTAGTGCATACCTTAAAAAAAGTATAGTTGAAGAAAGACTCAAATCAAACTCCTTATGAAATATAGTATGGCTACAAACCCAATGTAAGTTACTTGAAAGTATTTGGTAGCAAATGTTATATCTTGAAGGAATCTAGGAAGGGTAAATTTGATGTCAAAGTTGATGAAGGCATATTCCTAAGATACTCCAGTGTTTGAATCTAACTACTAATAAGATCATAGAAAGTGCACAAGTGAAAATTGATGAATTTTTAGAAAAGAGTGAAGAGGAAAGCAATAGAGAACCTCAGGATTATAGAAGATTTGTTTACTTTGAACCTAATACAATGCCAAATCTATTTGGAATTTAGGACGCCTTACCTCCTATTGTGGTGTCCACAACACATGTCCCATTCCTTACTAGGAATGGGGAACCCTACTTTTTTTTAACTCCTGGACTCGTAGTTTGGGGGTCAGGAGAAGAAAATTTGGTTAGAAGTTAGAATTTTAGAATCAAAAAGTCAAAAAAACACACAAAAATCAAAAAAATCAAAAAAAAAAAAGCATCACACACATGGTCGTGCTGCATGTGTGTCCACCATGGTAGCACTACTGCACGCTCACCCCTCATGGAGTCAATGGAGGTGCTACATGTGCCCTCCATGGTGGCATTGTGTCACGCGCCCTCCATGGCCACGCGCGCATGCCATCCATGGAGGTGCACCATGTGCCTCTGTAAATTTTGACCTTTACAACAGCATCAATAATGAAAATAATCATATTATAGGTATGAGTCCAAGTGAAAATGGGTATGGGCACAATGATGTTTCAGATCGGCCTCACCAAATCATGGAGGAACAACCCCTACAATTTAGTGCAATGGTGTTTGAATCACGTGATAAATCTACAGGAGGACTAAATGATGAAGATGGTCAAGAGAAGTTTGTGTTCCCATTCAATGAAGAAATTCTTCCAAGTGTTGATGTCACAATAAGTGTGGATATGCCAAGAAATCTTGAGGGTCCAAGAAATTTTGAAGTTCCAAAACTCCATGAAGTTGCAAAAAGTGATGGAAATGTAGAAGATCCTGAGGTTGGTGAGATTTTTGAATCACAAAGTCATCAAGAAGAAGATACCAATTCTTCCTACTATGATATTGATTCCACATTGGATAAAGATAAGATACCTCCCTCAAAATAAGATTTTTCATTAGAAGAGATGGATAGAGTGTTCAATTTGGTCTTAAGCTTGATTGAGGAAATGTCTATTTATGGGTATTCTACACATTTATCAAACCATGCAATAACTAAGTCATGTAGAATCCATCCATTTGGGTTCCATTCAAAAGAAAGTTGCCCCAATTTCTTGTTAGTTTGGGAGATCGCAATGGAGGGAAAGTATGATTTTGAACAAGCTTCTTTGGTATACGAGGTAGAAAACATCTTGGTCGATGATAGTAATGAATCCTATAATTTAGAAGGGAGGCTGGTAATTGAGTTTTCTAGTCCAGGGAGCCTAGAGAAAAATCTAAAGTGTTTCCATATGTGTGTGAAGTGGTGTACCATGAGATGAGACCACCAAAAGGGGAAATTACAATGTGTGAGTGTACCCCTATGGTGGGGGACTTGCTAGATCAGGTGATATCTTTCCATTATCTCTCTTAGTTTGATTATTTTCAATTTGAATATGATGCTAAAGGTAAGAGAACTTGTTTTTGGATTAATCATGGCCATAAAGAGCTACCAAAACTTGTGATTTTGTGTGATTTGTGTCCCGAATTTGAACCAAGATTGTCCAAACTTTATTTTTTTGAGTACAAACACAAGTTAGCATTTTTGAGAACTATATGGGGCGGTTCATTACTATTGCACATAATAAGAAATCTACTGACAACTACCCCAAATTCTTATTATTCAATTTTTTTTGTAAATAACTTTTTGTTTCTATTTTTCTTAGTCTTTTTAGTCTTTCTAGTTAGGTGTTAGTTTTCTTTGAGTCAAGTCTTTTTGTTTGGGTTTTGTTTCTTTTTCTCTTTAAGTCATGTCAATCCCGGGGGTAAGGTGTACTTGAGATGTTTCTCAAGATTTTACTAAGCACTCTTTGGTTCCAATTTTAGGAAGAGGTATATCTTTGTCAAAACATTTGGACGATTGTGTGTCTTATACCAACCAAGCAACCGACAGTTCTTGTGGAAATAGGGGACTTTCAGTCTGCAAATCAGAAGCCTAGACCAACAAGTTCTCAACACTTTGCAAATTTAAAAATTTGATTGTTTTAGGTGCTATTGAATTGAATTCAAAAATGATGAAGAGATGATCCAAACTTTGACTGGTTCAAATAGGAGGAGTCTCCTCGAAAGGTTGCTAAGATCATTATTTGGCGTGAGAGTTTCCTAAAAAGTTCTAAAAGAGGAATGCAAGGGATTTTCACAAGAGATTGAATCCAAGAAATGACACCAATGTTCTGACTACATAGTCTAAGCATATTCAAGATAGAGAATTTTAAAAAAAAAAGACAATGTTAAGTCTGAAGGATTCTAAAGATCTGAAATGGCTAAAGATACATTGCAAAACAAAGTGTCTTGTATTCAAAAGTACTGTTTCATCAAAAGTAACATGTTGAATGAAATGGAGTAATTATGCAAAAGGCCAAAAATTAAAAGAATGTGTTATCCCACCAAGAGCTCTCAAACTGATTCTCTCATCTAGTCAAGCAAGTGATTGATAAAGAGCCTTTGTGAAGATTCCAAATGAATGAGCTAGGAGGAGTGGAAGATTGTTTCGAGTTGTCAGAAAACTTTGATTGAATTCATCATTACATGTCAAAAGGAATAAATACACAATGCACACACTGAGCTTGAAGGTTTTGAATTCTGAGATTTTGATTGTAAAGTCATCCAAAAGACGCTCAGGATGTTCAGAGTTTGGTTGGTGTTTGACACACATCGAGGGAATGTTTGCTGATGAAGAAATGCCTTGGTCATTTCTTACTTTTTTGGGGGCTATTTGTTGTGGTTTCCATAACACACACCCCATTCCTCACTAGGAATGGGGACCCCCTACTTCTTTCGACTCTTGGACTCATAGTTCAGGAGTCGGGAGAAAAAAATTTGGTTAGAAGTTATAATTTTAATATCAAAAAGTTGAAAAAAACACAATTTTTTTTTTTAAAAATACGCCGCATGAATGGCCACGTCGCACATGCATTCACCATGGTAGTGTCGCTGCACGCTTGCCCCTCATGGAGGCACACCACGCACGCGCTTCATGGAGGTGTCGCGCATGCCCTCCATGGTGGCGCTGCATGTGCACCATCCATGGAGGCTCATCGCACGCACCCCCATAGAGGCACTGCGCATGTGCCCTTCATGACGGGGTCATGCACGCCCCTCATGAAGGTGTGCCGCATGCACCCTGCTAGTGCGCATGCCCATAATAACAAATTGTACACCTTTTCCATGAGCTCTGTGCTCTCCTCCATGCGCACTTTTGTGCCACACACCTACACATTTTTCAAAAAACCAATAAAAATAAAAAATAGAATAAAATAAAATAAAAGGATGCACGTAGTGCACTAAAATTTGTCTTAATTAAGCATTTTCATCTCTACAAACTAATATTTGCTTCTTTGTGTAGGTAAAAAAGGTATCCTTAACTTGTCGGGGTCATAACTTTTGACTTGGGCCTCGAAATTCAAAACTGCTTACACCATTGAAAAGAAGAACTGAAGATCTAATTTCTATCCCTAAAATAGTGAGCCTTTGGTTGCCCAATTTTAGGGACCAATGAAAGTTTCAACTTGAAATTTTTAGTAGAAGACCTCCGAAAAAGCCATTTAAAAATGCCTAGAAAAGTTTGCGAAAAAATATGAAAAAGTTTCAAACATTTGATTATCAAGATCACTTGGTTTCTCATCAGGAAGGATAGGGTTATTGTAGAGAAGACAGAGGTCAAAGATATAGAGGTTGGACACATGAAGCAGAATAGGTTCCTCATCTTATGAAGCTATTAATGACAAGATTCAACACAGGTGCCTTAGGATTTTAGATCGAAGAAGTTGGAGTTCAAGTATATGAAAGTGATTGGCTATAAAGAGGGTATAAATCATTGAAAATGGGCAAAGAAACATACAAAAAGTGATCTAAAAATCCATTTGAGAAAAACCCAGAAACTGTTTTCAAAATTAACGACTTTGATTTTTTGGTGATTTGAGCTATCAAGGTGCATAGCTCTGCAGGTATGCAGGTCCGCAAGTACGCAAGTCCATAGCTCTACATTTTTTAACTCCATAGCTATGTAGGTCTGTAGCTCCACATTTTTTAGCTTTGTAATTCAGAGGTGTGCTGACAATTGACTGCCAGTTCCAAAAATAGCATTTTCCATGCATCAAGAGCACATTCTGATGGCAAGTTAACCCTAACACACGCCTAGTGAAGGGCCAGTTTCCATTTTTTAGGCCTCTTTGCACTTCCACTTCAACTGATGTCTTCCTCCTACTTTCTCTCTCATGCTTTCATTATTTTTAACATGTAAAGGGCTCATGCTTCCAAATAATGAGTAAAATATGGATGGAGTCCCTCTAAGCACCAGTTAGATTGTCAGTTTGTTTAAATATTTTTAAAGTAGTTTATTGCATCAAGATATCTCTCACTCTCAACACAAATTGAGGAGATGATTTCTTATAAATACCCCATTGTAAAATGTAAGAAAGGCCGCCGTTATTATGCAATAAAATTATGCTTTTGGTGCTAGCATTCGGAGTGTAGTTATTCTTTCCTAAATGTGTCATTTTTTTGTGGATTTTATTCATGAGATTGTGATTGAGCCAAAGGTTTATTGCATTTTTTCTGGTTGTGTGATCTTTTAGTTCTGGTGTTTGCTATAGATATATGAATTCCGCTAACATAACGAGCTTGAGAAGAGATCACCCGATTGTGTCTACATAGCTTTTTGTCTCACATGAGCACACTTTCTATGGCCTTGCGATTTGATGAAGAATGAAACATCATTCAATTTGTTAAAGATTCTCACCGATGATTGCATCAGTGGATTCTAGGAAGCGTTGCTCCTGTTTGCATTGGTTTCCTATCAATTTCTTCGAAGGTTTAAGTCACAACATGTTGTGTCTTATAGCTTATGTCCATTTAGGAATTTCAACTTCAAAGTCATTTGATTTCATGTTATTTGCTTTCAGTTTCATTATTTTCTTTGCTAACCCCCTATTAAGGTAGGACCTCATACTAGTTGCATTGTTAGAATTGCATATATTGAAAAAAAAAAAAATACAAAAATATTGTTCTTTTGGTGTGATATTTTGAGACAGCGAATAGATATTACTTCAATTCCAAGATAAAAGAGTTTTTAGAACCAGCAAAGGCCTCCTCATGAACACTCACATTTATCTTCTACTGAGCAGATTTTGGTATGTCGCAAGACAAATACTAAACCTTGGAGTGGATCCTTAAAAAGATTTTCTTTTCAAGAGAGGAATTACACTATGGATTCCTATCATTGACCTTGTGAAAAATGAATGCCCAACACCTCCCAAGTCCCAAAAATATCCAAAAACTACTGAGTTGCAACCAGTGTAACCTGAGTCACAGTCAAATGCTATCGAGCCAATGAGAGAGAAAATTGAGTCTAATGGACCAGAGTCACAGATAGTAGGACTTGAGCTTGATATAGAAGATCATGAAGAGGTTAGTAGAATGAATTATAAATCCAAAGTACCTATGTTAGAAAGATATATTAGAAAGCACCATGCACTTGATCAGATCATAGGAGACAAGTTAGATGGAAAAATGACAAGAAACAAATTGAAAGGTACATGTTTGATTTTTGAATTTGAACTTAGAAATGTTAAATATGCTTTGGATAATGAAATTTGGATTGAAGCTATGAATGAATAAATAGAACAAATAGAGAAGAATAAGACTTGGACTCTTGTTCCAAGATCCAAGGATAAAAATGTAATTGGTACAAAGTGGGTATTCAAAAATAAGTTGAATTCAAATGGAAAAATATCAAAAAACAAAGCAAGGTTAGTACATAAAGGTTATTCTCAAGAAGAAGGTATTGAGTATGATGAAACTTTTGCTCCTGTTGCAAGATTAGAAGGTGTTAGAACTTTACTAGCATATACAACACATAGAGGATTTAAAGTATATCAAATGGATGTAAAATCTGCATTCTTGAATGGAATTATTGATGATGATGTCTACATTGGACAACCTGAAGGTTTTGTAGATCCTAGCAAAAGAGATATGTGTTAAAAATTACACAAAGTGTTGTATGGTCTCAAGAAAGCTCCCATAGATTCACATGAAAGACTTCATAACTACTTGATAAAGATTGGTTTTCAAAGAAAAAATGATAAAAGTAGTCTATATATTAAAGAAGGACTAGACAAGAAGATTGTGTTGGCAAAAATATTTGTGCATGTCACTTTATTTAGAGGAAATGATGACTTGTGCAAGGCATTTTCAAAAAAAATGAGTAAAGAATTTGAGATGTCTATGTTTGGAGAGATAAAATTCTTTGTTGGATTGTAGATTCAGTAGAAGAAAGATGGTATCTACATTACTCAATCAAAATATATCAAGATATACTAAAGAAGTTTTGAATGGAAGATTCAAAACCTGTTGGAACACCTATTTCTACTGGACATAAGATTTACAAAAATGATGATTCCAAAGAAGTAGATCAAACTACATATAGATTAATGGTTGGAAAATTGTAGTATGTAGTGCATACAAGGCCTGGTATTGCATTAGCAGTTGGTATGGTGGTAAGATTCTTAGCAAATCCCAAAGAAAATGACATGATGGAAATCAAGAGAATCAAGAGATATTTGAAAGGTACTAAAGAATATGGATTATGGTAAAAAAAGGAGGCAATTTGGATTTCAAAGCATTCACAGATGTTAATTGGGCAAGAAGTGTTGATGACAGAAAAAGCACAAGTGGTGGGGCATTCTTTCTTGGTAAAAGACTAGTGTCTTGGACAAGAAAGAAGCAAAATTGTATTTCTCAGTCCCTAATAGAGGTAGAATATGTGGCAATAGTAGTTAATTATTAACATAGTTTTTGGTTCAAGAAACTATTGCTAGGTATGAAGATAGAGATCAAGGATCCAATGGTTATATTTTGTGATAACACCAGTGCAGACATATTCGCTAAGTTATTACCTAAGGATGTAATTTTGTATCTAAGAGGTAAGTTAGGCATCATTCCCCTATCTAAAGCTCACTAAATATAGTTTAGTGATACATCAAGCAGAGCATGTTGAAGATCAGCCAATTGATGTAGTATTAACAAATGCACATTCCAAATGAATTAGTACATGAAGTAAATTGATATTCATTAAACATTGTCTTTGGCATGAGATGTCAAAGAGGGAGAAGTTTTCTATCGCATTTCATAGAAATTTTATCACTTCAAAATTTGACAACAAAGGAGATATCAAAGAAGGAGAACTTGGTCCGATATCAAAGAAGGAAAGTTTGCTATCAGAAGAAGATGTTGAAGATAGAGTTTTGTAGACTAAGGGAAAAACTAAAGGTAGAGGGAGTTCATAATGATAGAGGGATCAAAGAAGGAAAGTTTGCTATCAGAAGAAGATGTTGAAGATAGAGTTTTGCAAACTAAGGGAAAAACTAAAGGTAGAGGGAGTTCACAATGATAGAGGGAGTTCTCATAGATGAGAATTAGAATGAAACTAAGGATATATTCCTTACTTTATTCCTTCTCTAAAATTTTATTGTATTATGACATATTATGTTGCCATCAATGCCAAAGAGTGAGATTATTGAATACAATTGATTAATTGTGTATCATCTTTGATATTACACAATATATCATATCATTACCAATGAGTGTATGTTGAGATCACTCAAGCAATGCAGATAGTTTCCTGTGTCTATCAAGCATTCCAAAGTTTTCCTAGTTCAAAAGGTAGTGTCAACTAAGTTCACTTGGGTGAGAAAGGAAAGTTTGCAGAAGTTGAGTGTTAACCAATTTCACTTAGTTAATTAAGGAAATGCTAGATGGAACCACTATTAACCGATCTCACTTGGTTACCAAAAGAACTCTGTGAATATGTAGTGTTAACTAAGTTCACTTGGTTAACACAGGAAAATCATTGTTGAATTTGTGTCTACCAAATAGGGTTGGCTAAAGAAGGATTTTCTTGTTTTAGCACATTGAGTTCAATAGATTTAATTGTTGGTTCTAGATGACTGAGAAGATTAATATTAATTATTCTAAGTTATATTTAAGTTGACTTGACAGTGTGAAAGATATAAATATAAGGTCAAGTGGAGGATTGAATTTGTGGAACATAATAGAAGATTTGATGAAGCTTAGAGGAAGTAAATTGGAAGGAAAAGCATAATATCCTTGTTGAGATTCAAAGGTGCATTTGATAAGGAAGGATCAAGTATACAAGCTAGAATTGAGATCTATAATTAGCAATTTAGTTGCATCAAAAATTAGGTCATGTCATTGTTACTTTCTAACCATTGTAGCAATGATCTAAATCTCTTAACCAAGTTGGCTTAACAGTTATTTGTAAATCCTCTAACAAGGTGGCATTTCTATTTGAAGTATCTCAAGACCTCTAACAAGGCCACTCCTAAGAGGGTGATTAAATCCTCTAACAGGGTCACACCTAACAGTGTATTTTGTAACCTTTAATAGGGTTGGCTCCTAGCAAGGCTCACTTTAGAAGAGTGAAAATCAGTAACTAGATGCAATTGGTGGTTTTCCCCAAATTGGGTTTCCACATTAAATCTTGGTGTCAACTATGTTTGTGTTATTTATTTTATCTATGCAACTAAGTTAAGGAATATTTATCACACATAATATCTCAAAGATTTTATGTTCAACAGTTACTGAGTTATTTTAGTATTTATCGAGTTACAACATTTGCTAGTGTATATCGAGTGAATCTGTGTTTTCCAAGTTATAACAGATTTTAGTTTAATTAGAGTTTTGTTTTGTATTGACATCTAAAAGATCTGGGATCAATTTTAGTGGCTACTGATTCACCCCTCCCCTCTCAATAAATCCTCATATATTTTCAACACTTATACCATATGCATTTTCAAGTCCACTTTAATTCAACTTATAACAATTAATATTCATCTCTTTAGTTAGCTAGAGCCAACAAACAAATCCATTAAACTCAATACGCCAAAAACAAGAAAATCCTTTGTTAGTTGACCCTGCTTGGTAGACACTAAGACTAAATTTTTTTTCATGTGATAACCAAGTGAACTCAGTTAACACTACATCTTTGCAAAGTTTCTTGGGTAATTGAGTGAGCTCAATTAGCTCTAGTTACATCCAAATTTTCCTTTGTTAACCGAGTGAACTTGGTTAACACTCAACTTTTGTGAACTTCTCTTCGATGCCTGAGTCAACTCCATAGACATTGTCTTCTAAATTTGGAAAACATTGGAATGCTTAGCAGACATAGGAAGCTTTCTTCATCACTCGAGTGAGCTTGACATACACTGACTAGTAAATATATGAAATTTTTTGTAACATCAAAGATAATATACAATTAATCAATTATTTTCAATAATCTCCCTCTTTAGTATTGATGGCAACACAAATGTCATAATATAATGAAATTTTAGTGCAAAATAAAAGTAAGGATAATATCCATAATTTCATTTTGATTCTCATCCATATGAACTCCCTCTATTAGTGTGAACTCCCTCTGACTTTAGTTTCTCACTCTGTCAGAAAACTCTCCAAGTTTACTTTGTCTTCAACATCTTCTTATGATAGAAAACTCTCCCTCCTTGATATTAGACCAAGTTCTTCTTCTTTGACATCTTTCATAGGTTCTCCCTCTTTAACATCTTTAAACAAAATTTCTATGACATGACACAAAAGTCTCTCCCTCTTTGACATCTTATGCCAAAGACAATAATCAGTAAATTTCAATGTACCTGATGTACTGATTCATATGCAATTTGTCATTTTATTATTGCATCAATTTGACTAATCTTCAAGTATGTTCAGTTGATGCATTACTAAAAGTTGTTTACTTAGCTTTAGATAGGGGAATAACCTATAGCTTACCTCTTAGATACAAAAATGCATCCTTAGGTAATGGCATGGTGAATATGTTTGTAACTTGATTTTTAGTATTCACATATTCCAATCTCACCTCTTTATCTTACACCAATTCTCTCAGTGATATTTTATTAGAATATTCTTGGTCTTGGTATGCATCACAGGATTCTTTGATATATTGATTGTATTGGTGTTATCATAGAAGATAGCCATTGCATCCTTGATTTCTACCATCATACCTTTCAACAGTTGTTTGAACCAAACAATATTGGAAAAATTAACTACTACTACAACATACTTTACCTCTATTGTAGATTGGGAGATGTAATTCTACTTCTTACTTATCCAAGATACTCTTCTTTTACCAAGAAAGAATGCTCCACCATTGGTGCTCTTTCTGTCATCAACACTTCTTGCCCAATCTGCATCAGTGAAGGATTTCAAATATAAATTACCTCCTTTCTTGTACCATAAACCATATTCTTCAATACCCTTTAAATACTACATGATTCTCTTTATTGTCATCATATAATTTTCTTTAGGATTAGCTAAAAATCTTGCCACCATACCAAATACAAGAGCAATATTTGGCCTAGTAACTACAACATATTGAAGTTTTCCAATCATTGATCTGTATGTGGTCAGATCTACCTCCTTGGAATCATCATTTTTGGAAACCTTATGTCTAGTAGACATAGGTGTTCCAATTGGTCTTGAATCCTCCATTACAAACTTCTTTAGTATCCCCTTGATATACTTAGATTGAGTAATGTATATACCATATTTCTTATATTGAATGTGCAAGCCAAAAAAGAATTTGATCTCCAAGCATTAAAATCTCAGATTCCTTACTCATTTCCTCCTAAAAATATTTTCACAAACATACCTTCAGGTTTCTCTATGTAGAATTCTTCTTCAAGAATGTAGATTTAACATACATCTGATACACTTTAAATCCTTTATGTGCACCATAAGCAAGTAAAGTCCTAACACCTTCTAATCTTGTAATAGGAGAAAATGTTTCACCAAAATAAATATCTTCTTCTTGAGAATAGCTTTTTCATACTAACCTTGCTTTGTTTCTTAAAAATTCTCCATCTTCATTTAGCTAATTTCTGAAAACCCACTTTGTGTTGATTACATTCTTATCCTTGGGTCTAGGAACAAGAGTCCAAGTCTTATTCCTTTCTATCTATTCTATCTCTTCATTCATTTCTTCAATCCAAATTTCATTATCCAAAGCATCTTTAATTGTTCTAGGTTCAAATTTAGTAAGCAAACATGTACCTTTAAATTTGTTCCTTATCATTGTACCATCTAATTTTTCTCTAATGATTTTCTTAGGTGCATGGCACCCTCTGACATATCTTGCTAATACAGGCACTTTGGATTTAGAACTTATTTCAGTTGCCTCACCATGATCTTCTTCATCATGTTTGGGTCCCATTGTTTATGACTTGGGTCCTTCAGACTCAGACTCGAATTGTATTGGCTACAACTTTTTAGCTTCTAATTGCAACTTGGGTCCTTCAAACTATGACTCAGGTTGCACTGGCTACACCTTGGGTGCTTCTGGAGATTTTGGGGACTCCGAAGGTGAAGTCTGATGATTTCCAATTGGTTTAGGCAATGTATTAGGTTCAAAGTAGATTAAAAAAATTGTATTCTTTAGATTATTTTTTGCTCTACTATTGATATGAGATTGTTTCGGAGAGAAGATCCTATAATGGAACAATCATTATTTTGTCAATGATGTCAAACTTGCTAGCTACTGGTGAGACAATTTCCTTTTTTTCTAAAATCTACCATTTAGCTGATTGATGAAGAGGATTTAAGAAGAGAAGATAATAATAGCACCAAGAAAAAGGATGAGTTATTTGGTATGTAAAAGAATCACTAAGACCAAGTATGACATTGATACTACAATGTATTGTCTATCTACTTAAAGTCTGAAATGAAATATTACTCAAGTTAAGATTGGAAGAAGATCAAATATGAAAAGTGTATGCTGAGCCTTGTTGAGTAGTTAGTCCAAGCCAAGTAGAAATAAGTGGAAGCCAAGTGAAAAATTGGAGGTCCCAAGAAAAGATGAAAAATAGTGCAAGCTAAGTGATTGTCAATATATGCCAAGTAAAGTTTAGTTAACGCTGAACATTAGTAAACTTTAGTGTTCACCGAGTCAACTAGTGTTGGCTGAGTAGAAGAATAGTATAGAATCTGAGTGACAAAATATTGATGTTGAGTGCTAGTATTTATATTAAATAAAAAATTTGACAAATCTTAGCTTACTATTTTATTTTCTTGAATTGTGAGAAGCATATGGAAGATAACTATGATGAGCTGGTGGCATAGAATTCAAGGTAAACCATTTTGAGGTGAATTTTAGGAAGATTGTAGAAGAAGTTTCTAGAGGAACCAAATGGAAAAGTGGGTTCATTGCATCCTACCTAATCCTACCTAACCCTAAAATGGTTGATTGTGGTTAAGCGAAAAAATATATCAATTATCTATTTATAGGGAGAGTTGGTCAAAAGCAAAGGTTTCCATGTGCAAGAACCTAATAAGACAAGGAGTCTAGGGTATTGCTTTATTTAGTAGCTAAATAGAAGAGACTAAAATTGGCATGCAAAATAAGAAAGCTTAAGAGTATGAATGATTGAAGGGTGAACAAGCTATCAAAGCTGAAGTGTGTGAATGCCAACCAAAATGGAGGACCAAGATGGAGATCTGTATTCTACAGGTGAGTTGTAATTTGTTATTAGATCAAGCCTTACGATTACTTTCTAATCATTGTATAAGTTTAGGGTAAATCCTTTGGATTAAGGTTAACCTAATAGTCCTTTGTAAATCATTTAACTGGGTGATATTCTAATGGAATGGTCTAAAGTCTTCTAACAAGGCTCACTCCTAATAGAGTGATTGAAATCCTTTAACCAAGTCACATTTAATAGTGTGTATTGTAACCTTTATCAGGGTTAGCCTTTCACAAGACATCACTTTAGAAGAGTGAGAATTAGTAGCATGTTACCAGTGGTTTTTCCCAAATTTGGTTTCCACATAAAATCTTTCTGTCAAATGTGTTATTGAATCTAATATATTTCATGTTTGCATTTCTACAAAGTTGTTTTCACCTAGGATAGTAACCTACAAATTTTAAGTATTGTATGATCTATTGGATGCATGCATCAGAAGGTTTTATGGATATGGGTCTACTAAAAATTGAAAAGTTTTATTTATACATCTAGACCTTGGATAACTAATTCACCCACACCCCCCCCCCCCAAGTTATTCTAAAGAATTCCAACAATTGGTATTAGAGCACCAAATTCTTAAGAGGACTAGTTTGAAGGTACTAGAAGCAAAAGATCAAGATGTCTAAAAGAGAGATACCCAAGCTTAATATGGAGAACTTCCTTGGATGAAAATGTATGAGGAAGCTACACCTAGGAGATCTTGGAGACCATGAACAATCTACCATCACCACTAAGCACATCAACATTGTTGGAGTGATAACTATTGATGATGTGAAAAAAAAGAAAGAACATAATCAACCAATGTTGGAGATTTCCTTTTCCCTAATTTATTCTAAGTTTGATTACATCAAGGGTTATCGTACTACAAAGAAGATGTGGGATGTTCTTCACACTATTTATGGAGGAGACACAAATGTTTTAAGAGCCAAATCTGAAAGTCTTAGAGGTAAGTTTGATGATGTGAGGATGCAAGAAGGTGAGAATATTGCTCAATATTACTCTAGAATAAAAGATGTTGTTAATGTTATTAAAGGAAGCTACTAGTAAAATTGATGATGAGACTATATTAGGAAAATTATTGAGAACATTGTTGCTCATGCATCCTATTAGAGCTTCTTCCACACAAGACTTAAGATGTATACTACGTTCTAATATAACTCTCAAAGGTTTGGTAGGTAGGCTCACTTTCTTTGAACTCTCTAATTTTGATAACTTCAAATCTACTTTCAATGATAAAGTATTATTAAAGGAACCTAGAGAGAAGAAGAAAAAGGTAAAATATGGTTCTAGTGACAGTGATATAGATGGGGAGGATGTAGAATAGCTTGAAGCACTGCTAGCAAGGATATTTTATAGAGGCAAAGGAAAATTCAAAGGTAAGTTACCTATCATGTGTTTTAATTACAATGAGGTTGGTCATATTGCTACTAGATGTTGAGAGAAGAAGAAAAATAGGAGTGGAGAAAAATACAAAAATAAAAGAGATGAAAACAACAAAGATTACAAAGACAAAGGCAAGAAGTCTTGCTACATTACAGAAGAGGAAACCAAAGATGGATCTGATGACCATGATGATGAAGTGATATATGTTGTAATGAAGGATGATTCTAATGAGGATGAGGCAATGACACTAGTGTCTTATGTGAAAAATAATGACAGATGGATCATTTATAGTGGGTGTTCACATCACATGACTAGAGATAAAAGTAAGTTCATTACCCTGAATTACTATGATGGAAATAGTGTAAGGTTTGGTAATGATGCACCATGTTTAATAAAAGGTAAAGGATCTATCAAACTCATAGAAAAAATCACGTGTGACAATGCTTATTATGTTGAAGGACTTAAATATAAATTTTTAAGTGTGTCACAACTAAATAGTTTAGGTTACAAAGTTGAGTTTGAGAAAAAGATAGCAAAGATCTATGACATTGATGGGAAACTAATTGGGAAAGGTAATCGGACTAGAGGTGATCTATTTTATCTTGATATGAATGATGCTACTTGTCTTCTTGTAGAATTTTATGATGTGTGGTTATGGCACAAGAGGTTATGTCATGTTAACTTTGATAACTTGGTTAGTATCAATAACATAAAAAGAGTCAGAGGTTTTCCTAAATTGAAGAAACCTAACAATATAATTTGCAAACAATGTCAGTTAGGCAAGATGACAAAATGTAGTTTTACAAGTAAGACTGACACCTCTAAAAAAAATTTGGATATTTTTCATACTAACTTGTGTGGACCAATTAATGTACAAAGCTACAAGTGTGGCAAGTACTATTAGAAATAGATAATATTGAGAGGGGGATGAATTAGTATATTACAAACTTTTATCCACAACTAAATATTGTTAATTACTTTATAACTTGCATATGAAAGTAAACCAATCATTTTGAATAGTAAATATAACCATGTACATAGAGAACTCATAACACCATTATTTGTTAACTAGGAAACACTGGCCAAGGGAAAACCCTAGTGGGCATGATACCCACTGGATGATTCACTAAACAATAGGATCTTGTTAAGGATATTGACCCTGTTAGGAGTCTATGAAGTGCATATAGTGTCTCAAGTCCTTGTTAGAGGAATAGGCCTTGTTAGAATCCTCAACCATGTTAGGAGTTGAGACAACCCTATTAGGAGTTGGTAGAACAATTACAATGTATGCAAGAAGAGTCCATTATTCTAACATGCAATTATATAATTCAGCTCATTCATAAGATAGGTAAGCATACAATACTTACTTTGTTGTTATAACTCACTCTTTATTTGATCTTACATTAGATTTTGCATCACATAAGGCTCATAGATATTTCTCACAATAGTTCACATGTCACATCTAATCACACAACTTCCCCCTTATTTGTGCAAGATAAGATCTTTACATATACCTTGCACAATTATAAAACTCTAAACTATCAGTCTTCATGTCTTCACATGCTTGACATAATATAAAATAACTTACAACATAATATCCACATAGTTGTATCAACATAACTTTGCAATTATTTTGTAACCAAAATAATTCCTAAAGTCATACAACTCTATATATTACCATGTTATGTTCTGCACTGTTAAATGCACGCACTATTAGTCTTAGGTATAACTTTCAACATATTATTTGTACACACATGTCATCATGAAATGTCACAAACCTTTCATCAACTATGCATAAGATAACTCTCTATGCATCATCCACACTCTTAAGATTTGTACTTTGTGCTACTACAAACTATCTAATACTTAGACAATTTTCTATCTCTAAATGCATAAATGAAATGTTGAATGTATGTTGCCATAAATGACACTCATTAAGACATATATCTAACCATATTTCCAACAATCTCCCCCTTTGGAATTTATGGAAACATTTTGGAAAATTGACTAAGTCCCAAAATGATGTCATGCATAACAAAAACAAATAAAAGTAACTACACAAAAATTGCCTTCCAAACATAACAATCTTATTCTTGTTTTGGTGGATCATTACATTCCTTGTCACTCTTTTATAATGATACATTAACAATATCCCCCTTACATTTAAATATATACAAATTTTCTTTTACATAATACTCTCCCTTTGACATTAATGACAAAGGTGCCAAACCTGTATTACAAAAACTTGTTGCCTGTTGTTGATTAGCTCGTCATTCTGGACATACAATCTACAAAATCAACCTTTGGCCTATCAAATTCTTACTTCATGTTTCCTTTGACTATATTTGATATATTGATAAGTACATAAAGTGCATAAAATGCCACTTCAACTATGCTCAGGTCAGTATAGGCAAATTTTTCATAGGAATTCTTTGTTGAAAGACATTCCTCCAATTGCCTCTACAAAATTATAGCTTTAGGTGGCAGATATTCTCTAAGAATAGAGAATCTTCTTAATACTTTCTCCTTGTCACATTCAATGCTTCTAACAACATTGTGGATCTTCTCAATTTCATTCACAGAATCTTTAATTATGATCTCAAGTTGTTGCAATCTTGTAGTGAGTGTTTGAAGCTCACTCATATGGCCTTTGATCTTAGCATCAAAATCTAATAGGTTAGTGTAAGACATTGCACAATTTCCATACAACTTCTTACCTTTAGCAAAACATTGTCTCAATTTTTTGATGTTTCTATCAAGTGCCTTCAAATCATTTCACACATTAGTGCACACTATGATAACTAGGGTTGCTTCATGATTTTTCTACTCTTGCACTATTGCTACTTTAGCCAAAGTTGTGAATTCCCCATCAAATGTCTTCACCAACTCTTTTTCCTTGACCTGAAAATTTGGATTTGCTATAGTTGTGGAAACTATCTTCTATTTGCATTCCAAGACTTTGGTAGGAGTCTTCTCCAAAGACTTAATAGTTATATTCTTCTCTAACAAATTTCTGAAGGTATCCATTAATTCTTTCTAATCTTCATCATTAGATGGAATAGATGTTGCAGATGTTCCAACAACTGATACTACTGAAAGTACAATAGCCTTAATCTTTTGTTCCTCTACTCTCTTTTTTTCCTTAGCCTCTTTCTTGGCATCTTCTTCTTCCTTCTTCCTTTCTTCTTTTGCTTGCTTCCTATTTTCCTCTTCTACTTTTCTCTTCTTTACCTCTTCTTCTCTCTTTTTATTTTCCTCTTCTTCTTTTATTTTCTTTTCTTCTACATCTTTTTCCCTCTTCTCTTGTTCTTCCTTCTTCTTTTTCTGTTCTTCCTCATCATCAGAACTAGAATTATTAGTGATATTGTTGATATTGCTGACAATATTTTCTCCATACCTTGCAAAAGGGTTCTCCTTAGTGTCCATAGTTATGTGTGTACTATCCACTTGCATGGATTTGGTACCCATAACAATATGAGGTGGTGATAGTGCTTGATGTGTTTTCTCTACTTCTTCCTCTTCCCTGGAAGGTGTATGGACTTCCACATACACTAGACTATCATCTTTAGCTTGTGCACTCTCCTTAGGCACTAAGGACATGTACTTTACTATTGCCTCCTCTATTTCTCACCTAATCTCTTCATAATTTCCTCCCATTAGAAGAATTACTCTTCTTTTGTTCCTTAGCCAGGCTCAGTACCCTTCAAAATTTTGTCAAATTCTTCTTTTGATCCAACATCACATAACTTGTTTATGGATGTAATCTTCCTATTCATATCTTCTTCTACGACTCTTCTCTTTCTATTAATCAACCTACTTTAGAGGTCTTCAAGAATTTTATTCTAAATGCTATCAAATCTCTCAGTCCTCAAAATCATATTTCTTATTATGGCATTCTCTAATTGCCTCCTATCCATACAACTATACATGTTATAAAATTTATTTAACTATACAAAATTGTCATAATTTATAATCTACATATTTAGTTTCTCTACCTTTGCTTTCCATACCTTCTTTCCTATAGTTTTCTTAGCTTCTTATGCATCCTATTCAATAGGTCTATCTTTAGTGTCATCTTCTAAGCTTTCAAAACTACTCACTTAGATAGGTTTTCTTCTCTTTCCTAGTCCGATGGTGGTATGTTTGACTCTTTTCTTTGCAAGTTCTTGTATAACCTTTACCAAGCTTCCTAAATTCCTTTGTGCAGAAGTTTCTTCCACCTCTAGCTGACTCCTTGACTATACATAGCTAGCTCTCATTAGTTGCATTTGTGCAACTACTACATATGGTGCAATAAGAGTTTGCACACATGGTTGTGCCACTATTACTTCTTCTAAGGGTCTTACCACTACAATAGGTGTATCTACTAACAATTTAGACTACCCACTAGCCTTCATTTCTAGTGCAATTCCCTTTAGCTAATTGAATTACTACCTTAACATTCTAGATTCCCTAAGGATGAAATCTATCTCTTTCTCTACTTTTTTCTTGCTCTCTTTTCTATAGAGCTTAGATTCTACTATCCTTAATCTTTCATCCCCATTTAGGACATTTTGTGTCCTGCTCATATTCAAGTATAATTTGCACATATCCTTCTATCAATTCTACAAACATCTCATAGCCCATAGGCTCAATGAATTTTACTCTAGGTATTACTAATTTCATGCATGTGTTATCAGTCTTTATCACTAAGCACAAATCATCCTTATATGATGCAGGAGCATCCAGAGGTATAAGGGCAATCCTGTGTCACCCAAAAAAATGTACTTAGACTTAGTTTCTATTTCATGTGTTTTCATTTTTGGACACCCATTTGGGTCAAATAAAGGTTCCAACTCTTACAGTTCCACTATCAGTGTGTTAGAAAATCTCAAAAAAATAGGAGTATATAATTGGGCCATCATTTTGGTAAACTAGAAGGTGTGAATTGGCTAGATGAATGTAATTGTGATTTAGAGCATTCCAAAAAAAGAATAAGGTCAAAAGGCCCCACGGTTTGAAAGTTATTGCAATTTTTTGAGTTTTGGAGACCTCCTAAGAATGCTTCAAAGTCAAGTTAGGGGCATTAAATGACCTCAAAAAGGGCCAAAAAATGGAGGAAGAGCGAAGCTGGTCCATAGGGCTATAGAGTGCTTCGAGAGCTTTTCAAAAATGTAAACGGTTTTTCAATCGGAGCTACGGTTCAAAAGTTATGCCTCCCGAAAGTTCGGTTACCATTTCTGGATTCTTCTAGATTTGTGTTGACTTCTAACGCAGCTTCTGGAACCTTCTATTTGGTTGGTGGATGCCTACTAGCACTTTTTAGAATGTATTCATAGTCCTTAACCCTCTGGGGTCTACTTAAGGAGATTCCTGGCATTGTAAAAGTCAGTTCGGAGTGGAGTTTGAGAGGAGGTACTGAAAGGAGAAATTATCTCTACATTTATGCTATTGTAAGCCCTTAGGGCATGTTTTGAAGTTTATTTTCCCTGTACTGAATGTACTAGCTTACTTTTTAGTTAATACAATTTCCCTTTTCTGTTGTGTCCATTCTATTTTTCTGTTGTGTCTCCATCATTATATTTTTCCACCATAGAGGGAGGTATCCTATACCTCAGTTTCATCTCAAACTAAAAGTCCTTGATCATTCTATCAATATCAATGTCTATGATATTCTCAGGTTTGGATCTATAGCATTGAGTTATCATCTTCATGATGTACTCGCCGCTATCCCAAATAATTACTCTAGGAATCTTCTTTGCAACATAAAAGAACAAATGAGTCAATAGGAACTCAAATCTAAACACTATGCTCCTTATTTTCTTTATTTTTGCAATATTATCCAATATTTGCGATCTAATAATGTTGCACAAATTCACTTTCCTCCTTTCAATAGCCACCACATAAGTTGCATAAATAAATCTAGCTAGTACATAGTTAACACTTGATCCATGGTTCAACTTGTACCCTAAGATATTAGTCAATAATTTAACTCCTTTATCTTGGATAAGATCAACCTTCATATTCCTTTTGTCAAACTTGGTTTTAGGTTAGGATCTACCATTTTCCAAACATTTCTTTCATTGACAAGATTACAACCCTCATTGCTTAATCCTGTGACCTTGTGAATTAGGTCATTATCAATGACAATCTGCACATCACCCAACCAGAACATATCATCATGAATTTTTCTCAAAATAGTTCAAGTCCACTCATGATTATTGAATTCCATGTAGAACATATACTTCACCAAATTCTAATCTTCAATGTACGCATACTCAAACTTTAGGGATAAGTCATTGTTGCACATTTTTCCTAAATCTTTGTGAATCTCATCATCTCCTATGCTCTCAATTTTGCAATGTATATAACTTCTTATATCCTCTATGTATAATAGATTTTTTGGAACTTGTGAAAATTTGCCCATAGGATCATCTAATAAAGAAACAAATGGGTGTTTCTTGAACTCATACCTTGGTCTGTCACTAACATCATGCACTCTTTGACTAGACATTTCTCAATAACTATAAATATTTCAATAAACTAGATTCAATACTCTTTAAAATACCTCAAATTCATGATTATAGGGCTTCTACAACTTTTGGCTTCATAGACTTTATTGCACTTAATTTTTGTCAAATCACTCTTCAATTTTCTCAAGACACTTTGTATGAACAAATGGTACATCAAATATTGCTTGTGATCCTTAAATCATTTTAAATCGCATTGTCCATTAAATGTGTATCTACCACAAATTTAGAATATTGTCTTTGTTTACTAGTGACCTTGTTCTTACAATTCCCTCTTATTACAATCACATCAAGACTTGCATACTGAACCATAGCTTTCTCACTATGTCTTCTACTTTTAATTAACTATGCAATCTCTAACTCACTCTCTAACATTAGTTCTAACCGTTGATGCTCTGCTTCTTTTGTAATAGGTTAATTCAAATAGGTTGAGCCCCAAAAAATCTGTGACTTCAACTTTCCATCAAGTGCACCAAATAATTTCTCATCCAATATTGTATGTGAACTCTCTAGATTACAAGCCTTCACAAATTCTTCTTTGAATTCCTCAACCTATTCCTTTACTATTTTTTTCTGACATTTGTTGTCTCTATCTTCATTCCTTCTATCATTCCTATTGTTGTTCCTTTTGTGATTAGGCTCCTCTTAAAGTTCCCTCTATCCATTCTATAGAATCCTTTTGTGTGTCAAAATTTATTGCATAACTGACATATAGGTGCATTTCTCCTCTTATTGTGTCCATTTTGATTTCTGGGTGCTCTACAATCTCTTACAATGTGTCTAGGATTGTTACATCTATAATAAACAAACCAAATTTTCTCACCATTAGGTTTCTCTCCATCATCAGATCTTCTCTGAGATCTACATCTTCCATTACCTATAGGGTTAGCATTCCTAAACATTCTACTATTCTTATTATCATCAATACACTCAGGTTTCTTACATTCTAATGCCTTATGTCCATAACCATGACAATTATAACAATAGAAATTAGTAATAGGTTTAAAAGACCTACCTATGAAATCTTTCTTCATATGTCCAACTTTATTACATATATAGCATCTACCTTTGAACTCATGTCTTACCTCTTTAGACAAATCATCTTGCTTAGGTTCTTCAACTTGCTCTGTTGTTCTAGGTTCATTAAATTTCTCTGTCAATCTAACTCTCCCAACTTCATCAGACCATTTGAACTTTTCTTTAGGGATTTCTATTATAGGATCTGGTTCTATCCTAAACTCATCTTTCTTTCCTAACTTCTATCCAAGAAGATATCCAAGGTCTATCTTGTCATAAGAAGGTCTTTGATGAAATATTTGTTCATCAATTTTCTTAGAACTTGTGTAAAGTTTCTCTAACTATTTTTTTTCTTGTGTCAACTCTCCTTTCACAATGATGTTGTATTTTTCCAACTCTATATGCTCTATCTTAATATAATCTAATTTAGATGTCACTTTACTCAACTAAGATCTAAGGTCTACATTCTCATAATTTAGATCAGGTTCACTCTTATTGCCATTAATCTTAAGACTCAACTTTAGTTCAACAATTTTGAACTCATGTTTCAAGATCTCATTTTCTTTCTTGAGATTTTTTTGTATTGTTATTAACACTAATCTATGCAAAAGGTTCCTTGCCAAATTTGAGATCGTTAATTTCATCTTGTAGTTTTCCAATGTAAACTTTTGTCATCTTTGTATCTATCTTTCAAGTTATCTCTCTCTTAAGTAAGAAGGTCAATCTGTTCAAGGGCTTCTTCAAGATTCTTCTTCAACTATTCCATATTCATTGGGATCTTACTTAAGTTGTTAAACATCTTCAAAGTAATTGTGTTCTGATACCAATTATTAGAAATAGATAATATTGAGAGGAGGGGGTGAATTAGTATTTTACAAACTTTTACCCACAATTGAATATTGCTAATTACTTTATAATTTTCATATGAAAGTAAACCAACAATGTTGAATAGTAAATATAACCATGCACATAGAGAACTCATTACACCATTATTTTTTAACTAGGGAAATCATGGCCAAGGCAAAGCCCTATGGGGATGATACCCACTAGATGATTCACTAAACAATAGGATCCTATTAAGGATATTGACCCTGTTAGGACTCTTTGAAGTGCATATAGTGTCTCGAGTCCTTGTTAGAGGAATAGGCCTTTTTAGAAGCCTCAACCTTGTTAGGATTTTCTACAACCCTATTAGGAGTTGGTAGAATAATTACAATGTATGCAAGAAGAGTCCATTTCCCTAACATGCAATTATACAATTTAGTTCATTCACAAGATAGTTAAGCATATAATAATTGATTTGTTGTTGTAACTCACACTTTCTTTGATCTTACATCAGATTTCACATCACATAAGGCTCGCAAAAATTTCTCACAATATTTTTCATGTCATATCCAATCACACAACTCCCCCCTTATTTGCATAAGATAAGATATTTACATATACCTTGCGCAATTATAAAACTTTGCATTGTCAGCCTTCATGTCTTCACATGCTTGACATAATATAAAATAACTTACTGAATAATATCCATATAGTTGGCTCAACATAAATGTAATTATTTTATAACCAAAATAATTCCTAAAGTTGTACTACTTTATATACTACCATGCTCTGCTCTACATTGTTAAATGCCTACATTTTAAACCTTATAATAACTTGCATCGTATTGTTCGTACACACATAAGCACTGGTACACATCATCATGATAATATCAAAAACCTATCCTCAACTGCACATAAGCTAACTCTCTGCGCATCATCTATACTCTTAAGATGTTTACTCTGTGTTGCTACAAACTGTCTAATACATAGATAGTTTTCTATCTCTAAATGCATAAATGAAATGCTAAATGTATGTTTTCATAAATGACAATTATCAAGACATCTATCTAACCATATTTCCAACAAGTACATTATCCTATTTTTTGATGATTATTCTAGGATGATGACAGTTTTGTTTCTGAAATAGAAATATGATGCTTTCCAAATGTTTAAGTGGTACTTAGCTAGAGTTCAAAATGAGATAGGAAAAAGCTTCAAATGTCTAAGATCTAATAGAGGTGGAGAATTTACATCAAATGATTTTGAGATGATCTATAATGATAGAGGAATCAAAAGATAGGCATTTGTACCTAGGACCCCTTCACAAAATGGGATTACTGAAAGGAGGAATGGGTTTGTAATGAAATGTACTAGACACTCATGATGGAGAAGAATGTTTCTTTGCAATACTGGAGAGAGGTTATAAGAATAGTTGTTTATATCTTGAACCATGTGCAAGTCAAGAAAGGTACTCATTCAATACCTTTTGAACTATGGTATGGGTACTCACCCAATGTAAAGAATTTTAAGGTATTTGGAAGTAGGTGCTACATTCTTAAGGATTTCAAGGATGGTAAATTAGATGCTAAAATTGAAGTAGGTATATTCCATGGCTATTCCATGAGAAGTAAATCTTATAAGTATTTAAATACTAACACTAACAAAGTTGTAGAGACTAAAAATGTGAAGTTTGATTAATATACAAAGGTACATGAAGTTGAACCCATGAAGGAACCTGAGGAGTAAAAATCAATTGTATACTTTTATGAAGGTATGCTTCATGATGAAGATGTTATAAATTGAGTTGAAAATCAATAGCTAGTTTCAGTGACTGCCAATTCGCATACAATGAATGTTGAGTTGCATTCAAGAACCAAGCTATAGTCAGGAGCCAAGTTGCAGACAGAAGTTGGGACTCATTATAATTTTGAGATAAGTGTACACGAAAGAGATTTTGATTTACCTAATAGAGAAGTGCGTAGTGATTCAAAAGTTGACAGACCTAATGAGGAAAGTAGAGCAAAACCAAGATTATCAAAGTATGTCAAAAAACATCACCCTATTAAACAAACTATTGGAGACAAAGATGCTAGACCAATGACAAGAAATAGGATGAGAAGGGATGCATGTTTTCTTAGCATGCATGAGTCTAAGACAGTGAGAGATACCTTAGAAAATGAGGACTAGAGTGAAGCCATGAAAGAAGAGATTGAGAAGATTGAGAAGAATAAGACATGGACTATAGTTCCCAAACCAAAGGAAAAGAATGTGATCCAAACCAAGTGGATGTACAGAAACAAGTTAAATGAAAATGGTGAAGTCAAAAGGAATAAGGCAATATTACTTTACAAAGGGTATGCACAAGAAAAAAGAATAGACTATGGAGAAACATTTTCTCCTATTGCAAGATTGGGAGTATGAACTCTACTTGCTTACTCTAAATACAAAGGTTTCAAAGTTTATCAAATGGATGGGAAGTCAACATTTCTAAATGGCATATTAGAAGAAGAGGTTTATATAAAAAAACCAAAAGGATTTTTTGGTGCTAACAACAAGAACATGATATGTGGACTAGACAAATATTTTATGGTTTAAAGATGGCCCCAAGAGCATGGTATGAAAGGCTTCACAATTATCTTGTGAAGATTAGATTTGAGAATACTAATGGTAATAGCAATCTATACTTGAAGATAGGAGGTAAAAGGTATTTTACTAGCTCAAACTTTTGTTGATGATATCATATTTGGAGGTCAAGATGGATTATATAAGGCATTTGCAAACAAAATGAAAAAAGAATTTGAGATGTCTATGTTTGGAGAGATCAAGTTCTTTGTTGGTTTGCAAATATATTAGGTGAAATGTGGTATATATATCAATCAGTCTAAGTATGTGAAGGAAATATTGAAAAATTTTGGATTGGAAGATTCCAAACTAGTTAGCACACCAATGGTGATAGGACACAAGTTGTCAAGAAATGATGATTTAACTAATGTGAATCAAACATTGTGCAAGTCTATGATTGGAAAATTGCAATATGTAGTACATAGTAGACCTAGCATTGCATTATCTATTGGGATTGTTGCAAGATTTTCTACAAATTCTAAGGAGAATATTTGATAGTTGTTATGAGAATAATGAGATATGTAAAAGAAATAGAAGACTATGGTCTATACTACAAGATAAATGAAAATTTTGAGTTGAGAACCTACACAGATGTTGATTGGCTGGAAACATTGATGACAAAAAGAACACAAGTGGAGAAGCATTTTCCTTAGGAAAGAGGTTGGTCACTTGGACCAGCAAGAAACAAAATTGTATATCTCAATCTACTATAGGAGCTAAATATGTGGTTGTTGTAGTAAATTGAACAAACATTGTATGGATCAAATAGCTACTCAAAGGTATGAAGGAGAAAATACTAAACCTATAGTACTTTATTGTGATAATACAAGTTCTATAAATATATCAAAGATCCTCGTGATGCACACAAAGATTAAGAAAATTGCAACCAAGTATCATTACTTGAGAGAGTTAGTTCAAGACAAAGAAGTGAGGATGGAATATTGAATACAAAAGAGCAGATAGATGATATCTTCACAAAAGCTTAAGGATTCTCATAAGTATCTAAGAGGTAAACTAGAGGTGATACCCCTATCCAAAGCTACTTAAGAACCATAAGTAGTGTTGTGCATAAACCAAGTAAAATGTTGCATCTTACAACTTGATGTAGTGGATATTACTTTAGGAGCTACCTAAAGTAATGAAGGAGCTAAATTAGAAGATTTACACTCACAATGAAAGGTGATAGAGGAAGAATCTAAAATTGATTCTATCTACATATAGAGATGACAAGTCTTTGGCATTGTTGTCAAAGAGGAAGAAATGACCTATTGAGGGAAAAATGACTAAAAGAAATATGCATCAACCTAGTAAGAGGGAGAAAGTACTAAGGGAGATATATGAATAGATCAGAGAGAATAGATTCTTGAACATCAAAAAGGGGGAGATACAATTCAGAAGGAGAAGAAACAATAAAGGAAATTGGCCAAGCTCACATTACCTTGCATAGAGGAAGGACATATACTACACTGATATAGGGAGAAATTTGATTTATTTTCTTTTTGGTATTGTTGTTGGTATTGGTTTGCCATCAATGTCCAAGAGGGACATTGTTAATATGAGATTTTTTTGGAGTGAAGAACCTATAATGGAACAATCATTATTTTATTGATGATGTCAAACATGTTACCTACTAGTGAGACAATTGCTTTTTGGTCCTAAAGATATCATTTAGTTGATTGATGAAGAGGATTTGATAAGAGGAGATAACAATAGCACCAAGAGAAAGGTTAAGCTATTTGGTATGTAATAGAAGCACTAAGACCAAGTAAGACATTAATACTATAATGTATTGTTTATCTACTTAAAGTCTGAAATGAAAGATTACTCATGTTAAGATTGGAAGAAGATCAAGTATGAAAATTTTCTATCAAGCCTTGTTAAGGAGCTAGTGCAAGCCAAGTAGAAATTAGTGGAAGTCAAGTGAAAAATAGGAGGTGTCAAGAAAAGATCAAAAATAGTGCAAGCTGAGTGATTGTCAGTATATGCCAAGTAAAGTTTAGTTGATGTTGAGCATTAGTAAACTTTAGTGTTCACCAAGTAAACTAGTGTTATCCAAGTTGAAGAATAGTATAGAAGCTAAGTGACAGCATATTGATGTCAAGTGCCAGTATTTATATTGAATCAAATATTTGATGAATCTTAGCCAACTATTTTTTTTTATTGAATTGTGTGAAGTGTGTGGAAGATAACTTTCTTGAGCTAGTAGAACAAAATTCAAGGTAAACTATTTTCAGGTGAATTCAAGGAAAATAGAAGAAGAATTTTCTAGAGTAACCAAATGGAAAAGTTTGTGGATTCATTGTATCCAACCTAACCCTAAAATGGAAAATTGTGGTCAAGAAGCAAAAGATCTTAATGCTCTATTTATAGAGAGAGTTGGTTAGAAGAAAAGGTTTTCATGTACAAGAACCTAAGGAAGACAAGGAGTCTAGGGTATTTCTACATTCTGTGGTCGAATAGAAGAGACTACAATTTGCATACAAAGAAAGAAGGCTTAAGAGTATGAATACTTGAAGGGTGAACAAGCTATTAGATCTAAAGTATGTGAATGCCAAGCATAATGGAGGACTAAAATAGAGATTTTTAATCTGCAAGTGAGTTGTAATTTGTTATCAAATAAGCCTTACTATTACTTTCTAATCATTGTATTAGACTAAGGTAAATCTTTTGGATTAAGGTTGACCTAATAGTCATTTGTAAATCCTTTAACCAAGTGACATTCTAATGGAATAGTCTAAAGTCCTCTAACAAGGATCACTCCTAACATGGTGATTGAAAACCTTTAACAGGTCACACTTAAGAGTGTGTATTGTAACTTTTAATAGGGTTAACCATTCATAGGACATCACTTCAGAAGAGTGAGAATTGGTAGCATGTTACTGGTGGTTTTTCCAAAATTGGATTTCTACATAAAATCCTTGTCTCAAATGTGTTATTGAATCTATTATGTTTCATGTTTGCATTTTTGCAAAGTTATTTTGACCTAGGACAACAACCTACAAATTTTAAGTATTGAATGATCTAGTGGATGCATGCATATAAAGGTTTTATGGATATGGATCTACTAAGCATTGAAATTTTTTATTTGTACATCTAGACCTTGAATAATTGATTCACCCCCTCCCCCCAAGTTATTCTAAAGAATTCCACTATGTAAAAGGATATTTTTCTTATCCTTCCAATTTGCTTCCTCTAAGCATCTTCTTATCTTCCACACTCTAACTTACATTCAATCCTCAACTTAACCTTATACTTATACCATATACATTGTCAAGCTAGCTTGAATACACCTTATAACAGTTAATATTCATCTTTATAGTCGGCTAGAAAAAACAAACAAATCCATTAGACTCAATATGCCAAAACAAGAAAATCATTTGTTAGTTGACCTTGCTCAGTAGCCACTAACACTAAAATGTTTTTCCTTTGTTAACCAAGTGAACTTAGTTAATTCTACATCTTTGCAAACTTCCTTTGGTAATCGAGTGAGCTTTGTTAGCACTAGTTCCATCCAACTTTTCCTTTGTTAACTGAGTGAGCTCGATTAACACTCAACCTCTATGAACTTCTCTTCAATGCCCAAGTGAACTTGGTAGACACTATCTTCTAAACTTGGCAAACACTAGAATGCTTAGCAGAACATAGGAAACTATCTTCATCACCTGAGTGAGCTCGACATACATTGAATGGTAAAGACATGACATTTTGTGTAACATCAAAGATAATATACAATTGATAAATTGTTTTCAACAATATTACATGATGATATGAGGGCAAGTGTTATTTCATTGGGAAATAACACAAGTTCATGCTCACTCTCATACAATAAGTTGAAATATGGTCAGAAGAGGTTAGCCAAGCTCACAGGTTGAGATAGTGAAATAAGAAGTAAATTGATATTAATACAATTCCAGATATTACCACATTTGGAGATAATTCTAAAATAAGTGTCTACAGCACAACATATTTTTAAGAAAACATAAATTTTCCACATATTGAAGGACTAATTGATCTAGATGTCAAGCTAGAAATTCAATTTCAAATTTCTGAGAAAATAAAGGACCAATGGAATAAAGGCTATGCAGAAATTTATGCAAGCCATACACAATTTTTTGAGAAGCACAAGCTCACCCTAGTAGCCCCAAGCCATTAATGAAAAAAACAAGGGGGAAATGAGAAACAACGGGGAAATGAGGAAATAAAAATGAAATAAGAAATAACATAAATTAGAGTCAAAGACATTAGATGAAACAACATTGGTAAATTCATATTGGAGATCCAAATTATCATCTTAGTGAGAGTATTTTTGAATGAAATGACTATTTAGTCAAGGAGGGAGATTGTTGATCTCGATGCCTATGTTTCCTATTAGTGTCCAAAAACTTAGTCATTTACTAGGGAAGGTTGAGCCGTCATCACTGTAAAACTGAGTCATCTAGTAAAATTTTAGCATATATAAGGACCTATTTATTTTGTATTACATGCCAAGGAAGTCAGTCATTGCCAAGTACCCTAATTGAGATTGAGTGCACATAGAAGCCAAGCTAACATAATGGAGATCGAGTAAACTGAAAGACATTTTGTACAAAGAAAATAGTAAGAAATATGTAAATAGAAGCTAAGTGCCAGCATGAGTGTTAGCAATGACTGAGGGTTAGAATATTCAGATGCTAAGCAGACCAATTTTGTCATATGAGTTTATAATTACACAAACAACAATGTAATTCATTTTGGATGACTTCTATATAATATTTGATGTTTGTAGAGATAGTTAAGATGGACATTATGTGTCATTACAAAAGGTAATGATGCCAAGGAAAGGAAATCAACCGATTAGGAAATTAGCAACAAATGACAAAAGAAGATGAATTGTAAATCATTGATTGAGAGATCTAAAACTTTTAGAGAACATATATTTAAGGAGGGTTCTAACCCAAGGATCAAAGAGATGCATAGTTTCAATGTGTGTATGAATGAATATATGAATGTGCAAGTGAAGGAGAAAACAAGAACAAAATAGAGCAAGAAAGATTAAATATAAAAAGAGATAAGATAGAGAAATCCAAGTAGTGAAGGACTGAACAAAGATATTAGATTAAGAGATTAGATCAAGACATTATATAGAGGAGATCCAAAATTATCTTAAAGAGAAAATCAAGGATTGGGTACTAAATCTATTCTTAACCCGAGTGATCCTAACAAATCTATGTAAATCTCCTAATAGAGAGTCCTTACTTAATTATAAGTGTAAAATCCTTTGATAGGGTATGACTTAATAGTCTTGAAGCTTTTAATAGGGAAGACCCCTCACGGTAGATCATAGATTATGATCAACCATTATAACCCTAACAATTTAACTTTATTGTTGCAATAGTGAATATTTGTGGGTTTCATCCCCACCCCAATTTTACCTTCACATTGAAGTGTTTATGGGTTACCAAATCATTTGTGTTATGTGTTGAATCTTTCATGGATGTTTTGTTTTCAGCATTAAATTTTTATGTTACATTTGAAATATGAGATGAATTAGGTGTGAATTTAGTAATTTGGTTTTGTAAGTAAAAGTTTAAGATTCTGATTCACTTCCCCCCCCCCCCACCCACACCTCAGTATCTTGTTTCCTATTAAATTCTTCCAACACACTATTCAATACCAACTACCAAGAGTCCTTCATGAAATGACTCTACTCAATCTTAGATACTCCCTCATAGAGGAGGCATTAGCATTCAATCTAGATTAACAATAGCGCTATGTACCACTAGGTTGATGTAATCTTTGCAGCATCTATTTTTAAGTAGAAAGAGGTGTAACCCCAAACATACCTTGTAAATACACAAATGTATCCTTAGGAAAAGACTTCATAAAACTATCTACAATCTGCTCCTTTGTATTAACATACTCTAATATGATCTCTTTCTCTACAATTTTATATCTCAAAACATGCTACTTAATTGATATGTAATTTTTCCTAGAATGTAACACAGGATTCTTAGACATATTCATTGTACGTGTGTTATCACAATGTATGATAACAATGTACGTGATTTGATTGTAATTATTTTTTGTTGTTACATAGTCTGCTTCTATTATACTGTGTGAAATACAATCTTGTTTCTTGCTTAGCCAAGAAACCAATCTTCCTTCAAGGAAAAATGCTCCACTACTTGTACTCTTTCTATTATCCATACTACCTATCTAGTCCACATCAGTATATGCATGTTGAAAAAAGTCATTTGATCTATCATAGCACAACCCAAAATCATGTGTACCCTTCAAATATCTAAATATCCTTTTTACTACTACATAGTTGGATTCCTTAGGATCAACTTGAAATCTTGCTACTATTCCAACTACATTTTCTATATCTAGTATAGTGTGAGTCATATATTGCAAACCTTGAATCATGGATTTGAGCCTCTTCTTCTCATCTATAGGTGTTTCATCATTGCTAGATAATGTGTGACAAGTTACCATAGGTGTACCAGTAGGTTTATAAATTTCCAAGCCAAACCTCTTCAATAAGTCTTTCAAATACTTAATCTGTGATAGGAAAATAGCATCACTCTTCTACACAACTTGTAAACCCAAGAAATATTTCATCTCACCAATTATGCTCATCTCAAGTTTGTTCTTTATTTCATCAAAAAACTTGTCACTTGCTTCATCATTACTTCGAAAGATTATGTCATCCACAAATATCACAATAATAAACAAACCATTTTCAATTGCTTTCAAATATAAGTTACTATCTATTGTACCTTAAGAAAATCATAATTTTACCAAATACTTGTCCAACCTCACATACCAAGTTCTAAGTATTTGTTTTAGTCAAAAGAAATCCTTCAAGCTACTCAATGTAGGCTTCCTCGAGAAGTTATTCATTTAGAAATGTTGACTTCACATCCATTTGATACACTTTGAACCTCTTATTTGTTACATAAGACAAAAACATTCTTACTACTTCAATTTTGGCAATAAGTGCAAATGCCTCTTCATAATTTGTACTTTCATGTTGTGAATATCCTTTACATACCAATCTTTCTTTTTTTCTCACAACCTCACCTTATTCATTCATAATTTTTCTAAAAATCCACTTAGTTCATATAACATTGTTATCTTTAGATCTAGGGACCAATTCCCATGTTCCATTCTTCACAATATGATCTAGTTCTTTCTTCATTGATCGAATCCAATGATCATCATTACATGCTTCATCTACACTCTTTGGTTCAACTTGAGAAATCAAACATAATTCTTTATTTCTTGTCATAACTCCTTTGTCTTTGCTTCCAATAATCTGATCATTTAGGTGATTCTTTGCCAAATTCATGTTTGATGTTGGTGTCATTGTCTCAACGCTTACTTCTACTCTAGGTTTAGATCTTGGTTTCTTTCTCTATTTCACAACTTGAATTTTATTTTACAAATCATTGTTAGTTTCATAGAACAAATCAACATTATCTTTATTAGTCTCAGTATTAACTTCTTTACCAAAATTGTAGTCAAGTATTCTTTTGAATTTCAAACTTCTCATCCACTTTCACATTTGTGCTCTCAACAATAGTTACTATAGCTATCTCTTCAATTACTTCCTCTTTCTCAACTAATCCAAGCTCATCATCTTCATCATTGCTACCATTCAAAAGTTCTTCTAATCTTGCATAAAAATTATCATCATAAAAAAAGCAATCCTTTGGCATTCTTAACTTTTAAGGTTTTCTAGTCTTCTTTACTCTCTTAAGACATTTGGATGAAAAATAACCAAATTCTTTAAATGTCCATCAAATGAAAATTTGCATACCTTTATCTCACTTCTCATATTCCTCTTTCCAACTACCATAGTTAACTCCACCACACTTCAGACTTTTTTTTGTTGAAATGACTTTCCATAGATCTCCTTAAGTTGTTAAGTTTTTCTTTCAAGGACCTAATGCTTTGATACCAATTGTTAGAGAGTAAAGTCCACCAAGGTAACTGAGAGGGGGGGTGAATTAGTTATTAGATCAATAAAAAAATTATCAACCTTATTAAACCCTAAACATGTGATCAATATACACAACAACCATATGAAGATACACATACACAATAATGCCATATATTATAAGTAGGGAATCCCTTGATTAGAGGGAAAACCCTAATGGGGATGGTACCCACAAAATGATGTACTAATATATAAGTTCCCTGTAAGAGGATAGAATCTATTAGGAGCCAATGAAATACATTTAGTATGTATACATCCCTATTAGGATACTTTGTATCCCTATAAGGAGTTGTGCCAACCCTATTAGGAGTTGTAGAAGGCAGAAGGACCCACTATCCAAATAGTTTCAGGGGTAAGAGCATCAAACTCATTGATCAACTGGTCTCTATATTATTCCTTTCAAAATAGTAGAAATGCAACTCAACTCTTTCTTTGTCCTCTTTCCATGCCTCTTTCGCACCAAATACTTCTCAAATCTCAATTCCAAATCTACAAACTTGCATTACAATAATCCCTTTGATCACTCACTTGCATTTACCAATCTTCTTTACTTATCACATTCACAATCACTTGCATACCTTTTTTTTCATCACAAGGAAATAACTTTCCTTTATATCATGTTCACAAAAATAATTCATTCACAAAATAATTCATTCATTTGACCTTGAGGCTTTCCTAGTTATAATTATAGGACCTCATTAAGATAACACTCTACAATACATCTTTTTCATAATTACAAAATACTATTGGCTCGCAATCTTTACAACTTCTTACATGTGCAACCTCAGTCTTTGCGCACTCACTAACATTTTCGTTAGGCTATCCTCTATCACTATCTAACTTCACTCATCCAGATTCTATCCCTATTAAGAGATATAATCCAATTATCAAAAACCACTTCTCAAGTACTTTGTCTACAAACTATCTTTTGTAAATCACAAATAACTCTCACATGTCTCTGACTACATGCACACTTATCCATGTCATCAAGACATACTATAGAACATGTTCTCAACTCTGCTTGAACTCATCATCAATACTCAATCTATACAACCTCATTCTCTATCTGCTATTCTACCAATCTTCATAGTATGTTGACATCAATGACAAAAATAGAAATAAATACAACATACAATCATGCTAGCTATCTCTCCACTGCTCTAGTGATGCTAGAATACTCCCCCAATAGGAATATCATCAGTATTCATGCTAATAGATGCTCCCTTGGCCTTAGCTCTATGTGAGTATATATCTATATGTTATTAGAGAGTTTATCTTACTCACCTTTACAAGAATCCATGTGGGCATCAATTTGCTAGTGAATCACTAGTAGTGTCTCATTCCTAGTTTCAGGCTAGAAGGATGCAATCCTTTTGAACATTTATTACCATCTTGTGCACCCCAATTAAATAGACGATTAATGCCTTCATTATTTTTCTACAAAAGGATTTACATTATTCATCCCAAAGTTGAACTCCTATGACACCAATCAATCTTTTTATTTTAGTTTCCTCCCTAAATTTTTTCCTATGAGGATTGTAACCAACTAGTTAGTTGAAACACTTAGTTTTGCACCTACATAACTCTATCATTAACAACTAAGACTAAACAAAAAATAACAACAATTAAAGGAGACTAGTCAAAACAATTAGTTGAGCTAGCATTAAACCTCTAGTTAGACTTCAAGCGTACACAACTGAACTAGGACAATGGTTAAACTAGATGTTTTGCATCATATATTGTACCTTATATGTTGTTGGGCATTTTAATGGAGAATCTTCTTGATATTTGTTTATATTGTTGGAAATGGCTATTTTAATGAAATGCTTAATGTAAATATGTCATCAATTTATTTAAATATTATTTATTGTCAAGCTTATATAATTATTATAGATAATGCTCGATATGATGGTACAAATTGAGATGAAGTCATAGTTACCCATTTGTGAGATCGACAAGATGTTTCATTATCCTTTGTTTGATATCATATTTGATCAAGTGCTTCAACTATTTATATTATGAGCAATTAGAATTAATGTTTCCATTTTTTAGTAAACATATATCAAAAACATTTTGTATGAGCTATAGGATTTGAGTGTCTATATCCCGAGGAGTGGCATTGGAGATGGTTATATTGGTCATTTTTCAATGAGCCAATATCATCTGTGTATGGACAATGTATCTATAATTGATATATTAAGTTGTCAATTCTTATTGGTTTAGACTCTTGCAATTTGTGAATGTTGTTCGAATGCATGTAGGAAAGTTTTGTAAACATGTGTTCTCAATTCTGAGTATGTGTATTAGTTGTCTTGAACCTTTCAAAGTGCTTGTGAAACCTTCCACTTGCATACAATTGTGAGATGATTTCTATGTACTCTTGCATGGTGTATCTTGCTTATTATGCCGAGAGGCGTTCTCAATGGAAGCACAAATGCCCAACATGAGAATATGCCAAAATAGATTCCTTGTCAATAAAAAAGAAATAGGAGTTAAAAACTTTTAAATTAAATATTAAATAATTAAATCATAAAATAAAAAAGATTTCCCAAAATAATAGCTAGCTGAAATAATAGGAAGTCAAACGGATGCCAAAATAATATGCCTAAAAAGTAGGACCCGAAAAATAG
Source organism: Cupressus sempervirens (assembly GCA_028749045.1). Taxonomy (NCBI): domain Eukaryota; kingdom Viridiplantae; phylum Streptophyta; class Pinopsida; order Cupressales; family Cupressaceae; genus Cupressus; species Cupressus sempervirens. The sequence continues at coordinate 606,073,987 of CM053784.1, read as the reverse complement.
GGCACAAAAATTAGGACCCAAAAAAATAGGGTCCAAAAAATAGGTCTTGAAAAATAGGGCCAAAAAATAAGACCTAAAAAAAATAAGGCTGAACTAATTTCATTAAAAAAATTAGTATGGTTTTTTATTTTGTTAAATATATTTTTTCATGCACATTCATGCTTTTTTTTTGTGGGGACCATGAGAATTTGAAAAAAATCGTGGAATGTCAAGAGAAGTCCATTGGGGGATATGAGGAGCCTCTCCTCATTTCATTTTCATTTTATGCTCTTGCAGGAAGGAAGAGGTGGAGATTATTGGAGGAGTAGATTGGAGTTTTTCAAGAGGAATAGATTGAAGTTTTGGAGTAAGTTTTTTGCAAGTGAGATTTTTATTTTTCATATTTTATTTTTATTTAGATTTTCATTTATATTTAGATTTAGATTTAGATTCAAAATTACTTATAATATTATACTTTGATTTATATTTCAATTTTAATTTGTTTCATTTAGATTTAAAATTGCATTTAATATTTTAGTCTTGCATGTTTGATTTGGAATTAGAATTGCATTTATAATTTATTTGATAATATTTTTTATTTGCATATTTTGAATATAGATTTGCATGTTTCATATTAGTTTTAGATTTACATATTTCAAAATGGTTTTGATTTGCATGTTTTAGATTTGAATGTTTCATAATAGTTTTACATTTTCATGTTTAAATTTTCATGTTTCATAATTAAATTTTATTATTAATGTGGATGGCAATGTCATCATATTAATGAAATTTATATTTTATTAAAGGTAATTATTTATTTAAAATAGACGTTTCATATAATTATTATATATTTTATCATTATTTAATTAGATTACAAATGCATTTTATTTATTTATCATTAATATATTAATATATAATATTTATGTTTGTAATGTTTGAAAAGTGGAAGGTAGTGACACCATATTTCAAACATTACAATCTAAATGTTTCATTTTAAATAACTTTGATTTTGATTATGCCGAGAAGCCTTCTATATAATGGTAGTATGAATGCTTAGCACAACAATATGCCAAAATAGATTCCTCGTCAATAAAAAGAAAAGGGAGAAATTACAAACTTTTAAATTAAATATTAAATTATTAAATCATAAAACAAAAAAATATTTCTAAAATAATATGAAGTCATATGGAGGCCAAAATAATAGGAACAAAAAAATATGGCCCAAAAAAATAGGGCCAAAATAATTTCATTGAAAGTTTAAAAATTATTTTATTTTTGTTCAATATAATTTTGCATGCACATTTATGCTTTTTTTTGTGGGAAGTGGGGGAATTTGAAACACCTCCATTAAAATCTTTTCTAAAGAGGACACCATCAACTATGACATAAGAAATTGACTGTAATCTATACTTTCTCCTTTTAGTTCTATCTAATCTTTGAGGGTATCCATTGCCTAATAAGAAATTCATCATATCATCCATCCAACTCCTTGGGTTGCCATTTCTTACCTCTTGTTGCTCTATCAGTATCATAGCAGCCTCTTCATTAGGTTCTTGAGATGATAACATCTGTTTACACGACCCCCTCCCTCTTACCAGCTTGGTAATCTGAATGTCAATATCATATTCCATCACTTTAGTAATCCAGCCAGCTCTTTTCTCGCTAATATCTTTGCTCAAAAGGAAATCCTTCACGCTGGCATGGGGTACTAACAAATGAATCTTATTATGAGATAGGAGGTGTCTAAATTTCTTTAAAGCTTTGATGACTACAACGGCTTGCTTCTCTACATAGCTGTATAAAGAGACGTCCATTAGGGTATATGAGGAGCCTCTCATAAGTTATAAAACAATGGCTCTTCATTTCATTTTCATTTTATATTTTTGCAGGAAGGAAGAGGTGGAGATTATTAGAGGATTAGATTGGAGCTTTTGAAGAAGAGTAGATTGAAGTTTGGAGTAAATTTTTTGTTGGAGAGATTTCTATTTTTTTTATTTTTTTTATTTAGATTTTCATTTAGATTTAGATTTAGATTTAGATTTAAAATTAGTTATAATATTCTACTTTGATTTAGATTTCAATTTTAATTAGTTTCTTTCAGCTTTAGATTTCCATTCAAAATTGTTTAAATTTGCATTTAATAGTTTAGTCTTGCATGTTTGGTTTATATTTAGATTTGCATTCAAAATCTATTTGATTTATATATTTTTTAATACTTTTAATTTATATATTTTAAATGTGCATGTTTCAAATTAGTTTTAGATTTGCATGTTTTATATTAGTTTTAGATTTGCATATTTTAAAATAGTTTTGGTTTGCATGTTTTAGATTTGAATGTTTCATGATAGTTTTACATTTGCATGTTTCAAAGTACTTATTTTTTCATGTTTCATAATTAAATTTTATCATTAATGTGGCTGGCAATGCCACCATATCAATAAAATTTGTATTTTGTTAAAGTTAATGATTTATTTAAAGTAGATGAATCGTATATTTAGTATATATTTTATCACTGTTTAATTAGATTACAAATGTGTTTTATTTATTTTTTATAAATGTATGTGTGTGTGTATTTTTATTTATTTATCTTTTTTTGAACATTATTCATTTGAAAAAAATTATATTAATTACTATTTTTTTTAATTCTAATTATTTATATATGTTGATTTTTTTTATAAGTTTATAGGTTACTATTTGAGTTATGGATGTATCGATCAGAGAATTAAGCATTATTGATACTAGCTTGACTACTTTAGTGGCCTCAAATGATTTCTTTGAGACTGAGTTTGGCAAATGCCTACAAATAATTAAAGAGTTGTGCACAACTATAATTAAATTTGTGGAGAACACAATATTTCTAATTGACTATCTTGAGGAAATGAAAGTAATGCAAATGAAAGATGTAGAAAATTTCCCGTGTGACACATTTGTAAAAGTGGATGGGTTTCCCTCAATGATGAAAGAAGCCATTCACAATCATTGTTCAAATAAATGTCACAATACAATCCTAATCATTGAAAAATGTGACATGTATTTACATCATTATAGAGAAATATTTTGTATATAGTTCATTCTTATCATTGGTTTTAGACTTTTACTACTTCTAATTAGTTGTATTTGGAGTTATCACTGCAACATTTGAGGTCAAATTGCAATGGCAATTTGCGATGATGGTGATTTGTGATCATTTTTATTTTTATTTTTTTGCAATTGTCCCTAACATCATCACAATACCAATGTTGGCATCATAATTGTGATGTCCAAGTGAGTATAAAAATTTAAAAATAAAATAAAGCATAAATCATTCACCATTTTTTTTGATTGTGGAGAGTTGAACATGAAAGAGGGTGAAGAGCTCCAAACGAGGGTGGAGAGCTTTGAACATTATCGTGCCTTTTTCATTGGTGCATTTTATTAATGCGATCTCTGGATTTTTTTTTATGCCCTTGCTCTGCAATTTTGTTGATGTGTATCTGCATTTCACTATCATGCCCTTTCTCTATGATTTGGTTTTCATGCCCTTGTGATCTCTGCATTTCATTGTTGTGCCCTTGCTTTATAATTTCATTTTCATTCCCTTGCTCTTTGCTTTTGTTGCCATGTCATGCCCTTGTGATTTCTATGCCCTTGCTCTACAATTTCATTGTTGTATCATGCCATTTCTCTATAATTTTGTTGTCATACCCTAGCTCTATGATTTTCTTCAAGGGAGCTATGTAAATGTTCATTTCTTTTCCTTCTAAATAGGCATCTCTTTGTATGTCCTTCTAAACATGTATATTTAGAGATTTTTTTAAGGTGCTTATTACATCTTAGCACAATAGAAAAATTGATCCAGCTACATACATATTCCATAATCCAAATAATAAAACAATAAAACTCACTCAAATCGTGCTAAGTGATTTACCTCAAGATCCTCCACAAAATAATGTAGACTAGGAAAAGTGGGCAAAGTTTGCAAGAAACTTTACAAAAACATATCATAGCGGATATTTTTAGAAAGAAAAAAACCATAACCCAATTAAATGGATCTATTTGTTGATTAGCTGGCTTGATTATAAATTCTTATACAACTGTCATCAAATTAGGTACAATAAAATGAACAATCATTTGTTCCTAGCTAGCAAGATCAAATACATTTTTCCAAGGTGATAAAATTGCATATGCAAGGAATTGAAGAATAACTTTAGTGAAGAGTTGAGTGTAAGGAGTTGAAGAAGCAAGTTCTACTTCTGTGTAAATTTCATAATCACAAGGCACATTCCCTTGCAAAAGCCTCTTCCACAATGACATTACCTCTAAACCATGCATAGGATGTTGAAGTGGTTTCGAACCTCAAAACACTCGAATAAGTATTTGATACTTGGGATCATTGTAGAGAGATTGTGGAAATACTTGAAACACTCTTATAAGCATTTGATATTTGAATTGTAAATTCTCAAAGACACTTGCAAGTGATTCCAATGTCATAGTACCTACTACAACACTTTCCTAGATTATATCCAATGGCTCCCATAATATCCTCTATGTTGTCTAGTTGTTGCTTATGTCATGCAGTCTCTTTCTAAAGCCACTCCTTCTCCTTCTCTATCGTGCCTTAAATTTTTATTATCAAACTTCTAAATATTTACTTCTACCTTATCTAAAATAAACTTCACATTGTGTTGTAACTCTAGCATAGGTGTTTGATCATCAATAACTTTCATTTCAGCATTCACATTTTCAAGATTAGTCAACACCCTCACTTGTGGAGCTCTCATGTCAAGTACTTTCTATAATATTTCAACACCATGTTCTTTCTTCTGAGCTAACAATGCTTTAGGTGCATTTTCTTGTAAAACTTTAATTTTTTTGAACAATTGTAAACTCTTAGAAAGTGCATTGTTATTTTCATGTATGTATGTATATATAATAATGAATAATAATAATGTTTTCATGTATGTCAAAATAATAACTAACATTACCATTGGATCATCTAATAATGAAGTAATGAACCCAACTAATCAGCAACTAGACCAATTTAACTGGCGTTTCCAATGTCATAGTTCCCACCGCAACACTTTCCTAGATTCTATCCAATGGCTCCCATGATATCCTCTATGTTGTCTAGCTATTGTTTATGTTGTGCAGTCTCTTTCTAAAGCCACTCCTTCTCCTTCTCTCTCATGTCTTAAATTTTGATTATCAAACTTCTGAATATCTGCCTCTACCTTATCTAAAATCAACTTCACAGTGTGTTATAACTCTTGTAGAGGTGTAATTTCTTGTAAAACATTAATTTTGTTGAACAATTGTAAACTTTTAAAAAGTGCATTGTTTTTTTCATGTATGTATGTATGTACGTACGTACGTACGTATGTACGTATGTATGTATGTATGTATATATGTATATGTATGTATGTATATATGTATGTATGTATATATGTATGTATGTATATGTATGTGTGTATGTATCTATCTATCTATATGTATGTATGTATGGAGAGAGATCTTGTGGATTGTGGATTATGGATTATAAAAAAAATATTAAAAAAACACAACATTAATCATTCCCCATTTGTTTTGATTGATTGTGGAGAAATGCATGTGAAAGAGAGTGGAGAGCTCTAAACAAGGGTGAAGAGCTCTGAACGTTGGTCGAGATTAGTGGAGATTTAGGATTTTGTTGTCGTTCCCTTGTGATTGCTACATTTTGTTGTTGTTTTATGCCCATGTGATCTTCATGCCTTTGCTCAACAATTTTGTTCAAGGGGAGAAGAGGTACCTATGTAAATGTTCTCTTATTTTCCTTTTAAACATGTATCTCTTCTTCATATATAATAGCTTTGGTCAGATTCAAGGATAATTGATTATGATAATTGTATGCATATGTGCATGTATGTATGTATATCAATTCACCATGTAAACTGATTTACATGTATAAAATACACACGTGCATAGTACATGTGCTAGATTAAATTAATCATTCATGTCTTGAATTCACACAAGCAATTATCCTTGCATTCAATCGAAACTATTCATACCAAACTAAGTATGTAGAAACTTGTTCATGTTCGCATTCTTTAAATATCACATATATATAAATGAATAAAGTAATCTTAGGATATGACTTTTGTATTGATAAAAAAATGTTGATTTACAAATCTAGAAAAAAAAAAAGTGAAATAATGTTGATTTTTACACAATATTAGGAAATTGTATTTGGGAAAAAAGAGTACATTCATATTTCAATCAAAAATAAATCAAAAGGGGAAAAGAGACAAAGCTAGATACACAGAATAAACTAGAGAACCAAAATTAATGGCAATGTGCTTTAAAAATCCTTCACTATAATTATGCAAATGAAGTTTGCCTCTCAAAGCAACATGATTAAAAACTAACACGCTTTCTGTAAATAGTCTATTTCAATAACATTCTATAATACTCATATTTGGTTCTCTTTCATCATGACAAAAGGTGGTAAAGGGATCACTTGATGTGTGTAGATGAGTGATGGGACATTTTCTTCAGTAGGAAGGTAGTCAAAAATCAATAAATAGTAATGGGTGGAAATCAATTCTAACCACCTGAATAGTAATCCAAAAAAAAGTGATAGTGATAGATTTGAAAGGCATATGGAGGTGACCTTTACCTTTAGAACTAGTCGATAGAAAAAGGCTCTTTTTGGACCAGTGTAGGACAAAAGGCTAAAAATGTTGCTCAAATGCCCAATACCAAGAGTGGTGAAAGAAGCTAAGGAGATAATTGGAGAGCGATTTCAAAATTCCACACAAATTTGGAAGATTAACATGGACATTGTGGCAATCATAATTGCATGGGGGATAGAAATTGCAAGTTGGTGGATGAGGTGGAGTGGGTAACGAAAAACTTGTTCTCGACTAATTTAATTATGGGAATGGAATCCCTTTTAGAATGGGCATGGCCAGGGAAAGGCTTTAACTACAATGAGTGTTATGAAAACTATGAAGAAGGAATGAGAAGAGGTAGAGTGGGATTCCTATGGTGGCCAACAGGAGTGGATAAGGAAGCTTACAAAGAAAAAACAAAGCTGGCATGGGAAAAATTTGTGGCAAAAATAGAAAGCTTACTAGAGGAGAGTGGGCAGAGGGTTAGAGGATTTTTCGTAACTCACCCAAGGAAGAGAAGTTCCAGTGAAAGAAGTATAAGGAGGATGGATAGGGTGAAATTCCCAATGCAGGTGGAAGAGTGATGAAGAAGGAGATGAAAATTGGCATTTTTGTTTCAAATTTTTTGTGTTTGAATGTTGATGGGCACGGTTAAAAGTGACAAAGGAAGGGATTTTTTTTAGGATGGCAAGGGAAATAGGAAGCAGAGCAGATCAATTCAAAGATAACATAGATAGTTTTTGAGGGCAAGTTTTGGATGACTGGAGAGATTAGAGCAAAGGAATGTGTGCATGAAAATGGTCGAGATGAGGCAAGGACCAAGCGATGGCATGGAAAGTGGAAAACCAAAAAAGTAAAAATGAATAGGTGGCAAATATTGTTTTCTTTTTTATGTTTATGGTGATAGCCAATTATTATTAGCCAAGATGTATTTGGGATGGTTTTATCATGGTAGGGGGTTTAGGGGAAAGATGAAAGTTTACTTGTATACATTAGATGGTTTCTAGAAAAGGAACATGTATGTGAAAAGGAAGGCTATATTTCGAAGCCCATATGTAAATCTATAAAAATAATATTTTAATAGTATATTAAAAAAACTCATTACCTACCAAAATAAAAATACTCATATTTGGCACAAAATCGAAGCAAATCTTCAACTTAAGTTAAATATTGCAAAGACAATCATTACCTTGTTTAGAGGGATTGTCATATGCAGGATTATTTAAATTAAGAAAGAAATTACATAGCAAGCGTGGTCAAAATTTATATATGTGATTTCATTACCATGCCTACACTTGCGCTTCAAAAAATTTCTTGAAATATACAATAAAATAAGTTGAGTAGGCTATTGAATATTCATGCATTTGTCCCTTTAATTACCATTGTGGAGGTGCTTTAATTCCTTTCACACTCAACTACTTTGTAACCGTCCATGCAAACTTCAGACTCAGTAATGGAGAATTCAATAAAGCTTCCTTAGTCTATTTTTCCTCCATAAATATTATAAAATAAGAGTTGTACTATAACAGGTGCATTATTATTAAATATATTTCAACTATAATTCTTTCTTTCTCATAATAGCTTTATTATGAAATATTTCAAATATTCAATATGATTGTTTGGATCACCTTTTTGTAATTAGGAACTCAATAATAGCTGACAACAATGATAAAACTTGCTAGTTCTTGTTTCAGTTATAAAATTAATTAAATTGAGTTATGTTAATGTTCAGTATTATTAATATGACTTATCTACCATTTTAATATACATGACATTAAAATGACTGTCAATTTTTTTTAAATGCTATAAAATTAATATCGATGAATTCTTCCACTGTAGAAAGCCTCTCAGTTCAATTATCTCTTGGTGATTGAGTAAAGTTCAAATATAGTTTTCAAAGGTAAAAAATTGCATATGTATATGTATGTATGTATGTATTTATCTATATATGTATATATGTATCTCTACATCTTTACATTTCTTTATTGTGCTCATGTGATCTCTGTATCTTGTTGTCATGCCCTTGTGATCTCTGCATCTCATTTTCATGCCCTTGTGATCTTTGTATGTGTATGTATGTATGTATGTATGTATGTGCATATATGTCTATACATACATATTTACATACATACAAAGAGACACACATATGTGTGTGTATGTATGTATATATATACATACATATACATAAAGAGAAGCTTCTCTAATCACTTGTTGGGGGAATATAAAGAGATGCATGTTTAGAAGGGAAAAAAAGAACATTTACATAGGTACCTCTTCTCCCCTTGAAAAAATTGGTAGAGAAAGCACTACTACATTTGGGCCTAAATTACACCACAAATTACCAAAAGCAAACATGAAAATCACCACAAATTACATTGTTGTCGCAATTTGACCCCAAATGTTGTGGTGCAAAGGGCACATAGATCACAAGGGCATGACGTGGCAATGAAATCATAGAGCAAGGACACAAAGATCACAAGGGCATGACAAAAAAATGCATAGATCACAATGGCATGGCAATGAAATGCACCAATCACAAGGGCGTGACAATGAAATCATAGATCTTCACTGATCTCTAGCAAGGGCATGATAGCAAAATGCATAGATCATAAGGAAACAACAACAAAATGTTGTGATCATAAGGGCATGGCAATGAAATCTCCAACATTTTGAGCTCAGAATTCTCCACCAACGTTCAAAGCTCTCCACCCTCTTTCGTGCACAACTCTCCACAATCAAAACAAATGGGGACTAATTTATGTCATGTTTTCTTTTCTTTTTTTTAATCTAAAATCAACTTCACATTGTGTTGTAACTCTAGCATAGGTGTCTAATCCTTGATAGATTTCATTTTAGCATTTTAACATTCATATTTTAAAGCTTCCTCTACATTATATGTTTGGTTTATCAATGATTACATCCAATTCTATTATAGTGCATCTCAACTAGCTACTTTAATGGTTCACTCACCCATATATCTCTAGACTATGCAAGCACTTGTTTTACAAAACCTAGATAGATAACTTGAAGACCATCATGTGTGTGTCCCAACAATGGAAGCCAAGGATGTAACCATGCATGTATTGGCATGCTCTCCCTGTGAGAATCCCAAGTATCTACTATTGATATTAATTTGGGTATTACTGTATGATCTAGAATGTTATGAAGTATTGAAGCTAGTAGTAACATCTCCCATGTCTCCAAAAAATGTAGCATAGGTTTAGGGTCCCTTGGCTCCCAGGAATTTGTAGCATAGGTTTAGGGTAGTAACTCCTTCCACTCAACTCTTCACTGAAGCTATACACTCAACAAGTTTTACATTTGAATAAAGAGTCACCTTATAGAATGAAGAATCTGTACTTGTGGTTTATCATAAGACATTTTAGCAGATGCAACCTAGTCTACCTGGCTTCTGAAAATAGAAGGCTACACTCTAAGTTTTAACATTAACTCGACTAGGCTATTTAGACCCATTGATTATTGTCACAAGCTTTTAAAAATAACTATATAAGGAGTGAATTAGGACATATGTCGGTTAACCTTACAGTAACTATAAAATACAACACAAAGGTTGCACCAAGGCATTATAGTATTTTAATTATAGAAATTCGCCTAAGTGGGTGCGTGATGGTGAAGAGTTGTATTAGGTGAGTAAAGCTCACTAGTGGTTATAGGAATATAGCTACATGAAAACAATTAAAAACCAAAACTACATATTTATTGGAGTGAGTAGTTCAAGCGTTTTGATCCTGTGGATACAGGTATGTAGGCAATCTGGTAGGTGGAGTATGTCTCTAGTGTGTAGATAACTTGGACATAGTTAGGTAGCACTTAACTATTTTAAGACATTATATGTTAACTCGTGAGGCTCATTCCCTTGCAGAAGCCTCTACCACAATGACATCACCTCTAAACCATGCAAAGCATGTTGAAGTGGTTCTCAACCTTGAAACACTCTTATAAGAAATGGCAAAGCAAATGCAGATGCAATAAATATATTACTATTATTTATGTATATGTGTGTATGTATATATATATATACATATATATGGACCAAGAAAAATGGGCAGATTTAATGTCATTGTTAATGGGCATTACATTTCCCCTACATACATTATATATGTATGTATGTATGTATGTATACACACACACACACACACATATGTATGTATATTGCCCATTAACTCTGCATTATTTGTGTGCAAGATTTTGAGGTAAGTCACTTAGCATAGGTTGAGTGAGTTTTATTGTTTTATTATTTGGATTATGGAATATGCATGCAACTGGATCAATTTGTCTGTTGTGCTAAGATCTAATAAGAAATTTTAATAAGATCTCTCTATATATACATACATACATACATTTATATGTATGTACATATATGTTTGTATGTATGTATGTATATGTATGTATGTATGTATGTATATGTATGTATGTGTGTGTATGTATGTATCAGTGGAGATGTAGGATTTTGTTGTTGTGCCCTTGTAATCACTACATTTTGTTGTCATGCCCTTGTGATCTTTATATCTCGTTGTCACACCCTTATGATCTCTACATCTCATTCATTTTATTGTACCTAATATGATGATAGTTCTATAGGAATTTGTAATCAACCCAACTAATTAGTAGCTAGGACCATTTAACTAGGTTATGGCTTGTTTCTTTCTAAAAATATCTGTTATGATATGTTTTTGTAAAATTCCTTATGAACTCTGCCTATTTTTCCTAGTCTGCATTATTTTTGTGGAAGATCTTGAGGTAAGTCACTTAGCACCTTTAAAAAGATATCTCTATATATACATACATGCAGATATGTATGTATGTATGTATGTGCCCTTGTGATCATTGCTTTTCATTGTTGTGCCCTTGTGATCTCTACATCTCGATGTCATACCCTTATGATCTCTATATATGTATGTATGTATGTATGTATATACATATATACATACATAGACACACATATGTATGTGTTTATGTATGTATATATGTATATAAACAAAGAGATCTTGGCACAACAGAAAAGTAATAAAACTCACTCAACATGTAGCATGGCCACATATGCGATGGCAATGCCTATTGGTAAGTATATTCCTCTTTTTCTCTCTCATTTTTTATGTGTTTATTTCACTTGAACTATTATTTCTTAGGGGGCATTTTGTAATATGAATTCATTTTATGCAAGAGGCAATGAGGACATTCTTGGATGTACCTATGTTAGATGTACGATAATTAGTAAAGAATTGTGATGAATTGCTTGTGATCAATGAAGATGGACTTCCCTTGAGAGTAGCAAGAGGCAATCATGAAATTCTAGGTACTTTAAAGATTGATCCTTTCATAAGGATTTTAGATGTTAACTGAGAATTTAGATGCTAGGGGGGGTGGGGCCAAATGAGCTTCGACCTTCACATGGTTGGCCTTGCTTAGTAGAGAATATTAAACTATTCTTGAAACCAATTGAAGCTCAACATTAACCTTATATGATTGCATGACAACTAACTATGTGAATCATTTGGTTTCACACAATGCAGAAGGAGGCCATAGTTCAATATGCAATCTCAATTCATATGCATACGACATCAGGTGCAGCTGAAAAATACGACAAGTTTGCATTTTTTCTTAAAGGTCTTTAATTAGGTATTTTAAGTTATAGACCATCACGAACATTCTCTTGGCCATAGCAACTAGAGTTCTAATGTTCATGATGGTCTATAATTTAAAAAACTTAATAGACCTATTAAATAAATATAATCGTGCTACATTTTCTTAGTTGTGCCTGTTGTCCATGCATATAGAATGTAGTTGCACGTGCATTCTCAATTCAGAGTGGCAGATTCTTATTTTGGATGCGACAAAAAAATGACATGCACCAGAAGATGGGAAAACAATGTCACTTCTATAGGTTTGGGAACCTTTTTGTACCTTAAAGATTGATCATTTATTAAATATTTTAAATGTTGGATGCCGGGGGGGACCAAATGAACTTCCATCTTCACGTGGTTCACCTTGCTTAGTAGAGAATATTAAACTATTCTCGAAACCAAGTGAAGCTCAATATTAGCCTATAATTGTATGACAACTAACTGTGTGAATCTATTTCAGGCAATGCAAAAGGATGTCATAGTTCAATATGCAATCTCAATTCATATGCATGTGAAATTAGGTGAAGCTAAAAAAACCCAACAAGTTTGCATTTTTGTTAGAGGTTTGCATAGACCTATTAAATAAATGTAAACATGGTGGGTTTTCTTAGCTCCTTCTATTTTCCATGCATACAGAATGCAATTGCATGTGCATTGTCGATTCAAAGTAGCAGAATCTTATTTTGGATGCTATAGAAAAATGACATGCACCAAAAGTTGGGAAAATGATGTCACTTTTGCAAGTCTAGAACCTTTTTTGTACTTTAAATATTGATCCTTTCTTAAGGATTTTAGATGTTAATGAGGAATTTAGATGTTTGGGAGGGGGTGCAAATCAGCTTCCACCTTCATGTGGTTGGCCCTTATTAGTAGAGAATATTAAACTATTCTTGAAACCAAGTGAAGCTCAATATTAACCTATGATTGCATGACAACTAATTGTGTGAATCTACTATGAGCTATGAGAGCATCATAGCTGACTTTGAGCCAAAAAATAATTATTAATATGGCAAGTCATTGCAATTGTGATGGCGATGGCTAGCCATCGCTCTCACCGAATTATTGTCACATACCTACCACTCTCACTAAATTGTTGTCACATACTCATCACTATTGCTACGTGTTGCCCAAGTTTTAGTTCATATTGTTTGCCTTAAGGTTTTGAGTCAAGTCAATTGTCAAAGTAATGATTATGAGTCTAGATTGCCTATAGGATGATCTTTCTTCTCATCATTCCTTTGATCTAACCTAATGCAAAAAATCATGTGAGTAATGCATAAGTCCAAAGCTAGGTGATTAGAGTTTGGAGGGTTTTTTATGCATTTCCTTGATGAGAATAAGGCCCAGATTTTCTACTAGTTCATATTTTCTTGCTCCTAACCATGTGAAAGACAAAGATTTATGGCAGCCCCTCATGAAAATATTCCTATAAATCTCTAAGAAACCCTAATTTTGTGTCCAAGTGTTCCATTAAAGACATAATGTAGGTAAAACAAAGAAATCATGAGCATATACAAAGCAAATACAGTAGAGGAACATCGAAGACCAAGCTTGAAGATAATATATAGATTGTGAGAATGAACTACAAGAAGATCAGTTGAATTTGATGCAAAATGAATACTTAAAAATACAGAAATGGAAAAGAAAACAGTCAAAGGAGGTGAAGACCTAAGTTGAAATTGAATCGACAAATCAAAACACATCTAATTGTCCACATCACCAAGCTAAAAAGTCAATTGAATGAGAGAACGTATGCTATTGGCCAGCTAAAAAGTCAGATGCTTACGTATCATATTAGGTCTTGTTCAAACAAAAACTAAATGCATCTTATTAACCATCAAATCAAAGAGGATCTATGGAGGTTATTATGTCACTATATAAAGATGCTCAACCGTTATTCATAGTGACATAGCAACATGAAGGCACATATTTGGTAGGCCATCATCTCTTATAAAGAACCATTAGAATCTGGTCACAAGGTGCTAATGAGGCAAAATAGTCTAACATCAGACAATAAAGTATTGCCACAGGTATGCCATGAGGTATATAACTAGAAGGTGGACCCATAATGCAAAGGGAAACTAATGAGTTAAATTCTTTAAATGATCACCGTCAGATTAGAAAGAGATCCATAGATGTTGCTATCTTGCTATACAAAGTTGTTTGACCATTATTCATAGAGACATGGCGACAATTTGGCACAGGGAACTATGAGGCCAAATTTAGTTTGTAAGCCAAAAAAGGAAAGTGGGTTCTAGATTGGTGTACTGCGATTGGATAGATTCTTTAACACTGGCAGAGGTGGGTTAGTTTTGCAAGCACCATCAGATCTTAAAAGATCAACGCTTCTCACTATGTCACTATGGAAAGATGCGTAGAAATCTTAGTGACAAAGTGACAAGAGGGACCCACGGTAGAAAATATAAAGGAAGCCATAACATTTAAATCATGATCATTAATTTGAGATCAATGGCCAGAATTTAAAAACATAGTGACCATTGTAATATGAAATATATGTATTTGGTGTGAAACAACAGAAGATGAAGAAAATAGTGTTATCACAAAGTTTTCTAAAGATTGCAAGAAGTTGAACAGTCATGGAGAGTTTTCAAGAATATCTCTGATTCAGAATCATCAATAGAAGAGATAGCACATGCTCATATCACGATATAAATTGGATATTTTCATATTTTATTCTTTATTATATGACTGTTTCTCTACCAGAATTTAGAAATGATAACAATAGACTATAAATGTAACCTCATTTGAAAATACAAAGGTCAGAAAAATTGATGGTGAATGAGTCTATAATTCTATTTACTTTATGTTTACTAGTCATGTTTTATTGCCCATTTTTAGATTAATTCTACATACAGAGTTAAAGGACAATTGTATGTGAACCTGTGATAATCAGGTGGATCCCATTTCTTTTTTATGTTTGCAATGAAAGTGATTCCATATACTTTCCTCATAAATGATTATGCTTCCTATCTTATTCATTTCATATAATGTTAGATAGTTTCATTGAGAAATGAAAGATAAATGTATATGAATCTATTAGTTATTGGTTGGATTCCATTTCATTCAAGGCTGATAGTGAAAGCAATTCCATTTCCCCTCATGTGTTTATCTCTTCATTCCTCTTTTGCATTTAGATGGTAAATCTGCACTTAGAAGTAGGAGTAGATGTTAGAAGAACTTCGAAGTAGCTTGTGATATCCATTCCACTAGGTGATATAAGTTGCCCAAATCTATTTATGCCTGGGGTGTTTGTAGTTATGAATATCCTGGTTTATCCTTTTTTTCTCTCAAGTTAAGAGCATACCCCATATCCCAATTATCTATTAAAAACAAAATTCATTGCATGTATTAAATATAAGGGAGTTGCACCTTACAATTCAGAGGGCAGTGATATAACACATACACTGACCCATTTATTAGTAACATCATTTTGTTTCCTCACATTTTGGCCATCTAGAGTCAAGGTAAAGCCAAGTTAGCAAGAGGGAAAAACTATTAACCAACACTACAGCATGTGTCAACAGCTAATTGTCACTCCCACAACATTGTTGTCCCTTTCCGTCACAATTGTGATAGTATATAGATGAACTCTTGGTCTAGTCTTGTTCTAAGACATTATAGCTTTATCCATCACAATTGTGACAGATTCCCTTGCCATCACAATTTGTGACAGTAAAAGTCTAACGCCTATCCGACGGGAGCCAAATCGTGATGGTGTCGCTTGGGTGACAGATGGTTGTCGCAATTACAATGGCCTATCATCGTAATTCGGGCCCAAATGTACTAGTATGTGGCTTCCAATTGTTCTATGTACCTTTCATGAAGAAGAGAACAAGAAAAAAAATCTATAAAAGTTGTCTTTAATAGATGTGGCTGCTAAATATGTTAATTAAGAATTAAAACCATAAGTCTACATTGATTTCCTTCATTATAGGCATGTTTATTGATTACAATTGTTAATCATTACAATAAAACTTGTTGAGATAATGGGTGTTGAACACATTGGATAATATTGTTATGTTGTATTATTTTATTTTATTATGTAATGCTACACCTAGATGAATGTGCAACATGTAAAGATTCCCATGAGATATACTTGATGAATTGTATTATAACAGTGTGATAATATTTCATGTAATTATTTAATATTGGGGAAAAGAATTAAATTTACAATATTAAGTGTGGGGTCAATGGGTTAGGTAGCACATGGTTTATGTAATACCACTTGGTGGTTTTGTGGGACTTTATACTATATAAGTAGCCACAAGGGTAATTGTAGAGTGAGAAGACAAAAAAAGGGCAAAAAGGAAAGAGTCAAGCAGAACAAGGCCTGACAAGTTAGCCAAGGAAGCATTTGTGAAGGTTGGAAGCATGGCATGGGATGTGTGGATTCATGCTTATTCACATGGATTGCTTAGTAGTGGCTATGGCATTGAAAGCTTCCATGATTGTATTGCAATGGTGTTTTTGTTGAATAATACATGGTGATGGATGTTTTTGGAGTTTGAGTTTTTCCCTCAATGAGGGTTTCCCAAGGTATATCTTATGTCACATTTTTTTGGGTATATTGTCTATTCTCTTGCATGTGGATTTTAATTGCATATTTATTTCAAATCTATTATGGGTTATGTGAAAATAGTTATATTCTTTGTTGCAAGTTTTCTTACAAGTGGTATCAGAGCTATGGTTTTATTATTGTAACCCTAGATTAAATTCATAGGAATTGATGAAATGTTAAAAGAAAGAGCAAGATATATGAGTTGTTTATTGCAGATCTAAGGGTTTTGGGTTTGTTGTTATGATGGGATATTGGTAGATTTTGGGCATGTGAAATTGTTGGACAATTTTTTTTTGAATGTTTCATTTAAATGAGGGTTTTAGGGGGAGCTTGCAGAAATGACCTCCTAGGTAAAAACAAACCTCACCATTGGATCTAGGTTGATGTTTCCATAGATTTTGATATATAATATGTCCTAGTTTGGCCATGTTTAGAAGAAATAAAAGAGTTTTTTAGTTTCATCCCGTAATGGCCATCAAAATTAATCTCGTCAAAATTTTTTTTACAATATATATATATATATCAGTGAAAATGGTAAAAAGGCTATCTTAGTAAAACGGTCATAACTTTCTATTAGGATATCAGATTTTGGACTTCTTATAGACGTTGGAAAGCTAATTCAGAGCACTACAACTTGGTGTAAGTTTGGTTTTGTGATTTTGACTTTTTTTAGGTTGTAAGAGCCTAAAACTTAGATGTTGTTTATTTTAAGCATAGATTAGGGCATAACTTGTGCATATAAAGTCAGATTTTAGACTTCAAATAGTCAATAGAAAGCTCTTGGAGAGATCTATATATTGGTTTAGATTTGGTGCAGGTTTCACATGCATGGTTTATTTGGTGATATATTGATTTGAATAGTTTATGGTATATATTGACTATGGTAGCATTATGAGTTTATGACATTGTTTATTTGATATCATTGTTTACTCAATTCATATTTCATATTGGTCTCATGATGATATGGTTATTAGTGTTTGGTTTGGATATGTATGACAACTTGTTGGGTCTAAAAATTGTGTAGCTTTGTAAGCGGTTTATACTTACAGGTTGCATTTATGGCTTGGTTATGGGTTATCTTTGCCCATTGATCTTTCGTTATTGATGCAAATTCAAATTGATGACTTGGATTTGAGTTGTCTATGCCCTAAGTCAAATGATTTGCTACTTTTTTCTTCATGTAGAAGGGATGAGATTTTGTTACTAGGTACAATCATGGTGTAGGATTGTGGTTGACTATTTTATGCTAATAGGTTGGACACTTTGAGAGTCAAATGCTTGGTTCATGGATGTGATTATGGTGCCATGGATTTTGGCATCACATAATTGGATATACAAGAACATCCTTAATGTTCATTGGTTTGGATTCTTGATTTGGTTATGGTGGTATATCTTATTGATTAAAGATCATGGTTATTTGGTTTCTTTTGAGGAGCTCATGATGTGCACTTTGAGTTCTTTGATGGTTTTCTGCCTTGGTTGATTCACATGGTTAGAGGATTATTTTTCATCATGATGTCATGGATAGCTTGGATACACAGTTTAGTGGGATCTTGTGATAGTGATGAGGTGATAGTGCAAGATTAGTTCTTGGTTTGATTTGTATCTTCTTGGTTTGGAGATATTGGTTTCACTTGGTACTGACACTTTGGTTGTGTGTATAGACCTAGAGGATCTTCATGGAGGAGAGGAATTTTATGATGTCTTGGTACCATGGTTGAGTGGGATTTTTTAGCATTGATATATTTATTGAGTGTTTGCAAATGTTGGAGGTTTGTCTTAGATCCTGTTGTTGCAAAAGCGTCTTTGACATTTGCATAGTGCACTTGTTATCTTCATAATGTATGAAGATGGTTAGATCTTGAGGACTCATGAAGTTCTTAATTATCTTCATGGTGTGTGGAGATGGTTCTTCATGGTATGTGGAAATGGTTTTTCTTCATGGTGTGTGGAGATGGTTGCGGCTTGAGGACTCACAGGCTTCTTGGTAAAGGTATGGTTTATGCTTTCATTTGACATGTTATCCTTGGTATGAGGATGGCTTCATTTTATGTCATGGTATACTCTTGATACGCATTTAGATTTGTGACATGTTATAGTATGTTCATATGGAGCATGTTATCTCTTTGGTTGAGATGGTTGGATCATGTTGTCATGTTTATGTTCTTAAGGCCATGGTTGGAACTTTGACATTGATCTTGGTTTAGTTTCTTGGTATTGAGTACATTAATCATAAGTTAGATACTTCATGATATTGCTATGTTTCATTTGGACTTGGCATGGATTGATTGGTTACATGTACTTATGGATACCTAGAGACAGTGGTGATGTTGATTTCTCTTAGATTAGAGAAGTATTTGTTGGGATGGTTGATGGTTTTAGCAAGAAGTCCAAGGGGCATTCACTTGATATGGACTTGAGAGGAGATTGTTCTTAGATGATTCTTGGTTGGAGACTTGGATATCTTGATGAACATTCTTATTCCCCACTCTTGGTCTATTCGACAATTTTTCTACTTGAGAGGTATAGCCCATTATTTTTTCAAGTGCATTATGTTCATGCTTGTCTTTCATGGATATGGATCTTGAGCTATGGTACATGAGTTAGTTCTGGAGGGTTCATTTGAGAGATGGTTTAGCATTGGTTATCTCCATTTTCATATGTTTTTATGTTGGTTAAGTTTGGGAGATGGTTTTATATTGGCATATTCCTTAGATTAGGAATGGTTTATGAGTTTGATCTTCTTGTGAGAGGCTTACATCCATGATTAGTTATATAGTATGATTTGGATGTTGTGGCTTCTTATTGAGGTTTTACAAAGGAGATCATACTTCCATAGTTTACATCTAGAGGTGTGTGTAGAAGGACATGATACAGGTTATGATTTGCATGGTTTTTCTTTAGTCTTGGTTATCTTCCTAAATGTTCAGTTTTGCTTACATTGGATTTGAGATTGGTTGGAGATTGTGATCACTGGTTTGTGCTCATGTATGTCATGTGAGAGATGACATGGTTATTCCTTTATCTATTTCTTCTATTGGTTGTAGAGTATTTAGGAGAGCATTGGAGACTTGTTATGAGAGTTATTCTTGTAGATTATTGGTTTGTGTATTGTGGATGTCCTTGAGACTACATGGATTCACTTCTTTAAGATGTTGTGAGTAGATTGGTTATAGATTTGATATTATCTTTTGTTGTGGGAGCTTCTTGATATATATGTGGCAAGTATTGCTATTGAGGCTTGTGATTGCAGGTTACATATTGGATATGTTGATGATGTGAGATTCACTTGGTATACCTTTGGAGGTATGGATAGTTGGATGGGTTTGGCACTTGTTGTGGGTGTTATTTCAGCTATGAATATTTTGACAAATATGGATACATGTGATTACCTTTGGATCAAGTTTTTGTGCTTGTCATTTTAGTTGGTACAAGAGTTAGTGAATTTCTAATGCGACGGGTTGGGTGGCTTTCTCTTTGGATGACTTCTATGTATGTTTGGTGGTAGTGGCATAATAGGAGGTAAGATCATTCATGTTTGAGATGTTGGATACTTTGATTTTGTTGTGGGTACCAAGATGGACCACATGGTGTGATTTGTTCAATGATGGCGGATGTGCTAAGAGGGATTGTTCCCTTATTCATTTATGTGCTACATATTGACCTTATGCAATGTATACAACAAGCGAGAGGTTGTTGAGATAATGGGTGTTGCACACATTGCATAATATTGTTATTTTGTATTATTTTATTTTATTATGTAATATTGCACCTAGATAGACATGCAACATGTAAAGATTCCCATGAGATATAGTTGAGTTGTATCGGAACATTGTGATAATATTTCATGTAATTATTTAATATTGGGAAAAAGAAATAAATTTACAATATTAAGTGTGGGGTCAATGGGTTAGGTAGCACATGATTTTAGCACACGGTTTATGTAATACCACTTGGTGGTTTTGTGGGACTTGCTACTATATAAGTAGCCACAAGGGTAGTTGTAGAGTGAGAAGACAAAAAAGGGCAAAAGGGAAAGAGTTGAGTGGGACAAGGCTCGATAGGTGAGCCAAGGGAGCATTTGTGAAGGTTGGAAACATGTCATGGGATGTGTAGATTCATACTTGTTCACATGGATTGCTTAGTAGTGGTTATGGCATTGAAGGCTTCCATGATTGTATTGCAATGGTGATTTTTTTGAATAACACATGGTGATGGATGCTTTTGGATGCTAGGTTTTTCTCTTAATGAGGGTTTCCCAAGGTGTATCTTGTGTCACATTTTTGTGGGTATGTTGTCTATTCTCTTGCATGTGGATTTTAATTGCATATTTATTTCATATCTATTATGGGTTATGTGGAAATGGTTATATTCTTTGTTGCAAGTTTCCTTACAAAACTTGCATTAGCACTATTAAAAATTCAACAATATATAATGTTCTTACATCATCAGGGAGAAATATTTTGTATAAAGTTGATTCTTATCTATTCTTTCACACTTTTTACATCATCTAAATATTTGTGTTGGGACTTAGAATTCCCCTTTCATGAAAAGATACAATTAATTTTTTTCCACAATTCAAGTCATTTTAAAAATATATATCCCAATTTTGACCATAGTTCTACTCCAAATACTCCAACACTAAACCCAAATTGCATACTTCCCTTAACCATCTCCCTTAGTTTAGTGTAACATTTAACCACTTATCAACCTTAACCATAACAATAAGTGTCATATAAATGAAATTATAAACCTTGGATCCTAACTCGAACTCTAACTCTACTTGTGACTGTACTAAACATTTAGTAAATTATATACATAATCTTAACCTTATATTTACTACTAACTAGAAATAATATTATATTTTTAATGAGGAATATATATATATATATATATATATATATATATATATATATATATATATATATATATATATATATATATATATATATATATATATATATATATATATATATTAGGGGGTGTATCTAGAGAGTAGGGAGAGAGATTAGAGGGTATATCTAGAGAGAGGGAGGGGGGAGACATAGAGATTAGGGGGTGCATCTAGAGAGCAAGTAGGAGAGAGAGAGAGAGAGAGAGAGAGAGAGAGAGAGAGAGAGAGAGAGAGATGTATCTAGAGAGTAGGGAGAGAGATTAGAGAGTGTATCTAGAGTGAGCAACGGGGGAGAGACAGAGATTAGGGGGTGCATCTAGAGAATAGGGAGGGAGAGAAAGATTAGGAGGTGTATCGAGAGAGAGAGAGAGAGAGAGAGAGAGAGAGAGAGAGAGAGAGAGATGGTTGGGTAAACATCCTGAAGTAAGAGGAATAGTTATGAATGTTGTAGATCATCTTCATGGGGGTGGTGAAGGAAGAGCTCCAATTGATTTTTAAAAAAAACCCTGACCCCTTGGGGAATTTCAATTTCATTACAGAACGGTTTAGAACCTTGGGTTACAAATTGGTGGAATACTGGTCAATCAAAAAAAAAATTGATTATTTACAAGAAGAAGACACTATAAAAAAAAGTTTGAAAAAATGGAGGAACTCTTCTTGTTATAAATAATGATGGAAGATTCTTTGGAAACACATGAGAGAGAGAGAGAGAGAGAGAGAGAGAGAGAGAGAGAGAGATTAGGGGGTGTGTCCAAAGAGAAGGGAGCGAGACAAAGAGATTGGGGGTATATATAGAGGTGTGTGTGTGTGTGTGTGTGTGTGTGTGTGTGAGAGAGAGAGAGAGAGAGAGATTAGGGGTTGTATCTAAAGAGTGATGAGGGAGGGGGAGAGAGAGAGAGAGAGAGAGAGAGAGAGAGAGAGAGAGAGAGGGAAGGCTTGGGATAGGGAGGGAGTACATTATTAAAAATGTTAATAATATGTGTCATAATTACACTAATCATGAGCATTATAATATAACTAACCCACATTAAAAATTAACTTGACAATTACCCTAACACTGATCTAAAGTTTAATAATAGCACTAAGCTCAACTGTAATCATAGTACTAACCTCAAAAATAATCTTAACCACAATAATACCATAAACCTTGACTCTAACTCTAATCCTAACTCCAAATCTACCTCTAACTCTAGCTCTAATTATAACCCTAACCCTAATGCTAACCCTAAATCTAATCCTAACCCTAATCCTAGCTCTAACCCTAACTTTAACTCTAATTATACCCCAAACCCTAAGCCTGTATAACCCTAAATCTAATCCTAATTCAAACCCTAACCTTAACTCTAACTCTAACCCTAACTCTAACTTTAACTTAAACCATAACTCAAATTATATCCCTAACCCTAACCTGACCTTAACACTAACTCTAACCTTAATTACAACTCTAACCCCAATTCTAACCCTAACACAATTTCTAGCTCTAACTCTAACCTTAACCCTAACCCTAAATTGAACCCTAACCCAACTTTACCTCTAACTCTTACTTTAACCCTAACTCTAACTTTAGCTCTAACCCTAACCCTAACCCCAATTATAACCCTAACTCTAACTCTAACGCTAACGCTAACACTAACACTAATTGTAACCCTAACCCTAATGCTAACCCTAACTCTAACTATAACCTTAAGGCAAAACCTAACTCTAATCCTAATTCTAACCCTAACCCTTATTCTAACCCTAACTCTATCTCCAAGTCTAACTCTAACCATTACTCTAACTCTAATTCTAATTCTAACTCTAACTCTAATTTTAATTCTGACCGTAACCCTAATTCTTACCCTTACCCTAACCCTAACTCTAACTAGAACCCTAACTATATTTGTAACCCTAATTCTAACCCTAACCCTAACCCTAACTCTAACTCTAGCTCTAACTCTAATTCTACCCCTAACCCTAACCCTATATAACCCTAACTATAGCTCTAATCCTAACTATAACCCTAACTCTAACTCTAATTCTCACCCTAACACTACTTCTAACTCTAACTCTAACATTAATCTAACCCTAACCCTAACCCTAATTCTAATCCTAACATTGAATCTAACCCTAAATCTAACTCTATCTCTACTCTGACTTTATATCTAATTTTAGCTCTAAATCTAACTCTAACACTAACTATAACTATAACTATAACTCTAATTGTAACCCTAACCCTAACTCTAACTCTAGCCCTAATCCTAACCCTAACACTATATATAACTCTAACTTTAACCCTAACTCTAATCCTAATTCTAATCCTAACCCCAAACCCAATTCTAACCATAACTCTAACACTAACCCTAACTCTAAGTTCTAATCCTAACCCTAAATCTAACCCTAACGCCAACTCTATGTCTAACTCTTAACTCTAACTTGGACCTTAACTCTAACCCTAACCCTAACCCTAATCTTAACTCTATCCCTAACCCCAATTCTAATCCTAATCTACCTCTAACTCTAACTAACACAAACACAAACACTAACACTAACACTAACACTAACTCTAGCTCTAACTCTAACTCTAACTATGATTGTAACCCTAACACTAATGCTAACCCTATCTCTAACCCTAATGCTAATCCTAACTCTAACCCTAACTATAACCCTTACTTTAACTCTAAACCTTATTCTAACTCTAATTCGAACTCTAACTCAAACCCCAACTCTAATTCTAATCTTAACCCTAACTATATTTGTAACCCTAATTCTAACCCTAACCCTAACTATATTTGTATTCCTAATTCTAATCCTAACCCTAACCCTAACTCTAATCCTGATCCTAACTCTAACCCTAACAATAGCCCTAACCCTAATAGTAGCCCTAACCCTAACCCTAACCTTAACCCTAATCCTAAATCTAAATCTAACTCTAACTCTAATCCTAACCCTAACTCTGGCTCTAATTGTAACCTTAACCCTAATAATAGCCCTAACCCTAACTCTAATTAAAATCCTAACCCTAATTTTAATCTTAATTCTAACCCTAACCCTAACCTTAACTCTAACCCTAACCATAACTCTACTCCCAAATAAAAAAATTTACATAACAATATTCTTAAAAGAAAAATAAACTTAAGTGCTGCAAATAAACACCATATATAGAATTTAAAGATAAAATGTTAAAGAATAATTGTATAGTAATTTATATAACTACAATTTTATAGCAACTTTATACAACCATATTTATAAATAAATAAATAATTTGATACTTACCTTATCAAAATTAGAAAAATTTAAAAATACTTTTTGTATTGCGCATGACTGCCACTAGCTCTCTCTCTCTCTTTCTCTTTCACACACACACGCACATGTGTGTGTATATATATATATATATATATACACACACACACACACACGTGTGTGTGTGTGTAAGAAATCCTTCTCAATGAGTCTATTTTCAAAAATCCCAACTCTGATTAAAATAACCTTGGGATTAAATGAAAATAGGCACCTCGAGAATGATTACTCATATATATAAGCTAGTGTTATGTTTATTAGATGCACTTGTGTATGATTCATAACTTTACTCTAAAAATGTATATTTAATGCATATTTTATCCTTTGTTCTAGGGGTTCCATTGTGGAGCATTAAGTTACGATTGAACTTGTTAATTTGATGCCCAATATTTTAAGCAATATTGAACCAATACTTATAACTTTAAAGTTGTTATTGTTGATAATGGCTACCCAATCCATATGATGCTACATTAGTGCAACTATGAAACATAACTTAATGCACAAGCATTAGTCTCACTTTTTTGGTGGTAACTTTTTGGATACTTAGAAGAGTTGCTGTAAAAATAGGAATGATTTGAAATTTGTACATAACATTTTGATAAGTGCGAAATTGGGAAGCTCAATTAGAAGATCGTCTTCCTTATATAATAATCATTTATTTTGATCATTATATTTTACTAATCCTATGTATTTAATTCGAATCATTTAAAAACTCCTATTTTATAGGATAGATTTTAAAACTTACAATTATAATTTTAAATGAAAATATTTAAATAAAATTGGACAACCAGCAAATTGTTTTACACAGTATCATACATAAAACTGTTCAGGAATTGCCTTGAATTGATCGGAAAATTACCGTTCCTAACATCCTATGGTCCGTCTGGTTAAAGTCTTTATTATTTCGAATTGACTTCATCTTTTCCATGCTCTTTACTCATTATGGTCCTTGGGAGTAAACTCTGGCTCTGATAAATGATATAGAATAAAATCAAGTTAAATTCAAAATAATTAATTCTATGATCAGCAGCAGTCCTGCAGACCACGTGCTGTGTACGTTTTAGCAGGAACGACTCGTCTTTTTCGAAAAGGAAATGAAAGATGAAAAATAGTTGAAATTTTACATCAAATATTATACTATTACGAGTGAAGGAATTAATTTAGCAAATTTAAAAAATCTAGTATTAAATTTGTTTAATATATAAATGTAAATATGCCATGTAATCTGTGATAATCATGTGATATCAAATTTAACTTCAACGTGATCCAATCATATTTCCAAGGATCTATACCTTATAATTCTGTCTGATATAAAGACAGAGGATCTAATTATACCTTGAGAAACTTGACTTTTAATCCACTTTATATAAAATAGAGAAGATCCAATCATAGCTCCCAAGAAAATTATAGCTTTCAATCAACTACAGGAACGTGAATATCTATGTAATCAATGTTTTCTTTAAACTCTTTATTACAGTAAACTATGAGTAGGTCCAGTTAATAGAAGTTTAAACTTGAAAAGAATTGACTGGTAAGTCAATATACAATTCCAAGAGAACCAATACGGCCGATTGCATATGACGCAACGTGAAAAGATAATAGCCATAACTAATACAGTGCGAGTTCCATGATTGAATTTGGGTAATTTGTACTGCACGGTCTTAATTTGAATGACAAGGAGGGATGCAGCTGCAATCAAAATGTTGGTATGCCCCACTGGGTCCAACTTTCTTTAAACAAAGCAGCAGACATGCCTAACGTGCAGTTCTGGTCACAAAATTCCATGTTCATACACAGAAAAGCAGTCTATAAAAAGAAAAGATGAAGTTTTAAATCAAAGAAGCTTTTACCCACAATACGGTTCCCAAAGCCACTTTAGAAATTATCTCTCTTTGAACTGAGAGGCCAGAGCCAACCCTTCCCCACAATAAAAGGACTATTCGCTTTTCTAGTGTTTCCCTGAATACACCTGTAAAGCAAAGCATCAACTCTTTTTATAGCGATTTTGATGCTTCACAAATGGTACAGATTCAAACTCGGTACCTAGTCGTGCCTACAGGAGAAAAGACAGCTTTTATAATGTTAAATGAAAAAAAGATCATTGCTTTTATTCTGTTATCTACATCTTCATCACACTATGTGATAGAATAGGGAAATCAATTAACACAACAAATTCAGAAACATGCATAACATAAATACACAATTGCTAATAAAGTGCCGATATGCTCTATTCAAGCAAAATTTACCGATGTTACAAATACACAGAATACAAATGATTTCTCACTCAGACAATATTTCTTTGTTAGGTAGTGTACAATTCAATCAGACATATTTCGCATACAACACAAGAAAATCATAACCCATGAGATGAATCTTTCCCAATGAGCAATTTTGACATGAGCCTCGAAACAAATTTCCACCCACCCGTGACTTTCACCCGTATAGACTAAAACACTTCACGGTCACATGGAAAACGCCGAGTAGCAAAGCCGTCAGAGCTCCCTTTGGAGTAGTGAAACTCGCTGCTGCATTCACAGTTAACTGGGAAGAATCGACGGGGAGAGGCATCTTCTCTCGGTTGGCTTTGCAAGTGGTCGTATGGGGTGGAAGACCGCTGTAGAATAAGGCCCTGAAAACAGACGAAACAGTGGGAATGTAGGCTGTTTTGTTCTTGGCTAATAACCAGGTCAGACCCATAAGCTCGCAATCCCGGCTATAAATCCTGCTCGTTCTGTCTGAGACTTCCTCAACCTCCGTCATTTCATTAAGCTATTTAAGAAAACCGGTAATCAGTTAAATTTATACAATACCGATAGAGCGAAAAATCCACGTACATTTACTAAAAAAAAATGCAGATTTACTTGACCCATATTGGAAAAAGCAGAACTTTAATCTTCTCAATCAGTTTCAGTATTTGAGATTATCAGATTCATGAAACTTTGGTGTGATGAAAAAGACTTTCCCAATCTATGACAGTTAGCTACCAAAATGTGGTTTGCTAAGTCTTTTTTTTTTTTTTTTGTGGTTTCTTATCAAATTTGCTGCAATTTCTGAAACATCAATTTTGTAGAAGTGGAAAAAATCCAAATGTAAGGTGTGTGTTGTAAAACAAATGAACTAAAATACAAATTTTTAGCATAAATAAACAACCAGGAAAAGGGACCAACGCCTTAAGTTTTTTTAGGCGATGAAGTTAAATTGAAAATAGCTCTTGATGTATTGGTAAAATTAATGAATGTCTGAGACTGTCAGAAACCATGTCTTCTTATATATAAATGTCCGGAGTATGATTCATGCCCACGAGACAAATTTGGTCCAATACAAGAAGGCATTTGGTGGAATATTGTCTGGCACTCTTTAAAGAAAAGTATGATTGGTGCCAGGACAAATTTAGTCCAATTCACTGAGCATTTGGTGGAAGAAAAATGCCTGGCACTCTTTAAAGATGAATATGAATCATGCCCGGACAAATGTCTGGCATCTTTGTCTGGCACCGTTTAAAGATGAGTACGACTCATACCAGGACAAATTTGCTACAATTCACGGGCATTTGGTGGAATACAAATGCCTGGTACTCTTTAAAGATAAGTATGATTCATGCCCAGGACAAATTTGGTCCAATCCAAGGACATTTGGTGGAATACAATGTCTGGCACTATTTAAAGATGAGCAAGAATCATGCCCACGAGTCACGACAAACTTGTTCCAATGCACGGACAAATTTGGTTCAATCCACAGTATTCAATGCCTGGCATTCTGAAAAAATGGGTGTGATCATGATTGGTGCCTTACGAAAAATAAGGTCAATCCATGAACATTTGGCGGAATTCAATACCTCAAAGCAAACCCAAATAAAAATTGAAAAATCCAGTAAAGTGAAGGCCTGAATATCCTCTCCTTTCAGCTAAACTAAACCCCGGCAAGAAAGATGATTTTGGCACGCCTACCTTCTTCAGAAAAGGGTTAACATGGAACAACTCCACTCATTACTGATTCAAATTTACGCATCCACATTCTCAAGACACGAAAACATATCAAATGCTGGGGTCATCATTCTCTCCTCTAAAACATTCTCAAAAATTCTAACAGAACTCTGAAAATCGTCAGCTAATGTTTAACCGAACGGTAGCAAACGTAGTAACACAAAACTGGGTTAAGACTTATGCCGAACCCGCATTCCATGAGGCAGAGTTTAATGGAAACATTTGCATAAAACTATATCCACCTTCAGGAAGAAAGAAAGAAACAAAAGGCTTCGGATTTGCATGCGTTAATTCTGAAAATAATGCAGTGTTTTTGACAAAATTAAGACTATACCTGGTGCAGGGCAGAGAGACATGTAGAACACCCCGAATAGGTAGGATTTCTGCAGCTATCTTCCAGCGCACGGACGGAAGGCGATGCGGTCACATGGTACCGAGGGGCTGAGACATTCAAAGCCTGCGGGCAAGTGAGAGTGCTAATCTGGTGAAGTCGTATCCCACAGTAACACATGACGGGGTCGCAAGTGTCATTAGGCTGAGGAATGTGTATTCCGCGACCACGCAGAGCGCTCTGGAAATTATCAACGCACTTGTGTGAATCGTCAGGAAGAACAGGGGAATCCTCCGAAACGGGCAAGCGGAGGCTTCTGAGAGCCGTCTTCGCGTGTGCCGCATACAACCAGGCCGCTAAAACAGGGCAGCACTTGTTCCTGTTCAACGCTTTGCAGGCGCCCTTTATACTCCTAAATAGCTCCTCCGTTAGATCTAGCGGGCACGCCTCTATTTCTGACTGTACTGGAATCGCTGGTATCAAATTCGACGTATTCGAATTAAGAGGCTGGAACGTCACACTGCTACTGCTATTTTCCTTTGCCAACACAAAATGCAGCAACACCAGGCGGATAATCAAGAATTCTATGACGACAAAATAATTCTTCAGGCCTTTCATTGCTTGAAGAGGATTATTTTGCTGTGGCCGTTTGTGATAGTCAGTGCACCTTTCAAACCCTAACACTTATAGCACCATTCGCTTTAGCTTAAATATTCTCGGGACCAATGGCTTTTATCTGTGCGATGTCGAAACCCTAGCAAGAAAGACAAGGACTAATCGGCACAAAAAGAAAAAGCTGAATCTGATTGCTGCGCTGCTTTTTAGGGCATGGCCATTGACTGTAGAATAATGTGGCGATTATTTGATGGACTATAAATGAATGGGAGATCGCGCGGCCCAACATCCAGTGACCATTGTTTATATAAAGCATTGCTAGTGCTTGCATGGATGCGTGACAATAAGTAGTGGGGTTTGTACAATTTATGTCAGCTTCAGGGATGGGGCCTAGGGCATTGCTCCTCGGCTTTTGAGCTCTGCTAAAGAAATTTGTCGGGGAACCGACTGCTTTCTACTAACCAGGGTTTAATATTACCCCGAGCCGCCTTGATAAGGCAATGAGAACTAGCATTAACCTAAAAGAGTATTTAAGAATCCATTATTTTATGAGATCCGTAACAGATATTATTCCCTCCAGAGAAAATTAATAGATTATTTTTTTTCTTCGAATTCAATTCCAAGCTCCTCATAATTATCTTATGTCCTCAATTTTCCCCAAAAGTTGCACAAATTTGACAGATCAAGCGTAATCCTATGTATTGTTCCTGTACCCTAAAATACATCTACAGTTATAATTTCATCTATCTATCTACACTTACCTTTACAGTTAAAAACCCTTAGTCTCAACAGAATTCGGTCGCGTGCTTTATTTAACTTTCACTGTGCATTAAGAAAAATAAATTCAGATTCCGCACAGCTCCTTTTCTGCATTATGAGCATGCGCGCAGATTCAACAAACTTATCTCGCTATCATTATAATGACAGCCGCTCTTTCTTCGATGGGAATTTCAGGAGCAAAAGCGGGTTAAAATTAACCCTACCTTAAAGTTGATTGCACTGAGGCGATTCCGCCCGAAGTTAAATATTTTAATGGCTGACACGATCTTTACTGATAAAATTACGACAGAGTACACCACGGGCTCTCATAAAGGAATTCCCATATACTGAGGGCAATTCAGGCTACCGTACTAAGCTTTTTCTGTCAGATTCTTAATAATGGAAATTTGGTTTGTTTTTACAATTACAAATTTTGATCATCCGAGTTCCCTCTGCCATTTCTCACATGAACAATCATTGTCTTCAGACCAGTAGGTAATGAATGCTTACTGTAAATCTCCATGATCGCAGGAGTAAAATTTATATTTCATTTTCATTACAGCAGTTTTCATTACAACAGTTTTCATTACAGCAGTTCAAGTTCCCAAACTGTGAGGTGGGGATTTTCCTTTTGTGATTTTAATTTCCTATTACTGTAAAGCTCCTTTTCCTTCTATATTTAATTATGATCTTAATTGGAAGGAGGCTTTATCCTATTTGCTGTGGCAATATATTATTGTTTGAAGATTCTTTATATTGCATTCTGTTCTTCATTAACCAATGAAATGCTAATGTATATGGTTTTACTATAAAACTACAAAGATGCACCATTTTAATATTATAAATAATATATAATTATTAAATTAAGGTAATTGCTAACTCTTCTATGAATCTATATTTATAAATTGTTTTTTTTTAAGTAAAGGTGGACGTGTCACTATTTATATTATTATATAATAAAATGGTTCAAAATTCAATTGGGAAAGAACCATAAAGAAAACCTGACATCACTGTTTTATACAATATGATATGTGCGAGAAATCGATGTCAAAAAATAGTTAGCACTCTTGATGGGCAATTGTTATCAAGATATTTTTGTTGCATAATCTGGGACCATTTAGAATGTGGCTTGGAATACATCTACCACACTAGTTTCCCCCCAAAAGCTTTGTTGTGATTTACCAAGTCATGAACCCCTGCACCACCTAATGCCTTTGCCTGCGCCATTTCTTTCAAAGATACAAGTAGGATTGTCTTCACGCCATTCACATTCCTAGTCCACAAGTAATTTTTGACCCATTTTTCAATGAAACTTGGTCGAAATTTTGACCCATGTTGGTCAAATTTGCGACCAAGTGGTGTGTAGCAATTTTTACCATTGAAGTTTCGACAAAACTTCCAATTGGTCAAAATTTTGACCAAATACTTTGTCGAAATAGGTTACATTTGGTTTGACCATTAGTGGTGGCCATTGGTCAAAATTGTGACCAACCATCATCGAAAGTTCCACCCAAGAAAGGTTGAAATATCGACCAATTTTGTTTCATCAATGACTAAGAAGTCATACTCATGACCAAAATATTGGTCAAAATTTCGAACAATAGGTTGAAATGGACACCACAACGACTAGGATGTCATACTCACGACCAAAGAATTGGTTGAAATGCCAGCCAAGATTAGTTGAAATGAACACCACAACAACTAGGATGCCATACTCACGACCAAAAAGTTGGTCAAAATGCCAACCAAGATTGGTCGAAATTTCGACCAATTTGATTTGTTTTTAAAATAAAATACAATAGAGGTCCCAAGATAGAAACAAAATGAGGTATCATAGAACAAAAACCTAGCAAATAAAGCGCATGTGAAAACCTCCAAAAATAACGTAGAATAATACAAAACATACCATTGCTTTCATCTTCAAAGCAAATATCTTGGCATCATATGGATTCGCCTTCATATTAGTAATGAGATCGGGGAATGATTCAAGGATTGTTAATCCTTATGGAAGTGCTTCATTGTTTGCCTACAAGAGAAGGTGGTAAATGTCTCTTACCGTTCTTTGCAAAATGTCACATGCTCTACATTTAGATTCCAATAAGTGTTGAAGTCCTAGGATAGAAACAAATTGATCATTTCTCATTATAGTTATGCGAATAGAGTTAATATTTTAATTTTTTTATCTTGATTTTCTATATCGATGGAGCTTCTTAGCACATCTTAAGCAGCAAGGAAACTGAGAAAAAAATTACCTATTCTAATGAACAAGAAGACTGCCAAAAGCTAGTTAAGTATCAATGGAGCTTCTTAGCACATCTTAAGCAGTAGCAAGGGAGTACAAATAGTCAAATGGCCTATTGACTAAAACATTTAATATCATGAGCATTTGCATAATAATCTATTATTACTAAACCTAATCAAAAGAAGCCATAAAGTACCTAGATCATGCAAATATATATTTTATTAGTGGTATGTTTAAAGATCGCACATTATAATTGTTTTTCCATTGAATTGCAAACTATATTATCAAACAATGTTAAGATTGTTATCGATGCACTTTATGTTTATCATTCAAGCAATAAACTTAATTGTTGTGTACCTCATAGAAAAGGAGCTTCGCTTACGATGAGACTCCCAGTATTAAAAATCTCTTTAGAGAATCGCCTTTGAATTGATTGGAGACATGTCCTCTCAATTTAACCCCTCATATCTTGTGGAAAGAATTTGGCCATTTTTGCAAAGTTTAGATTGTTATAGAGTCTACGTGCAACATTTGAAGTTCAATATTTTAATGTTTGGAAAGCATATATATATTAGGAGCAAGAAAACCCTCCTAATCATTAATATTGAATGAATCGGTGTTGATTGTAAATGAGACTTACTCAAAATTTAGATCAAAGTTTTAAAAAATATTAGGTTCATCAAAGACGACTCTGCAATAGGGATTTGCTTCTCTAGAGCCTATTTTTCACAAAGAAGAATCGAGATGTTTTGTAAATTTTGTATTAGGATTGGGTATGATGGTTGTGTCAGTTCATTTTACTTTAGTTTTTACCAAATTTGTATATGTAATAAAATTAAGTTTAGCAGTTGTACATAAAATTTGGGAAGAGTTGTCTTGTGATAAAGGGGGGGTTTCATTTTGCCTTTCATTACAAAATTCAATATTTTATCAAATCCTTTCACACTCCTTCCCAAGGTCTCCAGCTGGGCTTTGGGTAATCTAAGCCTATGTTTGTAGTGTTATTATTACATATATAGGTTTATAAGATCACATCAATTGCTCCTGGTTTCATGTTTCTATATTTCACATGCATACAAGATAGGTGGAGAAAATTGTGTTTTGTTTAGAGCAGATTTTGACTGTATTCTCTAATAGGGCTAAAGCTCAGACAGGTAATGGAACCAGACCAATTTTTGGTAGTCCCACTCTGCATGCAAAGGAACAACTACTTTTACATCTAGCAAAAACTCACTCAAATTTCATGTTGATCTCCCCTTGACATTTCACCATTTACAACCCACAGCTATGACTCATTTATCTTAGCAACAACAAGTTATCAAGGGAGATACCTATTAGTTTGAAGGGATGTCATAAGTTGGAGCTCCTTGACTTAGCTCACAATAATCTAGAGGGGACGATACCTCCTGAGGTCATTGTTATCCTTGGAAACCTACAACTCTACCTCAATATTTCCTAGAATTCTCTGCAAGGGTCATTGCCATGGGAGGTGAGTAAAATTGTAATGTTGTGAGCCATTGATAAATCAAATGTGTTTATTTCTATCTTAATGCATACCTATGTAACAAGAGCATAGAGGGGGAGAGTTACATAGCTACAAAGTATTTGAACTACAACCCTAATGAAAAACAAATGCATTTTGAGTTAGCAATGTTGTAGATATGGATATAAATGTAATATTGAAAGGAAAATCTTTATAAAGAGTGACTAGAATTTCATAATGTTGTGTGTGTTTCATGATCATGTTTGGTCATTTCTTCTAATGCCAAAAATTTTAATTTTTTCCATATTAGGGCACTACCAAACCATCATATTGATTATTTGGGGAAATTTAACACATCAAGTAAACTTACCCACAAGTTATTCTAATTACAATGTCCACCATCTGATCATGGGAGTAGGATTTTAGACCATATTCATACTGCATCAATCATGTAACAAATAAATGTAAGTTTGTTGATCAGAGAGGAAAAATTATACAAATCCAAGCTTTAAAATCAATTGAAAGTAGATATACGAGGATATTTAGATTGTGATTTTTTTTTCTTACCCATGCCCAAAAGAAGAAAGCTAACTAAAATGCACTTTGCAAAATGAATATTCAATTATTAGAATTTGTCAAGAAGTGAAAGATAGTAATACTGAAGTCGATAACAATGAACCTAGGAACACTCAAACCCTACACAACAGAGGGAACATTTCACTGCATATATCAAATTACATTATTGTAAAGAAGAGAAAAGTAACTTCACTAGTTAGTAATTTACTGTTCATAGTTGATGATAACTTTGGCAGCTTCAGGACAAGCAATATTAATGAAGGCGTCTTCAAATAAATTGATGGTGCAACAACATCTAATAGAGCAATGATCAATGGAAAGATTAAAGATCCACACCTTTTACTACAAAAATGAAACATACATAGTCCTATAGTTGTAGTTGATTTCACTAGATCATGTTATTATCTTTCTCCAAAGATAGTTAAAAATGGATACAAGGATAAAATTTGTTGATGTGACGATAAATACACAACACCAGATCTCACACTTCATAGCCCATTTTCCTTCTATTTAACTATATTCTGTGGATTGGATAGCCACATGTTAAAAACAAACAAAAAAATCTAATCAAGTGCTCTTCCATTTCAAATCAATGCCTCCCTCCATTTTATTTGGTTCCATTCTTTTATAGTGTGCTTTGATCAAATATAAAATACATATAATTCTTTTTTTTTAAATTATTTTTCAATTTTTACAAAATGTGATTTGAAAGGAGATAAAATAAAATGTTTTCTATGGGAATTATTTGATTGAAAACAATTGTTTATCCCACTTCAATTCATAAAGCTGATTAATAAAAAATTGACACAATTTTTCTAGAAACATCCTACCTTTGTCTGATAACAATAGAAGCCTAGCGAGTTCAATCCATAACATCATGTGATTTGATATCATTATCATGATATTATGGTAAGATAAACAACAAAAATCAACAAGAAGAAGAAGAAGAAGTCGTCAAATTAAAGAATATATGGGCAATTAGACAACAGAAAGTGACATACAAGCAATTTCATTCTATTTTGTTATTTATGGTTTACATGGAGCCCTCAAGAATATAAACAAAAAGGAACAAATAGAATATTATAGCAAATAAAAATATGCATTGTGATGTCCAATACTTGTTTAGTATAATATTACACAATAAGGGGGATCACAAATCAAATATAATGGCATTTTATACAGTTCCTCAGTAACCAACACATTGACACAATGAAGAATTAGATTGAAAATGTAGATTAAATCATGGTATTTTATATAATTTTTCAATACACCAACAAAAAAAATAGCTTGGAAATGTGTAAGCAGGCAGAGACAATGAATGGTTCATGATAAGAAATTTACCCTGACAAAGTCATTCATTCTCTAGCCACAAATTCAACAAGCTTCCCTCTTTCAGCCAACTCTAGGGATATTTTCTTGGTGGGATTTTTAATGGGATTGTACTCAATGTTGAAAATATTTGCCACGTCCTTTGAAGTACACCCTACTTTTCTTAGTGAATTTGACATCAAATCTGCTTTAAGCAACAAGCTCTCCATAATAGTCTAGCTATCTAAGTAAACATCTTCTTTGGAGTTTTCCAAATTAAGTGGGGTATAAACTTGAAGTAGCATATAATTGATGTCCCTCTCCTTTCATCCCCCATTTCTTAGCAAATTTGAAAGCTCCTTTGAGTACTCCATTACCCATCTAGGCATGCATATCTCAACAATGTTTATACACCCATCATCACCACATTTATCTCCAGTTACATCAATGTCCACTTTGGGGGAACAAAAGAGGCTTTCAAGAGAAGGAGATGGGATGCAAGAGAAGGAAGAATTTGGTGACCTAGTTTTAGCCAAGTCACTCTAAAATTCTATCCACCTTGGAGCCTTTTAAGAACACCATGGGGCAAGGAAGGCTACCAAATTAGCAAGGATCTTGTATGAGATCATCCTCTCTTGGAGAAATCGGGGGAACTAATCCTATCAAAGAAATAAACACTCCTTCTTGGCCACTCCATGAAGTTCTTCTTATTCACAAAATCTGAGCTTTTCGCAAGAGAATCAGGGTTCCTCCCCCATGTCTCTATATTCATGCACACCTTGCCATCAACAAATTCAAATTTATCTTTTCCCATGCTCTTCCTCCAATACCCCATCATTGACCTCAAAGACCTATCCCTTCTGAGGCACATTACACTAACATCATGAAAATTATTTGTGAAATCCAAGGGATCCTAAAGCCCAAACTCCTCCCTCTCAAAATAGTCACCAAGATCAAATCCACAACACAAGACTTCATTCTTATAGACAAAAAACACTAGATTACCAACAAGATTGAGAGAAGAAGGGACATAACAGTGACCATAGATGGGCACAAGAAGAGGCACCTTTGAGATTGGCCCTAGAAAATTCAAGGGCATTCTCCCTATCAAGGGGCCTCTGCCCCTATTGCTTGCACTAGAAGCTTCCCTTGGCCACCTCATATGATAACCTTGCAATGGGCAAGATAAGAAGGGAGTAAAAGTTTAATTAGCTATTGCAATTTATGATATATTTGGAAGTATATGATTTCTACCATTACAAGGTCTATCATGATGTTGTTCCTATGTAGAAAGTCTCATTTTTTAGGTT
Source organism: Cupressus sempervirens (assembly GCA_028749045.1). Classification (NCBI taxonomy): domain Eukaryota; kingdom Viridiplantae; phylum Streptophyta; class Pinopsida; order Cupressales; family Cupressaceae; genus Cupressus; species Cupressus sempervirens. The sequence goes on along the minus strand of CM053784.1, from coordinate 606,036,381 downwards.
TGATGCATAAATATCATTATACCAAGAAATGCCCAACACCAAATTAGACATGTTGATACAATTAGCATTGTAAAGTTTCTTTTCCAACCAAATCAATCCATGAGATATTTATGTAAAACACAGCAACACCAAATACCTTGACATGTGACAGTTTTATTTTTGTGGGAAAGATGAAGTTCAAAGTGAAGGTTTTCATATAGAATCTAGATGCATGGAAAGTCTACTACAATAGTGATGGTTGTTGAAACTGACCAAAGGAGGTTGGAAAGTCTATTACAATAGTGGTTCACTTTTCTTTTATCACTTTTATCTTACAACCTTAATACTTATCCCAACTTGTGAGTCATGACTATCATTATTAATGCCTAGAAAATAATATTACACTCAACCATTGAATCAAAAGGTCAACATGCTCCAAGTTTCTTACAAGTAACCTTGAGATGTTTGTGCTTTGGATGATGGGAATATGCAACAATAGTAGGAGTAGAGCATGCAACTTTCTTCATGAGAATTTTTATGGAAGGAGGTTTTTATGTATGGAATACTCATCATGAGCTTTAGCTAAATATGGAGTTATGCTACTTAAGAATATTTGATATAATTATGAATATGGTAATGTATATTATGCAAGGCAGACTAATAGACTATACTATGATCATAAATAATAACTAGGCCTAGGCGTGTTCATGCCCATCATATGATCATGCAATAACATATCCATCTAATCCTTAATTGATCTTAGCTACAACCCCAAAAAATCATTTTTGTTCCCATCCCTTACTGCAGATTGCCTTCTAGCATTCTCCAAGAATTTGATCTTATTGTTCATCTCAGCTATGGCTACTTCATTTTCTACAATCTCCAGTCTCTTTACTAGAGCATCCTTTTCCTTCCTTTTCTTCTCCAGCTCAATGTCTGAAAGTGTCATGGGATCATGGATGTGAATAATCTTTGATGGTTCATTAATCTTAACACCAATCTCCTTTTGTGTCCCCTTATCTTTAGCCTCAATAGCTTGCCCCACATCTTTTGCTTTGTTGTTGTTAGCTTCTAGAGCACTATAGTTTTTAATCTATTGTATTACAAGTCCTTCTAAGTTTAGTTTTTGAGCTTGCAATAGTTTTTGTTCTTGCATCCTAAGCTGTTCGACTTGACCTATAATCTCCGGTTGCCATGCATTAGCTATTATTTTATTTTTCTTCTTTAAAGTAGCAATTTTCCTAAGTAATGTTTGTTTTTCCTCAAAGGCTTTTGTAATATTTTCCTCCCTTTCCTTTTGCAATTTTTTATTTATGGCTTCATGCTCAACAAGTTGCATTCTCGGGACTTCAATCTCATCAGGATCTGGGATAGTGAACTCAAAACTAGTAGTTTTTTCATCATTGAAACTCTTAGGATCTAGATGTTTTGGTGCTACTTCCCCTGAGAATAGTCAGACAAGAAAGGGTTTGTACTTTTTTGAAAAAGATTATTGCTATTCCTTTTTTCTAAACTAGGTGTATTATGCATCTCTACAGTTTCTTGGCATATCACTTTGGGTGTGCTAAAAAAGTCATCACTAGATAGTCTAGGATGGGATCTAGAACTTTGGCAACATGATTCCCTTTCCATAGCTGAAAAATGAACATTCTCTCTGTTAGGATAAACCACGGACAGAAATGAAAACTACATGCAAATATAACCAATAACAGAAAATAATAGATCACACAGAAATAAACACAAGGCACCAAGATTTAACGTGGTTCACCCAATCCCTGGGCTACATCCACCAAACAGCAAGTCCGATCTTATTACAATCCAATGATTACAACCTGATTACAATCCGTAATCCCTTATAGCTCAATACCGCCGCAAGAACCAATTTTGCATCACAACATAATGAAAAAAATACCTAACCCTAAACCCTTTTATACAAGTATTTTATGTTGTTTTAGGGTTACAACATGTCGGCCATATGTCAGCCATAACTTTAGTGGTGAAACTACGAATGGCAAATAGTACCAAAAAAATTTCTACGAATGGAGAATCGTACCAAAAAAAATTTCAACCCCACTAATTATGAAGTATGTACAGTACTTTCCTGATCAGTCACCATAATCTAACAATCTCCCACTTGGGGACTGATCAGGCTCCACACTAAACAACAATCTCCCACTTGGAGACTAATCCTATAGCAATACCACTACCGCATGGGGGTCCCACTGGATCAAACCACCCTGGACTCTGTTGTTCTTTTATTCATGTTCAGTCGAAAAGACCAACCGAAGCTGAAGAGGAGTTCAGCTTCTCCCTTGTTACAACCTTTGTCAACATATCTGCTGGATTATCATTTGTATGTATCTTCTCCAACTTTAACTATCCATCCTCCAAAACTGACCGAATGAAATGGTACCACAACTGTATGTGTTTGGTCTTAGAATGTAGAGCTGAATTCTTTGCAAGATGAATGGCACTCTGACTATCTGTGAACAAATAATTATCCTTCTAAGGATGTCCCAATTCCTCCAAGAAGAACTGAAGCCATATAATCTCCTTGGCTACCTCTGTAGCAGCAACATACTCTGCCTCTGTAGTGGATAAAGCATTAATCTTCTGTAACCTAGAAACCCAGCTCACGGCTGCCCCACCAATAGTAAAGACATAACCTGTAGTACTCCGCCTAGTATCAATATCCCCTACCAAATCTGAGTCAACATAGCCTTGTAAATCAGTAGTAGAGCCCCCTATGTGTAAACACTTATTGGATGTCCCTCTCAAATATCTGAGAATCCACTTGACAGCATTCCAATGCTTAAATCCTGGATGACTCATATACCTGCTAACAACTCCCACAGCATGTGCAATATCTGGCCTAGTGCATACCATAGCATACATCAAGCTTCCTACAATTGAAGCATAGGGTACCTTGGACATCTTATCCTCCTCTTCCTGTGTCTTAGGACACATCTCCTTAGTCAATTTCAAATGACCAGGTAAAGGTGTGTTGACAGCTTTAGCATTCTCCATAGAGAAACGTTGTAGCACCTTCTTAACATAATCAGCCTAAGATAGCGTCAATGTTCTATTCTTCCTATCTCTACAAATCTTCATACCAAGGATTTGTTTTTCTGCCCCCAAATCCTTCATAGCAAATGCATGTGCTAACTGGCATTTTAGCCCTTTAATATGATCCATGTTAGACCCAGCTACAAGCATATCATCAACATATAAACATAAAATAATGTAGCTATCATCATCCAACCTCTTAAAATAAACATAGTAATCTAAATGACACCTGTTATATCCATGCTCATGCATAAAACTGTCAAATTTCAGATACCATTGTCGAGGTGCTTGCTTCAAGCCATATAAACTTTTCTTCAATTTGCACACTAAGTTCTCCTTACCTTTCACCTCAAAACCCTGTGGCTGAGCCATATATATTTCTTCATCCAAATTACCATGAAGAAAGGTTGTTTTAACATCCAGCTGCTCTAAATGCAAATCTTCAGTAGCCACAAGACCTAAAATAGTATGATAGAAGTCATTTTAACAATAGGAGAAAATATCTCATAAAAATCAATTCCCTTTTTCTGTGCAAATCCTTTTACAACTAACCTGGCCTTAAATCTTTTCTTACCTCCTTCCTCTTCTTTCAACCTATAAACCCACTTATTCTATAAAGCCTTTTTACCTGCAGGTAACTTGCACAAATCCCATGTCTTATTTTTCAGCAAAGAGTCCATTTCATCTTTCGTTGTGGACTCCCACTGAATCTTAGTATCCACCTGCACAACTTCATCATAACTTTCAGGTTCACCAGCATCAGTAAGTAAAATAGAATACAAAGAGGGAGAAAACCTTTGTGGAGGTCTAATTTGCCTCGTTGACCGTCTAACATTCACTAGTGTGTGTGGTATTTGTTGTTGCAGTTGTTGCACATCATGAGGAATGGCGGGAACATTAGCTTTTGGAGTATCATCTAGCACTACATAATCATCTTCTTTCTTCTCATGTTGCTGCAACAGATCTTTGTACAACACTTTTTCATTGAATATGACATCCCGACTTCTTATAATTTTATGATTTTCAAAATCCCAAAGCCTATAACCAAATTCATTAATGCCATATCCAACAAAGACACATTTCTTTGATTTAGCTTCTATCTTGGTTCTATTTTCAAAGTCTATATGAGCAAAAGCTTCACAACCGAAGGTCTTGAGAAAAGAATAACTCACCTTCTTACCAGTCCATGCTTCCTCTGGAATACCACAGCCCAAAGGAGTAGAGGGACCTCTATTAATCAAATATACTGCAGTATTGATAGCCTCCGCCCACATGTATAAGGGCAACCTAGCATGCAACCTCATGCTCCTTGTGCGCTCCATTATAGTCCTATTCATGCGTTCAGCCACTCCATTTTCTTGTGGAGTCCTTGGAATAGTTTTTTGTCTACGAATACCATTAGTGGAGCAATAATCTTCAAATTCATGACTGCAATACTCACCACCATTATTAGATCTGAGACATTTTAGTTTCTTACCAGTCTCATTTTCAACCAAGCATTTCCATTTCTTAAAAGTTTGAAATACATCAGATTTCTGTCTAAGGAAACAAACCCATACTTTTCTAGTTGTGTCATCAATAAATGTAACATAATAATGAGAGCTACCAAGGGAAGATACCTAAGCTGGTCCCCATACATCTGTATGCACAAGCTCTAATTTTTCCTTTTTGTTTTCCTTCCTAGTCTTTAGAAAACTCACTCTCTTTTTTTTTCCATACACACAACTTTCACAGAAATCCATATTAACACATTTCAGACCTGGTAAAATTTTCTTTGAATGAAGTACTTTCATACCTTTCTCACTCATGTGCCCAAGTTTGTTGTGCCATAGCATTGTATCAGAATCTACAGCAACTATTTGTTCTCCTTGCTCAACTGCAACAATTGTTCCTGAACATTCATTTTTCTCTAAAACAATCAAAGTAGAAGGAACAATATGACCTGTACAAAGATATAAGGTGCCTACTTTCACACCTTTTGCTACTACAAGGGTACCCTTTGAAACCTTCCAATTTTTATCGTTAAAAGTAACTACACAACCCTCATCATCAAGTTGCCCCGCTGAAATTAAATTCCTACTCAGCCTTGGAACATGTCTTACCTCATGTAGTAGCCAATGATTCCCATTCTGCAACTTAATCTTAATTTTTCCCTTTCCAACAATGTGATAGGGTTCATTATCCCCCAAATAAACAAGCCCAAAATCCCCTTGGACATAATCAATGAAATAACCTCTATGAGGTGTAGCATGAAATGAAGCACCATAATCTAGAACCCATGAATCATCAACACTTTCTAAAGACAGAAGCAAAGCATCCTCATCGGATTTGTTACTTACCACATTTGCCTCCTTGTCTCCATCTGATTTATCTCCTTCATTTTTCTTTCGATTCCAGCAATCTTTCTTTTTATGACCCGATTTCCCACAGTACCAACAGTCGTTTGGTCCTCTCAATTGAGACCTCTTCCCCTTTGACTTTCCTCTTTATTTTCCACGATTTCTAGAGTTACTTCCTCTCTCAGTCGTTCTGCCCTTGCTTTGTGCATTCAAAGAACTTCCTGATGTAGATCCACCTGAGGATTTTCTCTGAGTTTCCTCACTCAAAACAACACCAATCACATCATCATATTTTAGGGTACTAGATCCAAGAACAGAATTACTCACAGCCATTACCAAGCCATTCCAACTTTCAGGCAAAGAACACAAAATCAAGAGAGCCCTAATTTCTTCATCAAAATTGATACCCACAGAAGATAACTAACTAGTAATAGTATTAAACTCATTTAAATGATTTGCAACAGATCCACCTTCTGCCATTTTCATATTAAATAAACACTTCATGAGAAATACCTTGTTTGAAGCAGAGGGCTTTTCATACAGTGTCGCTAGGGTTTTCATCAAATCTTTTGTCATCTTTTCTTTTGTAATATTAAATGCCACCGATGGTGCCAGGCATAACCAAATGCTACCGAGTGCCTTTCTGTCCAAAAGATCCCATTCAACCTCTAACATAGTTCCCTGATTCTTGGCTTAACCTTCCAATGGCTTCCATAAATCCTTCTGATATAGATAGTCTTCCATTTGCATCTTCCATAACTGGAAGTTCTGCCCATTAAACTTGTCAACCCTCAGCTTACCCTCATCTGCCATCGCTCCCACTCAACTGTGAGACTCCCACTTAACCGTGAGACTTTCTTGCAGAGGATAACTAAAAGACAACTAGGCTCTGATACCAATTGTTAGGATAAACCACGAACAGAAATGAAAAATACATGCAAATATAACCAATAACAGAAAATAATAGATCACATAGAAATAAACACAAGGCACCAAGATTTAACGTGGTTCACCCAATCCCTGGGCTACGTCCACCAAACAACAAGTCTAATCTTATTACAACCTGATTACAGTCTGTAATCCCTTACATCTCAATACCACCTCAAGAACCAATTTCGCATCACAACATAATGAAAAAAAAAACCTAACCCTAAACCCTTTTATACAAGTATTTTATGTTGTTTTAGGGTTACAACATGTCAGCCATATGTTGGCCATAACTTTAGTGGTGAAACTACGAATGGCAAATAGTACCAAAAAAATTTCTACAAATGGCGAATCGTACCAAAATTTTTTTTTGGGCCCCAAACCCCACTAATTATGAAGTATGTACAGTACTTTCCTGATCAGTCACCATAATCTAACACTCTCTCTTTATTTCTTGCTCTCAGAGATGGTCTTCTCTATGCATCTGAGATCTTTTCACAACCCAATTCTGTCTTCCCCTAGGAGGGAGATCAGTTTGCAATTTGATTCCTGGGTTTTTCTTCACATTTTCTTGTGTGTTTCTTTTGTTTTCCATGATTTTGAGATAACAAATCTTCTAAATAATGACACCAGTTAAAACCTTATGAGTCGCCACCCACCTTATCAGAATGGGAAAAACCTTTGAATGGATCACAATTCTTTCACTAAATTCCATAGACAAAATACAAATAACCCTCGAGACCATGGAAAAGCTCTCACAATACACATCTACCTCAGACTCTACCCAAGGGAAAAATAGATCTTTAATGATACACTGGTTTATGATACATAAAGCATTCTTAACCAGTAGAGTTGCCATTTTGTTGGTGTTTGAAACTACTGAGCAACAAAATGCTCAATACCATAATGATAATACTCAAATAATCTAAAGACTAGCCAATTCCTATAATCAATTACACAAGTAGATCATCTGGACCCAACTTCAACGAAACCAAGGATGGTTTCCTACTCTTTAGGCTCTACTAGACCAAGGTGGGTATACCTAGGGATGATTCTAATGCAAACGAATGTATTACAACTATCTTAGTTTCATTCTAATTTTCATCCTTTATCCTCATGCACATACATAGTTTACCAATTTCTTGAATGCTCTCAAGTCCATATGCATCCCCTATAAGTAGATCTGGTCCTAATTCTCCTAGAATTTACAAGTGTTACTGGAAATAGTAGCTACCTATGACTCAGACCAGCATTATAACCTTAAACAAAGTAGTATACGGATGATTTTGAATTTATAATAGTTTTAACATGTAGAGGAAAATTTTATTCTCAATCATCTTTGATTTATAAGACTAGTACCTTATCCATTGGGCACGAAGAATCACTTATTGGCAAGAGACCTTGTTCAATTAACTTGTAATTGAATCTATCAACTATAATCACCTATTTCCATTCTTACATGATATCCTCTTCATAAACTCATGAATTCTACTGATTTATTGAAGCATTTACATAATTCATTGAATTAAAAGCAATAATATAACCAATATACACCCCATCCAGAATGCATTCAATCAAATAAACATTATCCAAATGATCTCAAAATTGATAAACTCATGAAAAGGAGATAGAAAATGGTGACATAGATTTGGTGTAAATACCCCTTTGTATTATCCTTTTTGTTGACTAATACAATAACTAATAGGAACTCAATAAAGAACCCAAAAAATCATACTGATTCTACATTTCTATTTGTCATTAGAAAAGTACATCACTCAAAATAAAATCAAAACAACTACATATGATTGGACCAAATGTATTTTCTAGAAAAGATGAAAACATACAAAATTTTTGGACCATCACAATGCCTTGATAACTCATTTATATAACATGAGTTTCAACAAGCAAAGGGCAATTGTGATTGACAGGTGTCCTTTTACAACAATGAGTATAACAAACTTTTCCAAAATATCTGGACACCCTTTTTCAAAAAGAAACAAAGCAAGACAGTTACAAATGACAGCTGGAGCATAAAATCTTCAACTTTATCATTTTCTCTAATTGCTTCATGTTGGTAGGGCCTTGATTTCTGCAATTGCTTCCCAGACAATAACTTCTCTTTTGGTGGGCCACTCGCAAGTCTTAGTTGTTGCTAACTCACTAACAGATTTCTACCATCTGGAATCAGTAATCACCTTTCCCTCTATAGTAAACCTATTCATTTCAATTTCAATCTTGAATAGGGTGTTAATAAGTTCATTGAAAATACACTCATCAATATCATCTTGGAAAATGGATGCCACCTGTGGCAAATCTACAATACGGTCAAAAGAACTAGACCATTCGTTGAAATCCTTTAATTTGTTATCAGAATCAAGAACAAAAAGAATTAAAGAATGAAAACCACTTGTTAATACTTTCATTTTGTTTTGTATGGTTGCTAGTTTCCTTGTGAAAAATTACAATACGTCTTTCACCTTGTCCATACCCTCCTTTACAACAATAACTTTATCTGGGAGATCTGGCTTTTTGGCTAACAAGGGTATTAATCTATTAAAGAATTGCATATATGGTCCCCATCGTTAAAAAATTGGCTCAAGCCATCCAATTGCATCCTTGCATACCAGCTCTGTAGATTGTAGATTTATGAATGCATTATAAGCATCTTGAGATATTCTTTTCAAAGTGCTTATTCTATGCCTTGACACATTCATTCTAACATGTTTCTTAGTTACATTGTCAAGTTTAGAAGCCCTTGTTTCCACATTTACTATAGGTATTGGCACTGTTACCCCCATAAGTATTTCCTCTATTTGGGCCTCTACCTCTGTAGTGTGCCTTTCTTTTTCCACTTACCTGGCTGCATGTTCTGCCTTAGCTATTGCCCTGAGTTGCTCCTTAAGGGATATTATTTTTTCTTCTAGACTCTAAATTTTCCCCTCTAACTCTTCTATTTTATGTTTTTGTACATGGCTCATTTTGAGCTCTTCTTCATACAACTTTCTAATGTCAAGGTACTCATTGTATACTGTAGCTAGCTTATCCTCAATTTCATCCACCTTTACCTCATTCATGAGAGCAAAGTGTTTGACCAGGCTAGAAATTTCTTTCCCAGTAGTGTTTTCCAATGTCCACACAATCATATTGCCCTATGCAGTTTCTTGTATATCCATCATTCTGGGCTTTTTGGTGTCAGGGACCACACTCCACACTGCTAAGGCTTTTGTGTCTATGTTAAATCCTCACCCTCTCTTTAATCCTTCACTACTAGTGGCTTCATAACTTATGGCCTTGTCTTGTCTTCACATTTGGTCCAAAACAAAAGCCCTCTCAATATCCCAATGTGGTATTAGAATCATACCACTCCTATGTACTAACTCCCTGGCTTCTGCAGAGGTCATTGTTTCACTCTCAGGAACATAGGCTAATAGTTTTTCAACTAACTCCTTATTCTTGTTTGGATCCTCTTCGGGCATGAGACTCAATGTGAGCTCATTTTTTTTTATTTTGTAAAGAAAACTTTTAAACTCTGATGATTTAATGAAATCGTTAACTTCCATGAACTTTTCACATTGAATAAGCCTATCATCCAAACTTGATGTTATAATCTAGAGATCAGTAGAGCCTTTCCCTACTTCTATAGCCCTTTAATGTAAATAATTTTGCCTAATATCAGCAAAATATTCACTATGTCCTAGCATCACATGTAAGGCTCTACTTACTACCCTCTACAGGATATGCATTGTTTTCTACCTTTTATTTCCTTTGGGCACCCAAGTTGAAGTTGATGGTTTCTCCTCTTCCAACTCAATCTCCAATTGCACATCCGGCTTAGGGGATTCTTTATTTACAGTGGCTTCCTCTCCCTCTGGCTCATGTGGCATTTGTGACATGATATAATCAAAATTATCCACCATTTTTCTCAGGTTACTAGGATATGGAACCTCTGTATAAAAACCCTTAAAGTCAGGGTTGGTCCTTTTCAAGGCCTCCTCTACTTTCCTTATCTCTTCATATTTCCTTAATAGCTCATCAACCTCCCCTATTGCTACTATGTTGGAAATTAAGTCCTCTACAGGGATTGGCTTGCTTGGAGGCAGGATGTATCCCCTAATGGCCTTGACTTTATTGGTGATGTAATTGTCAGGGTCATACATCCTATAGGGCCCATTAGCAAATTTGTATTGGCCTAGGTACTCACTCAACTCCTCGTATGCATTCTTTCCTATCTCAAAGTCTCCTACTTTAAAGGTTCTATAGACAAAAGTAGGCTTGTGTAGAGAAGGAGGGATCATTTCTTTATTCATCAATAAAAACTGCCAAAAGAATTCAATAATGGCCAATCTAGGGGGTAAATACTTAGGTAGAAGGTGAGGAGGCTATGGGCATGCATAGACTCTCATCAGTGTGCATTCTTTGAATAAAAAGATGCTTCCCTAGTTATGATCTAATTTGGTTTTCTCATCTGAAAATGAGGGCCTAAGTAAAGTCTTTAAAACATTTGGTGCCCTAAAGAAAGTATGGTATAATTTCCTCATGATAACAAAACTGAATAAATTGAAAAACACAAGTGCATTTGAATAATGAAAGTTTTTATCCCAAATTCGAGTCCATAGTTGCATAGGTAACTCACCAAATTCATCAGAGGTTTGATCAATGAAGTCTGGGATGATGTAACCAATGTTGTGATACAGAATAAGATGCATCAGAAGTGAGTAATGGTGGAACATTAAATTCTTTATTTCTCCCTTCTTTGCACTAACAAGTTGATTGTGCATGTTGTCCATGATAAAGGCTACATAGTCATACTCCTTATGGTGGAAGGGGTCTTGTATATCACATGCCATCAAGAATAGGGAGCCATAAACACAATCCTCTGCACCATCACTCCCTAAAACTTTGTGTAACCCATATACTGTGTTCTTGAAATAATTTTTGAATCTACTTAAGGGAAAAAAATCCTCCACTTTCTTTGGAATCATACCTGCCTTTTTCAAATTATAAGGGATGTGGGGCAACATGACATTGTTTACAAAGTAGGTCTTATTACTCCCAAATTTCCTCTGCAAATCTTCAAGATCAATAGGCACATCCATCTGCCCTTCCAATCCAAAAGCTTCTATAAAAGAAGTTCTATCTAGTGTGCACAAAAAACTCCCATTTTGCCTTTGAAATGTCCTAGTAACTGGATTGTAGGAATTTATAAATGCTTTCAATAGGTCTACATCAACAAATACTTCTGGAAATATCAACTTGGCCATGTTTCTATTCTATGGGTTACAGACTGGCACCTTTTCTATTCTATTATGGTAAAAATATAAAAACAAGTTGAAACTATCAATTCTAGGGCACTGTGCATCCCTTAACCAAGAAATAAGGGTCTTTGAAGATGTGGTCATTAGCTAAGATAGCATTCAACGACCCTGGAAGAAGTTTCAACCAATCTTCAGCATGCTTGTTGGGCTTCCTAACCCTCAATTTCTTCTCAGTCTTAGCAGTACTCTTCTTTCTTTTACCTTTTGTTGTGACTTCTACCACATCATCTCCTTTGTCTTGAACCTCAACCTCTTCTTCAGGAACCTCTTTGACTTCCCTGTCAGGCATCTTTTCTGTAGATTATACTTTTGAAATTTTTGCACAGTAACACAGAAATCATGGGGCTATGGATGCTTGGATAAAAATTTTAGAGCAAGAACACAATTTCTTCAGAGTGGCAATATTTTGGACGTTCAATCAAATATTTATGTTTTAATGATTCAATCCACCAACTTTTTAATTAATTATACATGCACGAGCATTTAATACCACCTTCATAGGATGACAACAAGGGATATCAATTATGAAATTCGATCCTGATGTCCTTTGAAATGTTTTAGTTTACTTGGCTATGGTGATTTTGTCCTTTTCTAAACTGGTATAACACTTTAGTAACTTTCTTTTCAAATTATGGTCTTCCATTCTTATGCTGAGTCAAGATCTCCAATCTTCGTAACCCTAAAGACACCCCTGGCTAGCCTTTACGCTCCTTCGGTGACTCTTTAAAACATCCCAAGCATAGAAGCATTAGGGCTTTTTAAACACTGCATTGAAATTTCCTTACGCCTTTATGTGATCCTTTACACTGTAGAATCTCAAGCCTTCACAATTGACATCCTCACTCTTATGCGTCAAACATTCCTCGTATGAGTGTAAAACCCTTGCTACTACCTTTTCTTTATCCTTTACGCTCATACGCATACGTATCAGTGGAAAGCTTGACAAATTCATTTACGTTGCTTCACTAACTTCGATACCCAGGACATCATGACTCTTTAAACACCCATCTTCTGGTCATACGCTTAAGGCTTTACTCATGGAACCATAATGTCTCTTGTCTTTTCTTTATTCCTCCTTTATGTTCGCACAAGTTTCCTTATCCTTTTAACACTGGAAAGCTTCTATAGATGGCATCCCACTCTTACGTCTTTCCTTTCTCGTATAAGCGTAAAGCCTTGTATTCATTCCTTCACTTTACCTTTTACACTTATATGCTTAAAACTAACTCGTAACCATGGAGAAAGGATGAAATAACTCTTTGTTCATACACTTATCTTGTAAGTGTAAAGGCGTAATGATAAAATTTCACCTTTCACTGATCAACAACCCAGATTGCAGCATAAACAAATAGAAAATAACATCACCATTGATTTTTAGCACATGCAAAATTGAGAACCTAAGTTGTTTGCCACACGGGTCGGGCCCATCTAATGTTTGTGATGTGTCACCATTTGATTCGCTTACACAGGGCCCATCTGAAAACTCAACAAGTCCCACTTTGAAACAATCACTATTATAATCTAACTTTATAATTGTTTGCGAGCCCAAAGAACGTATGCATGTAAACACAACTACATCTCACCTTCACTCTTATGAATTCACTTTACCTGTAGAATCATAAAACATTTTGTGCATTCTTACAAACCATTCTTTTACGCCATGCCAAGGTATTATGCTCTTACATTAATCATTAGAATGTAGATGTGTAGATCTCAACTCAATACCTTTCTGCCCCTTCACTCAACTGCTTACTCGTATTCCCATAAAGCAGCACAATACATATCCTTCAAAACCTTTTTGATCACACGCTCAACACTATATCATAGACCGGGAATACCTCTTCAAACCTCTTTTGCTCACCTGTTCAACTGTTCACTATAAAGTTGTAAAACCACTTTCAAAGCATAAAAAGCCTTTATGTTTCTTCACTTAAAGACCAAACATATGGATGGGGAGACTCTAAATAAATTGTTTCACTATTATGAAAGACAAAAACGTATGCCTGTAAAACAAAACTTCTTTACACTACACTATAAAATGTGACCATAGAAACATGAGGAAAAAGGTATTTCACTCTTACGTGAAACCCTACACCATAAGACTGTAAAGGGAAAAAATGTAAGTGCTTTACAAATTTTTTCAAAAATTTGAAAGGAGACATAGGGTTTTACACACTTAGGGTATTTTAATGGCTTTGTTGAGAGACAAACCTTGAGAATTTAATAGATTCGATCAACACATGAATCAGGGCATGACTAGGGTAACCTAAAATTTATAAAATTTATGAGGAATGAAACCCTAATCTGCAAAATGAAATGACCTAATTGATTTTTCACCAAAATTTCAAACCTTTTTCTATACTGTAAAAAATTAGACCAACATGTCGCATCATGTACATTAACATTTTGATTTGTCGCCATGTCAACATGCTAAATACTTGGAACATGCTCCACTCCTTCACCATGATGTTCAACATGCTCTAAAATATTCAAAAAAAGTTTATACGTCAACTTGCAATTAAAGATGTTAAATTGTATTTATATTTGTGTAATTAATTTCCAACAAAAAATTAATACCTCCACCACTATGATGCACATCATGGCCTTCATCATGCGCAGGTTTTGTGATATGATATGAAGGCTGCAACAAAATGTTGTGCATATTGTTATGTAGTCAATTTATGTTCAAAACTAACACCAAAAAAGAAATTTCTCAACTATTTAATTTGATTTACTTTTCATCTGACCAATTTACCCGTCTCATTTAGTGCACTAGATTCTTGGGTATGGCTTTCATATTCTTGGTGTAGGCATGCAACCATGACTTTATAGCCTTCCTTCAAGGAGATTTTTTTTATCTTCATCTATGAGCTCTACATTGAATTATGTGCACTATAATTTTTGCATAATATCATTAGTTTTGCATGTATGGTTTGATTAAACAAAATAGTTTACAACATTATATAAATATCTATATATATATATATATATATATATATATATATATATATATATATATATATATATATATATATATATATATATATATATATATATATATATATATATATATATATATATATATAAAATTCTATTGTTGCTACCTTACAAGTCAAGACTGAAGATTCATATAGCCACTAGAGCCAAGTTTGTGTTGGCCAACCTTTTCTATTCTCACTTTTATAGCCACTGATGTGTCCTACAATCTATGAATAGTTTGAAACATGTTAGATTATATATTTACAAAGATCACTAATTAGTACATGATTACATTCTACTTAATAATATCATGACATACCTTCTTTTGTCTTTTTTTGGTTCATTTCCTTTATTATCACATAGCCTTTTCTCTTTTTCATCTTCTATTATTTCATTCCACTCCATTGGTGGAATCATAGGAGGATGGTCATACTTTGTGTTCTCCTTTAGACCCCTTCTATATTGGTTCCTTACAGTCTTTATATGTCTCGATGCTCTTTTGAGAGGTAGGGCAGTGTCAAAAATGTTTTTTTCCAAAAAGGTCCTCAAATGATGTAATGAGTTCATTTTTTAATTGAGGACCCTGGTCTTTCCACCTTTAAAATAAATAAAAAATTGTTAGATCAATAACTTTATTATACTACAATAAATGGAAGAAAAGAAAAATATTGTAGCAATGACATGAAACTACGTACCTTTTACGTATGGTGGGTCCAAATAGCCTCAATTTCATATCAAAAAGATGATGAAAGAAAACATTATTTCCTACAAAAACATAATCGAATCATCAGTCCAAAATGATTTATGTATAAGTAAGCTACAATTACACTATAAATAATAACAATTTTAAAGCACCTAGAAGCTTTCATAGTTTTAACGAAAACATAGTTTTCTTGTTTAGCAACAATGTCCTTGCAAATGAACCAGTACTAGTCACACAGACTACTCCAGAAAATGGATCAACCTTAGCAGTACTGGTCTCTATTGCTCTATCAACTGAAGGTCTATCTATTAGTGTATAAACTGGGCACATGAGTATAAAATCCATCCAACAAAAAAATAATGCATGATTAGCACATTACAAAATATATCAAAACAAGGTTTTACCAGTTGTACTTGGCATAGACAAGGATGTTTGCATGCTCCTTGTTGCTAACAATGCACTTGGCAATATCAAAGCGACAACTAAAGAAGGCATCCACACTTCATCATGAGCTAAAGAATACAATATTTTTAGCAAAGACATTTGCAATGGATAAAGATCAAATGGGATACTAGCTAGAAGCATCCAAAAATAAAAGTTAAGTGTTATAATGTTGATGAAAATAAACAATGTTGCACCAGTTTCACTTCCAACATTAGATGTCCTATTTCAAAACTGAGTAATTACCTTAAATAAAATCAATGGTGTAATAATACTATATTTTCAGTAATATTGTAAAGAGAAAGTGTTACTTACACAAAGGTTGTGTGCTACAACCCTCACCATGTTCACCACATAATGTCACATGTGTCACAAATTGTTGTAGAAGAACACATAATATTTTAGATCATGATCCATAAGATACTATAAAATATAAATATCTATTGAACTTTTATTATTGCTTGAGATTAATTACTACTTACCTTCAAAGATTTGACTCTATAGGCCAATTCTTTTTTTAGTGCCTTTGTCTTCTCACTTGTGTCACCCTCAATGATAATGTTAACAATTTCATCATTGTATCTTTATATGAGTTGTTGGGCCATGAACATAGAATCAATACTAAGGGAAATGTCATCTAGAAATGACGTTCGTATTTTAGATCGCATTTAATCTACTGACATTTTAGCTTTTCCCTATCATTTCTGACATCAATAACAGTAAAATTCCATCAAAATAACTCCAAAGCCATAAAGAAAAGAACATAATAATATGAAATTTGTTTCTATATAAGTTGAAAATTTATAATAATTAAGGTTTACCTTCGTTGAAGGTGTGTGAGATGGTGCATCCCCACCTATGGATGGTGGTCTATCCATGTCACCCTGTGAAAAATATTAGTAATTCTTAGCATTTAGCAGCGAAATGAAAGTAATAGACTTACCAAAAAAGATTATTAATAGCAAAGTAGATTGTATATTGAAGTCAATATTAATTGGAGGCAATTGGTTTAAATGATATACTTACTAGTCCCATGATAGGGGATTTTTTTGTATCTACACGATTCAAATTGTAATCTATTAGAAGCTCTTCCCCTGCACTTATTGATTTTATCACACATATGAAAACATGATTTCCCTTGTATCCCTCGAATATACAATTTTCCAACTTATTAGTTGACATAGGTGAAGAAATATTTATAAATCCTACAATATTCCCTATTGCTTTTGGCCTTCCATCAATATACATAGCGAACATTTTACTTTGATCATTTTCTTTGCATTGTATATAATTTGGTGACAATGTATACCTACACATACTTTTTTATATTGCACAATCCGCATCCAATTGTTTTAATTGTAACAAGGTCTTACATACTCCATCAATTCAACAACTTAATTGTAATAGACCTTTATGCCATCCAAGAAAAATAGGCCCAAACCATGTAATGAAGATGGAGCTATGCAATATATACTCTCATTAATAGAAAAATTAGTGTTAACTGGAGGTAGTTCCTTGGGTACCCATTCTTTTTGAAGATGTGTGTACCCTAAGGGAACCTTCCTACTACCTTCGCTCTCATTATCATAAGAACTATAAGGAAATTTGAAACAAAGAAATATAACCATTTTCACATAACCCATTTTAGATCTAAAATAAATATACAATTGAAATCCATATGTAAGAGAATAGACAACATACCCATAAAAATTGTGACACGAGATATACCCTAGGAAACCCCCAATGAGAAAAAAACCTAGCTTCCACAAGCATCCATCATTATGTATTATTTAGTAAAAAAACCATTGCAATATAACTGTGGAAGCCTTTAAAACCATGGCCACTACCAAGCAATCTATGTGAACAAGCATGAATCCACACATCCCATGCCATGCTTCCAACTTTCACAAATGCTCCTTTGGCTAACCTATCAAGCCTTGTCCTGCTTGACTCTTTTCCTTTTTCCCTTTTGTCTTCTTACACAACAACTACCCTTGTGGCTACTTATATAGTACTAAGTCTCACAAAACCACCAAATGGTATTACATAAACCATGTGATAAAATTGTATGCTACCTAACCCATTGACTCCGCATTTAATATTGGAAATTTAATTCTTTTCCCCAATTTTAAATAATTACATGAAATATTATCACAATGTTACAATACAACTCATCAAGTATATCCTATGAGAATCTTTACATGTTGCACATCCATCTAGGTGTTCCTAAATACACCATCATGGATCAAAGTACACAAAGTGCTCCATCCTAGTACCCACAACAAAATCAAAGTATCTAGCATCTCAAACATGAATGACCTCACCTCCTATTATGCCATTGCCACTGGACATACATAAAAGCCATCCAAAGAGAAAGCCACCCAATTTGTCACATTATAAGATCATAAAATCCTGTACCAACTAAAATGTCAAGCACAAAAAACCTAATCCAAAGATAATCACATGTATCCATAGTTGTCAAAATATCCATAGCTAAAATAGTACCCATAGCAAGTGCCAAACCCATCTAACTATCCATACCTCCAAAGGAATACCAAGTGAATCTCACATCATCAACATATCCAATCTATAACCTGCAATCACAAGCCTGAAGAACAATACTTGTCACATATATACCAAGAAGCTCCCACTACAAAAGACAATGTCAAATATATAACCAATACATTCACAACATCTCAAAGAAGTTAGTCCATGTAGTCTCAAGGACATTCATAACACATAAACCAATAACCTGCAAGAACAACTCTCATAAAAGATCTTCAATAGTCTCCCAAGCTCTCCACAACCAACATAGGAAAAAATATAAAGGAATAACCATGTCATCTCTCACATGACATAAATGAGCACAAATTAGTGATCACAGTCTCTAACCAATCTCAAATCCAATATAAGTAAAAATAAACATCCAAAAAGATAACCAAGACCAAAGGGAAACTATGCAAATCATAACCTGTATTGTGTCCTTCTAAACACGCCTCTAGATGTAAACTATGCAAGTATGATCTCCTCCATAAAACCCCAACCAAGAAGCCTCAACAACACCCAAACCATACCATATAACTAATCATAGATGTAAGCCTCTCACAAGAAGATCAACTCACCAATCATTCCTAAACTAAGCAATAACCATTTAGGTAATCCAAGAAATATGCCCAATATAAAACCATCTCCCAAACTCAACAAGCATAATAATAACATATGTACATGGAGATAACCAATGTTAAATCATCTCTCAAATGAACCCTCCATAACTAACTCATGTACTATAGCTCAAGATCCATATCCATGAAAGACAAGTATAAACACAATGTACTTGATAGAAACAATAGGCTATAACTCTCAAGTAGCAAACTGTCGAGTAGACTAAGAGTGGGGAATGAGAATGCTCATCAAGATATCCAAGTCTCCAACAAAGAATCATCTAAGAATAATCTCCTCTCAAGTCCATATCAGATGAATGCCTCTTGGACTCCCCTGCTAAAACCATCAACCATCCCAACAAATACTTCTCTAATCTAAGAGAATTTAGCATCGCCACCATCTCTAAGAATCCATGAGCACCTAAAACCAATCCATTCATGCCAAATCCAAATGCAACATAGCAATGTCATGAAGTATCCATCTTATGATCAATGTACTTAATACGAAGAAACTAAACCAAGATCAATGTCAAAGTTCCAACCATGGCCTCAAGAACATAAACATGACAACATGAACTTACCATCTCAACCAAAGAGATGACATGCTCCATATGAACATACTATAGCATGTCACAAGTCTAAATGCGTATCAAGAGTATACCATCACATAATAATAAAACCATCCTCACACCAAGGATAACATGTCAAATGAAAGCATAAATCACACCTTTACCAAGAACCCCGTAAGTCCTCAAGATGCAACCATCTCTACACACCATGAAGAAAACCTTCTCCACATACCATGAAGAACCATCTCCACACACCATGAAGATAAAAATTGTACCATGCAAATGTTAAAGATGCTTCTATAGCAATAGGATCTAAGACAAACCTCCAACATCTGCAAACACTCAATAAATATATCAATGCCAAGAACTCCCACGCAACCATGGTACTAAGTCACCTATGGCATCATAAAATCCATCTCATACATGAAGATTCTCTAGGTCTATATGCACACTACCAAAGTGTTAGCACCAAGTGAAACCAATATCTCCAAACCAAGAAGAGACAAAGCAAACCAGGAACTAATCTTGCACTATCACCCCATCACTGTCACAAGCTCCTATTAAACTATGTATCCAAGCTATCCATGACATCATTATGAAAAAATCCATCCTTAACTATGAGAATCAATCAAGGCATCAATACATGAAAGAACTCAAAGTGTACATCATGAGCTCCTCAAAGAAACCAAATAACCATGATCCTCAACCAAGAAGATATACCACCATAACCAAATTAGAAATTCAAACTAATTAACATCAAGGATGTACCTATATATCCAAGCATGTCATGCAAAAATCCATGGCACCACGATCACATCCATAAACTAAGCATCTAACTCTCAAAGTGTTCAACCTGTCAGTATAAAATAGTCGACCACAATCCTCCACCATGAATGTACCTGGTAACATCTCATCCCTTCTACATGAAGAAAAAATCAGCAAATCATGTGACTTAGGGCATAGACAACCCAAATCTAAGCCACCAATTTGAATATGCATCAATAATGAAAGATCAATGGGCAAAGACAACCCATATCCAAGCTATAAATACAAGTTGCAAGTATAAACTACTTACAACACTACACAAATTGTAGACCTAACAAGTCATCATACATATCCAAATCAAATATTGATAACCATATCATCATGAGACCAATCTAAAATATGAACTATGTATATAATGACATCAAATCTTAAAACTCTAAACATACAATGTCATAAACTCACAATGCTACCATTGTCAATATATGCCATAAACTGTTTAGATTAGTATATCACAAAATTAACCATGTCAAACCTACACCAAATTTGAACCAATGTGTAGAGCTCTCCTAGAGCTTTCTGTTGACTTCTTGAAGTCCAAAATATGACTCTGTATGCCCAAGTTATGCCCTAATTTATGCTCAAAATAAATAACATCTAACTTTGAGCCCTTCAAACCTGACAAAAATGTCAAAATCATAGAACCAAACCTACACCAACTTATAGTACTCTAAATTAGCTTTCCAACACCTATAAGAAATTTGAAATTTGATATCCTGAAAAAAAGTTATGGCCATTTTACTAAGATAGTATTTTTACTATTTTCACTGTGATTTTTTTTAGCAATAAAAATTCTGATGGGATTAAATTTGATGGTCATCATGGGCTGAAACTTAAAAACTTTTATATTTCCTCTGAACATGGCCAAACTAGGGCATATTATATTTCAAAATTAATGGAAACATTGACCCGGATCCAATAGTGAGGTTTGTTTTTACCTAAAAGGTCATTGCCACAAGCCACCCCCTAAAAATCTCATTTAAATGAAACATCTAAAAAACCCTTTTGTCCAACAATTTCACATGCCCAAAATCTACCAACATCTCATCATAAAAACAAATCCAAAAGCATCAGATCTACAATAAACAACTCATATATCTTACCCTTTCTTTTATCCTCATATGCCTTCCCTCTAGGATTACAACAACAAAATCATAGCTCTGATACCACTTGTAAGGAAAATTGCAACAAAAATGTAACTGTTTCCACATAACCCATATTATATTTAAAATAAATATACAATTAAAATCAACATGCAAAAGAATAGACAACATATCCACAAAAATTGTGACACAATATATACCTTGGAAAACCCTCATTGAGGGAAAAATCTAGCCTCCAAAAGCATGCATCATTATGTATTATTCAACAAAAATCACCATTGCAAGATAACCATGGAAGCCTTCAAAGCCATAGCCACTACCAAGAAATCCATGTGAATAAGCATGAATCCACACATCCCATGCCATGCTTCCAACCTTTATAAATGCTCCTTTGAGTAACCTATCAAACCTTGTCCCGCTCGACTATTTCCCTTTTTCCCTTTTATCTTCTCACACAACAACTACCTTTGTGGCTGCTTATATAGTACCAAGTCCCACAAAACCACCAAGTGGTATTACATAAACCATGTGCTACCTAACCCATTGACCCCACATTTAATATTGAAAATTTAATTCTTTTTTCCAATATTAAATAATTACATAAAATATTATCACAATGTTACAATACAACTCATCAAGTATATCCTATGGGAATCTTTACATGTTGCATGTCCATCTAGGTCCTCCTAGATACACCATTAAATATTAAAATAAAATAATAAAACTATGCAATGTGTGCAACACCCATTATCTCAACAAGAACATAACCTACCTAGCAAGAAAAAATTGCTTTCATTTATTCAATTTTCTTTTAGTCTTTTGACCTCTAGTTGATCTCCCTATTTTAAACCTACTAGATGTCTCACTTTTGTCTTTTATTCCTGCATTTTCCTCACTTGAGGAAGGCAGATCATACAAATACCTATTTGGTGATACATTAAATCCATAAAATGAGAAACATATTAGGACTAAAGTTGATATTGATAGTAAAGAGAAGATATGCAAATAAAAAATTGTATCTATATGTTTATCCATGTGACTATGCAAGATCTTGGTCAAAGGCATTGAATAGCCTACATATGTAAATCATTTATCTTAAGTTAGCCAAAAATTTGGTCTAATTAATGTGATTTCTAAAAATATATTGGACATGTTGTACTTAATGTTTATATCTGCACATATGGTTTTGAAAGAAAAAGTTGGTCACCTTGCTCATCAAATTCACCCATATTATAATGAATGAACAATTGTCTTCTTACAATACTCTATAAACTACAAATTATGTAGAAGACAAAAATTACATGATGCATTCATCAAAATCAAACAAATTTCTATAAATAAAAATCATGACCCCATCATACTTGACATTGATCATACCTCAACAAACATTTCATTGATCATCATCTTCATCCATGTCATCATCATCGCCATCATCGTACTTGTCACTTTGATCATCGTTGTCACCACCACCATCTTCATCACCATCATCATCATCCTCATCACCATTATCATGACCATCTTCGCCATGATCATCACCATCTTCATCAACATGATCATGATTGTCATCATCATCATCATCACCATTATCATCAGCATGACCAAAATCATCATCTTCTTCTTCATCATCATCATTGTGTAATAGTCATTTGTGATCATCATTTACTTCATCTTCTGCTTCTTTAGTATCTTCTTCTTCCATCACATTATACTTTACTGACCTTCCTCTTGGATCATGTCTAACAAAAAATGACCAACCCAATTTGTGTGAAATGCCAAAGTAAAATACTTGCTCACATTGGCTTGGAAGAACATAGGGCTCATCTCCAACTAGCTCAAATAACCTTGTATTAATCATTATAGATCTACTATCATGTTCAATAATAGTCCTATTAGGATTATTTCAATTCAGCCATAGCCTCTACCATTTGATGAAAAATAAAACTAATTTGAATAAATTAAAGTCGCACTCAAGTATGTCATCCAAAATGTCATAGTATCAATTTTTAGATTGTTGAGGATGTATGTCATTTCTAGACAAAATATTGATGACCACAAAGACTTCAGTAATCGAAAAAAAATTGCGGCCCCCTTCAACGCGACCATGTTGCCTACAATGACTATGGGCTGTTATGATTAGAATGCTTTAATCCTTTAAGGCCTTACACTTTTTGCAAGGAAAATTACATTTATCAACTTTTCTTCAAAACTTAGACCATAATCTAGCAATTGTCTTATTATTTTGTTCTAGGTTCATATTGTTAAGCGTGGTCTTTCTTTACAAGAAAATATATCTGCAAAATTATTGGACATATTGTACTTATTGTTTATATCTACACATATGGTTTTGAAAGAAAAATTTGGTGTAATTAATGTGTAGATCTACAAAAATATTGGACATGTTGTACTTAATGTTTATATCTGCACATATGGTTTTGAAAGAAAAATTTGCTCACCTCACTCAAATTCACCCATATTATAATATCAACAACTTTCATTTGACATAAATTCAATGACTTTCGTTGAGTCTTTCCACTACTCCTTGTTTGTCATGAGTTGGGGTTTTTAAATAGGGCAAGTTTGTATTTAGTGTAGAGTATGCACATATCAGAGTTGTGACTGTTTATTTCAGTAGTTTGGTATGATTGATTCTCACATTTTTTTGGCTTTCCTTATGTACATGTATAATCAGTTTTTAGAAGTGCCAATATTTTTTGTTTTGTATCAAAGGCATTCAGAACATTCAAGCTTTTTCTTCTCCTATGACAACAATTATGTCCACTTATATATATACTGGCCTGATAGGATAGAGAGAATGAATTATGGTTTGTGGAATTATGTGTTGGAAAGAGAGTGGATGTAGTGCCTACCCCTAGTTCACATTTTGTTGATGTTGCCAAACTCTTTTAGAATAGTTTTATGTTGATGATTATTAGTAACATTATTTTGAGATTATCAGATATTGTTTTAGAGTTAGTTTATTATATGATGAGATCATTTGGTATTCTATATTTCATGTATGTATGATGATTATTACAGTGTTTGCAGTTATTGATGATGATTAGTTAGATGGTTTATTATCATATGTGTTTTCTTATGGATACTTACCCTATACTTGCATGTATATGATGTGTGTGTTTGTTTTCTTTCTGTATGGCATTTCTGATGTGGTTAAGGAAGGGACTTGTAGTCACCTGCTAGTCGGGATCTACATGATGCACCACTTCTTGCCATTGCCTGTTTAGCTTAGTATATATTGTGCTTGTACATGCCTGGATTTTATTCAGGTTACAGGTACCGGGTATGAACTTTCCTGAATTGTCAGGATGAGCATACCCTATCACATTATCTCAATGGTAAGAGAGGGGAGATAAATTCTCAAGTCCAAATCCCAACCCTTTAAGCCATTTGTCCTAATTGAAAATTAGGACAAGTATCTGAGTTGAGTACCCTCTGAATGCGTCAGATGATGTAATTCGTGATATTAACCCTTTTGGTTTGATTTTGTATGTGTTTTTCTATAATGGATTTTTCGTATTTTATTTTATGAGTCTTTGGTGTATTTTCTATTAATTAAGCCTAATTAAAAGATTTAATTAATGGTTTAATTTAATGAAAATTAATGTGGTATTTTAATATTTATTTTATTTAATTAATTAAATAAAATAATTAAATTTGGAGATGAAAGTTATAAGTTTAAATTTGAAATGTGATAATATTTATTTAATTTAATAATAATATATTTAGAGTTCATTTTTAAATAAATGTTAAATAATAATATTATTATTTAAGTTAGTAAATATATTATCAATTAAGTTTTAAAAATAAATTTAAAAGTGGAAAAGATATTAAAATTATTAAAAGATTCTAGATTGCATGATGCATGCATGTGATTAAAATATATTAAGATAAAACAAGTGGATTTATTAAATTGAGTGCATGAGATTTAAAATTAATAAATTAATAAAAATAAATAAAGTGAATATTAAATAAATTAATGTGCATTATATTTATTCACATAGGAGTATGCGAGCTCTTGGGAGTTGTCATATTGACAACACAAGAGTTTGCACTCTAATTATGCACGTGTTGTCTACAATTAGGAGTTAGCACATTATTTGAGCACATGGTGTCTACAACATTCTAGAGACCTCATCATGTCTATCTTCTTGTCGTGGAAGTTATGTGCTTAGTTGCCATGCTTATCTCCTAGTTTTTTCTAGACACATTCTAGATGCATCTTAGAGGGCTTTAAATAGAGGCTCTCCTAGTGTGTATGGACAAGCTTACATGCATTCGAGAAGCTCATATGCTTCTACATGCTCATATGCTTCTACAAGCACTTCTAGTCACTTGGGGGTTTCGGTTGGTTTTATTCTTGGAGGAATGGTGAATGTTGGAGAAGGAAGGGATTTTTCTATGGACTTCTAAGGCATAACAAATTAGCATCAGTATCCAAGTGCACTCGTGATTTTCACATATTCCATTTGCACTCTTTCTCTTCCTATCTTCATCGTGTTTGTTATATGTGTCTTAATATACTCCATGAATGAATCTTCAATGTTGAAATTGGAATCTAGATATGTATGTTAATTTTTATTTGGTTTCAAAGAAACATTAGGAAACCCTAGTTTCATTTATGAAGGAATTCATCACAAACTGCCCTGTTGCTGCCCCTTACATAGACCCAAACTCAGACATTCATAACTTTTTATCTAGACCAAATTTATTCGATCGCTCCAATCAAATCTGGTGCAACTTGGCCCTCTCCAACATATTTCAAATTTGGCTCGATCCAATGGTTCATTAGGGAGATATGGCCCCCGTATTGGGACTGTTTTATTCAATGACAGTCATTCCTCCATTTTCCATAACCAGGAGTTCTTTGTGCTTAAACTTCACAAAAATAATCTATCAAAGCATGGAATGAATAAAAAACTAAACCAACATAGATCTAAGACATCTATAATCAAGATTTGGAAATTGATTCGGGTTTGGGTTCAAATAAAAGTAGAATCTTATTAATATGCATTAGTTTTATATGATTTATTATCTGATCTAATTAAATCAAATTTAATTAAGATTAGTTAATAGTAGAAGAAGTGTAATTAATTATTAGTCGATTTAAGTAAATAGATTTTTAAATGAGGGCTAAAGAAAAAAGATATTAATAAGTGTTTAGTAGAATTAAATAATTGAATTATTAAAGAGATTGATTTTACTTAAAATCAATGAAGATTATTTTAAATAAATGTTTGTCCTTGAAGTGTTTTAAGGAAATTGTAAACTAATCATTTGAAAGTTAATAAGTATTATTTTTATTAGTTGAATAATGGAAGACACTTCTTGGAATTATTAGTAACATTGATTTTTAGTGAAATAATGCAAATGATTTTATCTAAAAGTCAATGGGAACTAGTTCAATGATTTAAATAAGTAAATAATTATCTTATGATTATTTTGGAGAATTGTTTTAAAATAATGGAAGGATAATTCTATGCTTTATTCAAAGAAATAAATGGGTTGACTTCTAGAAGAATCTTATACTCTTGAAATATACTTGAAACAAAATCAGAAACCTCATATTTGGCTTAACCATGTGATTTCCAAGGCAAACCAAAACATGTGTTTGTATCTTGTTTTCTTTATGCTATCCATGTTTGGGGTTTGGGTGGTCCTAGAGTGTTGACTAATTAGGATGTCTACCAGAGGCTTGGGAGTTATGTGAATGTGATGGCATGTTGATGTTATTTTCTCTCGATCTTTCTAAACCCAACCATGGTAATGTGATGGTATGTTCTATGAGATGTTTGTATTTACTGATTGTTATTGCTTTCTAGTCTTCTTGTGTGAAGCTGAGGTGTATGTATTTGAGACACTTGACTTAACCATTTTTGAGTCATCAATTAGTTATACTTGGGTTACTTTCCAGTCGCCTTAATGGGACTAAAGTGTTTGTTTTGATCTTGATGATGTCATGATATGACATGTTTTGACTCGACCATTTTTTGAGTCTTCGATCAGTATTACTTTGAGATACTTTTTGGTTGCTTGTTGAGAACCAATGGATATTGTGATTATCAATGATACCTTCAGTTGCCAATAGACAACTGTTGTGGTCATGATTATTAATGGATGCTTTTTAGTTACTCATGGAGATTTGATGCTTTTATTGTGGATTATCTTTTGGTATTTTTCTAGTCACTTGTATAGGACTGTGGTGATTTTGAGATTATGTTTCCATGAGCTTAGGGTAGGTTATCTACTTATAGTGTCGGGAAGTGGCTTGCAATGGGGGTCGGGGCCCTAAGTGGCTGCCAGGGTAACTCATTGTAAGTTTTATTAATAAGTGAAAATATTTACACTAAATGGGGATTAAATGAACCTAATAAGATAATTGTTTTTTTCTCGCCCATGCCTTGAGTGCTAGTATAGACTAGGATGGGAGTACAGAGAATGCTTGGTTGTGACCTTGCATTCTATAGTATGCCTCGTCTGTATGAGAGGATACTAGTGGCCGCATATGGATCACTAAGGGGCCGGGGTCCATTGAGAGACTACCAAGGTAACTCTAGCATGATCCGTACAATGAAAATTTCCCACTTGCATAGTAGGTTTCCTACATGTCTTTGTGTGCCTCTGGGATTAGATGTCATTTTTTGATTTGGAATCTTGAGTTAGTATACTTTTAGGATTCCTGGACTTAGAGAGTATTTGTGCTATGTGATTTGATAACCTATTTGGGACTTGAGATTATCTCTTCAGCACGGTGGGAGTGGACCATATAGGTTCCATGCGGTCAGATGGTAGTGCTTTTTCACTCTTACCATTTGAGATCTGTCCGTAGACACCATGGTTGGAGCATTCTTGGTTGGTATTTATCTTCATTCTGTTCTTGGATCATTATGATAGATGATATACCTTATGATGGATGTATTTACTGGTATGTTTCTTATATTGATGATTTGCATATGTTAGATGATGTTATCTTATGCTTTACTTTGCATGCTAGATTTCTTTTTTGCATATGATGTAGTATGTTCTAGGAGTGACATTCCTATTATGATAGCACCGATGATCTCTTCGGTGATTTGGGATGTTCTGCACAGAGGGATGGCTAGGGCCCACAATGGTCTAATGATGCTATTTATGGTTGGGAGGAACCGTGCATTTAGATAATTATGTGTAGTGTTTATGATTTATGGCTATCTTTTACGATGGTTGTTATATCATTATTGATAGATGGATGTATCATGTATGTTAATAGTTTCATTTACTTTATTGCACTTGTATCATAGATTCGATGAGGATGATGTATCTTTATTTCTATATGTGTTTATTCTTTTAAGCCTTTCATACCCTATGACATGTATAGTAGATGATTGAGCATTCCAAATTTAATTGCCAAGAAACATTCAGAAAAATGTATATTAAGGACATTGGAATTTTTAACTATTCTTTTATATGGATGTGGTGGTTGTTAGGCTTAGTATTAATTAAATTAAATGTGACTCAACATCTTGGGATCCTTAAGGAATGTAACCCGTTATGTATGCTTACAGTTGATTGTATGTTATTGTTTCCGCTACTATGTGTTTGAAATGAATGGTTTATCTTTCATGTTTAAAAAAAAAAATTGTTTGAAAAACTTAGTGAAAATTTAGGTTAGTTCTTTTGGATCCCTTGGCAGGGTGTTACAATGGCTTACATGAATGTAGTCAATAATTAATAAATATGCATCTTGACATTTTCATTTCTAGCCAGTCATGACATAGATATGAATTTGATGAAGAAATTTTGTAGAATGTCTTCTCCATAGAAGGTTCAATATAATGGATGTTAGAAGAGTCAAAAATGAAAGAAGAGGTGGAGCATTATAGCACAATTTGAAAAATTTGTTCTTGCATGATTCATGTTATCTTTTTATAATAGTTATGCTCATTAGGATCACCAGACCAGAAAGAATAAAGTACAATGGAGAAAAAGATGTTTCTCAGTAAATGAACCTCCAAATGCTCAAAAATTTCTCAAAGAAGAATAAAACATGGAGGAATGCAACACAATATGTCTTTCAGAGAATGAAAATATTCTCATCCCTAGCCCTATTTGTATTTACCCTTATCACTATCACTGTAGTATGTCTTTTGAAGTATGTTGCTCTATCATAAACTTATAAGGAATCTTAAATAGAATATTTTATTTTTAGAACAAGGAAAAGAATTGAGAACTTGGAATACAGTGACTATAGGCTTATGAAGAAGTGATCAACAAATAAGTCTAGAGTTAGTACACCCCTACCTTGTCCAACTTCCTAAAAACATAAGGTTACATATATTAGCCATTATTCCTATAAGGTATGTCATTAAACAAATAAAACCAATTTGAAAAGATTGTAAGTGCAATTTTCATAGAACAAATTGACAAACTAATAAAATATTCTTTTCAAGTACCTCAATCTTCAATAGAGATGTTGTGGGTGAATATCTATCAATTTGATTGGATTGTCCTTTGACCAGAAAAAAAAACTCTTTGTTATATTATGTTGAATTTTGAAAGCTGGACATCACAAGTGTGAATACAACTATCACAAATATGGCTTTGAAGTTTGTGAATGTCTAATGCACAAACTGTATTGGGTTTGTGCTAGGTATATAAATTTTATAATATAATCTATAAAACTATTGTTAAATTATTTATTCACTCATTATATATATATATATATATATATATATATATATAATATTTTTTTTTGATAGGTAAATAGTTGAAGCCTAAGTTATTTTTTATTATTATTAAGATTAATTATTATTATGTGTTAATCGCAAGTAGATTTGAACCCAAGACCTCTCCAATGAGAGGCTCATAATTTACTGATGCATTGTAGGCTCTTGCCTCACTCATTATATATTTTGCTCTTACAAGGTTGTCAATACTTTACTTGGCATCTTTAAGACTTCATTTCAAATATAATTCAACACTTTTGAGTAGACCTTAAGTGTGTATGATACAAATTAAACACAAAATAATTTCAAGACATATAAGCTATACTAAGGTGACCACTATGTAGTAGGTCCTAGGGCATAGTTCACTTAAGAATAGATTTCTTGTTATGTTTAACCAAATTGGCTTTTAATCCATAGATTTCCAATCTAAGATCCAAATGAAAAGTCATCAACCTTTTCTGGGCTTGTCAAAGACTTCATCTTAATTATAGTTGCACATAATTGAATGGTTCTTAAGTATTTTCCATGTTGGCTAACATCTTATTTTCAACTAGATTTCAAAAGTGAAATCTATGAGAGGTTGCGCTTTTTTTGGACCTATGATAATCAAATAAATTGACAAAAGAAATTGAAAATCATACCTTATTATCTTAATTAGAAAAAAATGGCTTTCAAATCAGAAGAAAGAAACCCTATAACAGAGACTCTTTGTCCCTAATTTTGCATGCTTTGATTTCAACAAGAAATATACTTTTACTATTATATCTTATTATACACTTGAAAGATTATACACCAAAACTTAGGCAACACTTGGCGAAATGCACATACTATTTTGTAAAGGTATAGGCCAGTGTTATTTTTGTAATCAATGAGGATAATCAAGTGTTGTGATTTGTTATGATTTCCTCCCATATGTAATCACTGAGGATAAAAAATTGCTTAGAAACAAATCAACACCACATGTTAATACCTTCAATCTACACTTGCATATATATATATATATGAAAGGTTAGTATTGTTTGACTAAAGATAAATATTCAAGTAAAAGATCAAAATTTATATGTCATTGAATTAAAAATTATATTATAATTCTTTAGAATAACTGAGAGGAGGGGGGGGGTGAATTAGTTATCCAAGGTCCAATGATGTCCAATTCAAACTTTCTAATTAAATAGGAATGAATCAGAAGTGTTGTCCTTCTTCTTTCTTATCATGCATGCAATTAAACATTAAATAAACATGAAAAGTAAACATGCATAACACCATAACACAAATGATTTTGATGACCCAGAAACCCTCCAAGAATAAGAAGGTAAAACTGGGGTGGGGATGATACCCACTGAATAATTGCGCAATTGATTTCAACCACTTCTGATGGTCTGCCCTGTTAAAGGCTACAACACATTGTTAAATGTGACCCTATTAAAGGATTTCTACACCCTGTTAGGAGTGTGTCTTGCTAGAGGACCTAAGAACATTCAACTTGGAATGTCACCTTGTTAAAGGATTTACATAGAGTTGTTAGGCTCACCCAAGTCCATGGGATTTATAGTCGCCTTCTCAAAAGAATCTTTAATCCCTCTCTAAGGATCTCCTATCCTCCTCCTAAGGATCTCTTTATCCTTCTCCTAAGGATCTCTTTGTCCTTCTCTTGGGGATCTCTTTATCCTTTTTCTGAGGCTTATCCACCTAGCTGTTAAGCTAAACTAGCAATGTAGGATTTCAATATCTAATACAATGGTAAGAAAGTATTAGAAGGGTTTTGACCTAATACAGATTGCAATTTCAACTGTGCAGATTTCAGATCACTCTTCAGTTCTTTTCTTTTCTTGGCTTTCCTCCTTTGTAGTGCTAACAGCTTGTTCACCCTTCAAGATCTATCTCTTTGAGTTCTTCCACTCGTTATGCCAATGCATTCTATGGTCACTTGATCAACTCAGAGTCTTGATGCTCTCTTCTTACTCCTCTTGGCTTCTTCGCATGATCACACTTATGACCAACTCCCTCTCATGCATGCACATTTGATTTCTGACCTATAACTCCTTATAAATAAGTTTTGTTCTTCATTTCCCACTCAAATCTTTGAGAAAACTATATTGTTTTCCCTCCAAATTTTTTCTTCTACAAACTTCATGATAAATCCATTAGCATTCACCTTGAATTGGTTTGCAAGGATTGCATAGAATTATGTGATATCTACTCATCATCCTTATCATCCAACTAATTCACAAAATTCAATGTAACAACCTTATCATTGCTGATCTAGCTAATCTTTGACTTACCAAATAATGTAGCAACTTGGTATCATTGGTTTACTGATTTTTGACTCCTTCTGTGTTACTCAACTTCTATTGTTATTTTATTGGTGCTCAACACTTGTAGTATTTCTACTTTCCTTAGCACTTGAAGACTTACTCAGCTCCTATATCTTGCTCAACACTTGAAGGCTGCTCGACACAAACTAAAGTTAAACTTGCTCAGCTTCAACTGAGAATCTGTTCGGTAGTAACTAGCTAGCTTAGCTTTCTCCAATGAACTTAGTTAATTCTTACATCTTTGATGTGTCTTAGTGTGTCCATCCTCTGTGTCTTAGAGTATGTTATCAATACATTATTTCATCAATGGCTTAGCTGATCCTTACACTTCATTACAACATCATAACTTCAACCTTTCTCTAGGTACTCTAGTTACATCTTATTGATTTCCACCTCCTTGTCAATCAACCAATTGATAGTATTTGGATCACTTAAGAAATTGTCATTCCTGCAAGTAGCAAGTTTGATATCAATGACAAAACAATGATTGAAACATTCTTTACCAGTTCCATTTCTCTTCATTCATGATCTTTTCAATCATTTCCAACAAATTTTGCAGTTGCTAGACAACAACATTGAAGAGTTTGCAAAGTATTCCATCTCATTGTTATCTAAAAATTGAATTCAAACATATATTCTACCTAGATCCTATTTCCTTAACAAGGTTGAGGAGCAATGCTCCTTCATGGGGTTGCCCCTATTAGGGTTGAGGGGCAATGTCATTTCACTATCTAAGAACAAAATTAGGTGTTTTTGATTCATTGTCTATAGAAATTAAAATCATGAAAAACATTTAAAATTGCATTAAAAAAAATTGTTGAAACTAGTTTTCACAAAAATTGTGAATTTTGTGATTTTTGGTCAAATCAGTAGCTACTTTTTAGGTGAGTAATTCACAAAGGCTTTTGGCTTGGGAACTTGTGGCAAGTTCTTTAATTATCCTATGAACCATCAAAACATGCAAGACATGTGACCTACGTAAGCTTCTTTAAAGCATCATCATCAAAGGATATGCTATCTACATCATCTAGAGTAATGAGACAATGTACAATAGGGATCTCTTGGAATTGAGAGAGATGATGATCTCCATGGATTTACTAAAGTCTAGTTGAATGTGTGTGGGGACAATCAATGTTTGATACAACACAGTCTCACAACCAACATTAGAATAAACCAATTCAACAAAATGATCACTAATGTTATCCATGCTGATCTTCTCAATAGTATGTCCGGTTCAAGTATGATTCCATAAATATAAGGCAAAGTTTGAGCCACTTGAGTTGCATTAGGATGTTGTTATGACAAGACTCGTAATTAGTCTCTTTTGGGATTATTGCGAAAGGATGAATAAAGAGCCATGGTACCTAAAATGATAAAATAGATACCAAATATATTAATGCATTTGAAACATCTCAAATGAAATCATCTCATACAAATAAAACATTTCAAGGTGCCAAGATGTCCAAGTAACTAACTAGGATGTGAAATAGAAATGAATTAAACAAAAAATCATTTCCTGATGCACGGATAGATTTGAAGAGCCTTGAAAAAAAATTCAAATGTTACAAGAATAATGACAATTGGAAACAATGGTAGATAATTTTTCAAAAACAAAAAAGCCTTCAACCGAAGTTAGAGAAACTAGTGTGGAAATCCAGATTGGAGTTCAAGAACATGTGTGTGGTCTATCATCTATTGAAGATAGAAAAGATGGTTTCTCTAAAATGTGTGGGAATAGTTAGAAATATGAGAGTGTTGAGCTTGAAATTAGCACCATAAATGAGAATATTGTTGGTTCGGAATTTTCTAAATTGTGTAAGAGCGATATATTTTCCAATGATACATTATCTACTCTTGGGATGTCAGGTGGTGAGGAAAATAGATTGTCCATTAGGACCCCTAATATAATTGGGATTTTAGACCCCAAAAATGGAAATCTTAACCAGACAATGCATGATTTGGAGGACCCTAAAATGGATAAAAACAACATTTCAAAGGATTGTAATAGCAATGCAATTATGTTAGTATCTCCTTAAATGGACTCAAATGGGAATGATGAGAAAATTAGGACTTCTGGGCAAAAAAATGGAAACATGGATGAGAAGATGATGGAGGGTGTTGAGGAATATAATAGTGCAACTTTACTGTCATCTCCTTAGAAAGGGGTTTCCCTAGCCCTTAGAAGGCCCCTGCAAGCAAAAACATTGGATAACATTCCAATGTGTGGTGGGGGAAGTAAAGATTTAGTAAAGGCATTTGAAATTTTTCCACCACTTTTAGATCATGGAGATATAATGGGTCCTCAGGTAAATGAATTATAGCTATTATAATGGTTTACTATATTATGATAATTTTATTTCTATAAATCTTATGGAAAATGTACACAAAAGAAAATTCATATTATATAGTCATCAACAACTTATAAATATTACTTCTCAATTGATTTATTAAAATAATTTTAAAGAATGGACTAACCTAAATATAATTTGGCATTTAAAAAAAAATGTAGATTTAACCATTACAAGGTTGTCACTCCATAGGCACATTGTTCACTTAAGAAGATTGCAGGGGGTATGGATGTTGTAGATCAGATGCTTTCACCAAGATCAATGCAATCACACCTTCATGTTCCACTGCATCCATCATCAATGACAAAGCTATTGAACAATAAAGTAACTTCAGATGAGATAATGTAGGACATCATGGTAGAGGTACAGGGTGGTGCTCGGTGTCCAATTATAATGACACAAGTATGTAATTTTTAAGCTGAATTTATGCTATAAAATTCAAAATAGACTCTTATAGTCCTTTGATAGTTTCTGCATAACTAAAACCAATATTTTGTTTTTACATGAATTTTGTAGGTTGAGTTAGTGGGTGATATTGCTTGCTCAAAAGTAGAGCGAGTACACACATGCACTTTAGTTGAAAATAGTGAAATGGTGTGATATTTATCATTGATAATATATCATTTTGATCTAATGTGATATATTTTAATTGGAATCAATATTTCATATTTCCTTGGATTTGTAGGTTAAGCCAATTGATGATACTAAGGATAGTTCAACAATGGAGCATGCCCACATAGGCACTTCACTTGACAACAAAAGACAAGTAAGATATTTATCACTGAAAATGTATATGCTTCTACAAGTAGGTTAAATAAATTATATGTAACATTAAGATATACCAAGAACACATCTTATATACACTATATTATATTTGAAACTGATATTTCATATTTACACATTTTTAGGTTAAACCAATAGATGATACTCAGGATAGTTTTGGGCTAGAGCATGTACACATGCACACTTCACTTGACAACAGTATCATGATCTTAGGATTTTTGGGTTTCTAGAGGCAATGATGATGTTTTTTTCTCCATGATGCACCATGTTCCCCCCTCAAATACAAATCTCTATCAACAAAGGACAAGTCACATGTTGGTGCTTTGATATCATATTGATGTTGATTGTTGAATCCCATAGTTCCTAGAAATAACCTGCAACCAAAATGCTCATCATATGAAGAGAGATAGGAAGTAGATAATGCACATTCAACTTTGAGAATTTATTTGATGCAACCAAGTATTTGATTATATATTGAATGGGATTGGATTGGATGACAATGGTGATGAACATTGAATCCTTATAAGAGCAAAAAAGCAACCCTTGATGAAATCCTTGGCGAGGATTAAATTTTTCATGAAAATTGTCCTTATTTTAAACTCTATGACAAAAAAGCACATCACCTTAAATAGAGAAACAATTCCAAATTTAACTCAAGTATTATAAAATAAAAGGAGATCTAAAGAATAAATAAATCATGTGATTTTATTTTATTTTATTGCTATTGATTATACAATAGAATTTAAGACAAATAGAAAAACAAGAATAATGAACACGAAGACACATAAATTACTCTAGGG
The DNA here is from genome assembly GCA_028749045.1 of Cupressus sempervirens. Classification (NCBI taxonomy): domain Eukaryota; kingdom Viridiplantae; phylum Streptophyta; class Pinopsida; order Cupressales; family Cupressaceae; genus Cupressus; species Cupressus sempervirens. Next base: position 606,000,011 of record CM053784.1, on the reverse strand, counting down.
AAACCCTCCAACTTTTGCCTAAAAATATATCAAACTAAAAACAATGATAAGAACTCCTCTAAAATGTATCTGCAAACAATAAAATATACTTCTATGATATAATCACCTATCATGGAATATCAAGTAGAACAAATGGAATGCAATATGCTCTTTTACATAAGAGTTTTACTTGGTTATGAAGGGTTGGACTCTTTAGACTGGTTGTAAGGATAAAAGAAATTATTACAAAGTAAAATGACATATTGAATTGCCACATCTTATGTGAATTCCTCCTCATCTTTTTGTGATTCCTATTATCAAAATGATACAACAAAAGATGACAATAAGAATACCTGCTACAATGATTGTGTTGCTTCAACTTTAATAGCATATGAAGCAGTGACACAATATAGATATGACTTTAACAATCACTTATTTAGTTTGAATATGGAGAGAAATATCTCCCATAGCTATATCATCAACAACTGTAAGATCACCTCATCTTTTTGTTTTGTTGGCTTCTAGGGAAGGAGATTATGGAGAAACAAAAATAGCATATGCTAAATAGTAGATCACACAAAGCTAACAAGTTTCTATGACTTTGATAGATGTTCAAGAGTAAGTACAAATATTACAAGAGTTGAGAACTTGGAACCATTTTTAGCACTCATTTAACTATCGAGACCATTCACATTTGAAATAATTTTACATCATCTTTATAGAACATTTTACACAAGCAATGCACAATCCTCAAGTTTTCCTACCAAGCACCTCAGAGGTGTCTTTCTTGGTTATTTTATGGTGATGACTCTCATTACAAACACACTTAAGTGTTTATTTCTGTTTTAGGCTCTCTACACCATAGAAGTGCATAATAACCATGCTTATGTTGAGGGATGACTTTAGTAATTCTCATGGTGGCCAATGACAAATTAATTTGGAGTTGATAAAGTTGACTAAATATTCTTACATTGACTCCAAAAACTACTTGGTAAGATATATCTTTTATTTCATGTTTCTAGATTATTATAGTTGACAGTGTTCTTAATTTTATAAGACAATAGCAAATGCAAGCCACAAAAGGCATTTGATTGGTGCATGGAATATTGTTATGAAACTTGACTTGCCTTTTTGTCTTGTAAATCTTTTCAAATTTTGAGATTAGAAGTTAGAATGATGATATAACATTAAATTTGTGTTATGTAGTTTGCAATTTCATCCCATATATTGATGCAAGAGCTTCCAGTGTTGTAAGGGCAATCCTGTATCACCTAAAAATATGCATATCATTAGTTTTTGTTTAAAGTGTTTTCATTTTTGGATACCCATTTTGGTCAAATAAAGATTTCAACTCTCATAGCTCCACTATTGGTTTTTTGGGTTAGAATTTTTGAGCACCTTGGGATATGTGCTAATGTAGAAAATAGGTTATTTTGTAATTGAGCCATAATTATTATGAGTTAGAGTGTGTAAATTGGAGGGATGATTATAATTGTAATTTAAAGCACTCTAGAAAAATAATCAATTCAAAAGGCTTTATGATTTGAAAGTTATTGCAGTTTTAAGTTGCTTGGAGACAAGAGCACTTCAAAGTCAAATTTGAGGCACTAAATGGCCTTGTATAGGCCCAAAAAATGTGGGACAATAAAAGCTGGTCCATAGGGCTATAGAGCACTTGGTGAGCTTTCTAAAAATGTAAACAGTTCATCAATCAGAGTCCCAGATCAAAAGTTATGCCTCTTGAAAGTTGGACTACCATTTCTGGCTTCTAATTTTACACCAACTTCTTATGTGTTTTCTAGGACCTTCTATTTTGGTGTTGGATACAAAATGATGTATTCTAAAATGTATTCCTAAACCTAAACCTAATTTTATTTATTTATGGACCTTTTTGGCATTGTAAAGGCAGTTTTTGGTGGAGTTTGGGAGAAGGTATTGTGAGAAGGGTTTCCTCCAGAATCTGATAACATTGTAAGCCCATAGGGCATGTCGTAGAGTATATATATTTTGTACTAAATGTAATAGCATATCATTTCTAATAATAATATTTCCCTTTCCTATTGTGTTCATTTTTGTCTTGGATTGTGTCTTCATCATATATGGACTTCAATCGAGGGATTTAAACATCTCTCTTCTTGGGTTTTGAAATGTAAAGAAATAGGCTTTTGAGACTTTTGATGTGTAAAAGGTATCTTTCAAATCACGATAGTCAAAATCATTGTGAAGTCAAGCTCTAAACATTAAGGATTAAGGGAAGCCAAGCTTAATCAATCCCACAATTTGTGAGGTCAAAACAAGAGCTGTCATTACTATAGTGTCGATCTTCTAATAACCTCACACTACAGGAGGGCTTATTTTATGATCCTTGAGTTTGCGATATGAAAATAAAAACCATAAGCCAAAGGCTTGTATGTAAAAGGTGGAAATTACTAACTCATGAATTCTGAAACTTAATACAACTCATTTTCATAGTCTTATTTATGATAAGAATTTTTGTTTGATAATCCATGTTTATGCCTGTTTGTGGGAATTTATGGCTAATTTCAGGTTACATGTGGTTATGACATTGGAATAAAAAAGTAAATAAGTTGTTGATCTTAGTCTAGTTGGTATATCTCTAATATTGGAGGTGTCTATTTGAACATTCTAAATTACAAACTATTATTTTTGCTTTCTTAGCTCTATGGTGAAAGATCCAAACTTCTGTTGAGTTTTTGGCAGTTTACAATTAAAGGCTAGGTTAATCAATTTTATTTTTAAAGAATATGATGTGTTCATTACATGTCTTCAATAATGATGCCAACTCTTATGAGTAAAAAATGATTTGATGTTCTTGACAAACATTTTAGGATGTCACTATATGCATTTTTGTTCCTTACAGTGATGATGGTAGATATAAAAAAATTATTTCTCAAACTAAGAAAGATCAAGCAAATAGAGATTTGACAGGAAGAATTAATGGGCAGGCCCCCCACATCTACTCAATTCTTGCACAATCTATCTTAAGATGATAATAGCTTGAGTGGTGTTTTATTACAAGGTTATCTTTATCCTTTTAAATAATTTCATGCTTGATAGTTGACCCTTAATGGATATCTGCTAAATGTACAATAGCAAGTTGAATCATGTTTAGCTGATTGTAGAAGAAAGCCATCAAAATTACCTGTTTAATCAACAAATGAAAAGAGCTAGCACTAAATAACCACCATGAGGGAATGTTGATCTTAAATAACATATTTTGTGCCACAAATTAGGGGTTTGTCTCACCCTTCTATGCAAATCAACTTCCAAGCATCACTACAAAAACCACAAAAAGACTTACCTCAAAAAGCTCCTATGGCGATTTAGATAAAACCTTGTTTGGCCAACGCAAAATATAACATAACTTATTTTCTTTTTTTGTTATGAACCTGAGTTGGTCAAAATTTTGACCAACTTGGGAAAACCTGATTTGTTCAAAATTTTGACTAAATTGGGCATAGGACTCTAATTTGGAGAAAATATTGACCAACACAGGGATAAAAACAAAACAAAAAGATGAAATCATAGGTCAATATGGCCTTTGGTCAAAAAAATTGGTAGAAAAAAGAGGTGAAGTATACTAGTGGTCCATAAGAAATCCCTAAGAAACTTCTAAATTATTTGAACCACTATTGCAAGTGCTTTGAGTAACGCTAAATAATAATTTGGAATCGCTAATATCACTAATTTTATAAGGAGAATTCTACTTGCAAGAGAAAGCCATCGAGCCTTCTAGGCCACAACTCTAAATTTAATTCTTTCAATAATGGGCTACTATTAGCTAATTTTATTAGCCCCTGTGAAAAGAGGTATACCAAGATATACTGATGGCAGGGTGTCAATTGAGAAGCTCAAAATATTGGTGATTCTATTTGAAATGGCATGATTACTATTGAACAAAAAGACTTTTAATTTATATGCATTAACCTTTTGTCCTGAAGCTGAGGTGTAGACATCCAAGGTCTTCTTAATTTGTAAGGCTTCATTAACAATAGACTCCCCATAAAGTAAAGTGTCATCCACAAAAAAGGAGTGTGTTATCAAAATTTCCATACCCCTAATTTTAGCACCTTTCCAATTGCCAATTGTATGTTGTTTGTAGATAGTTCTGCTAAAGGCTTCTGCCATGAGAATGAACAGAACTGGAGACAAAGGATTTCCTTACTGGGCCCCTTGTATGGATGAATTTGGGACTCCATTTATTATAACTAAAAATAAAGCCCCCGTTATAGAGGCTTTAATCCATTTGCACTAGCCCTTTGCAAATCCAAATTTTTGCAACACTTTGAAGAGAAAATCCTATCTAACTCTATCGTATGCTTTCATCATGTCAAACTTGACTATGAAGATTGAAGATTTATGACTGTTAATCAAATGGAGTACCTCATAAGCCACAAGTGCTCCTTCTTGCCTCTCTACTTGGAAAAAAACCACCTTTTTCTTGAGAAACCAATTTTGGAATGAGATATTGCATTCTCAAGTAAATTGTCTTTGTAATGATCTTGTATATTGTGTTACATAATGAGATTAGTCATAAATCTACAAAAGTTTTGGGGCTTTTGATCTTTGGGATGATGGCTATATTGGTAGTGTAAAAATATTTAGGCATAGCTTTGCTTTGTCTTGACTGTTCAATGACATCCAAAAGTTCCCACCCTATGAAATTCCAGCAAACTTGAAAAAATAGAGTTGTATAGCCATCCAGCCCCGAGGAAGAGAAAAATTCACTTTTCTAAGCTCTTGTGTAGTGAAAGGAGCCATAAGAAAAATATTATTGTTAGAGTAATAAGATATTTCCTTATTAATTAAATCATTTTGATTTGATTTTTAAGTCACTTATTATCTCTAGTTTACTTAAGCTAAATTTTAGGCATATAATAATTAATTATTTTATTAATTATTAACATGCAACCTAGGTTTTACCTATTAGGGTTTTGATCTCCTTTATAAGGAAAATCTCTCTTTTTAATTTATTAATTCACTTTTCATAATAGCAATCTTTCTTTTGCTCGTCAATAATGTCTGATCTATGGATTTAGGAATTCCAACCTCCATAGCTTTTTGCTTCTCTCTTTCTGTGACAAGTGTCTACATGCAGGTGATTCTTGGGAGCTGTGGGGTTGATCTTTCATGAACTTCAACATGGTATCAAAGCTCCAGATCTTCATGCCCTTGTTCTGTTTATGAGAAGTTTGTCTTGCCTTTCAAATCTGTACTTTTTGTTTAGAGGGTTTCATTTTGTAGAGTTTTTGTTTGTATTGAATATGGGGGGGGGGGGGGGGGGGTGGTCACCTTTTTAAGTGCACTTTGAGCCCAAATGGACATCACCATTGAGCTCAGAGCACCCAAAAACCCCTATTTTCATATAAAATGTATCCAATTTAGACACAATTGGAATTTGAGGCAAAAAAATTTGCTCTTAGATTGGACACATTTCTTGAGGCGACAATTTTCTAATTTTTTGGCACTTTTTTGAGGTAGTGATTTTTCAGATTTTTCACACACAAATTGATATTTTTGTAATGTTTCTCGAAGTGGCAATTTTCTAAATTTTGCATGGAAATTGAGATTTTTGAAAATCAGTATTTTGGCACATTTCCAGAGGTGGCAATTTTGTGGTTTTTGACACAAAAATTGAGATTTTGGGGCATGCAAATCTAGATTTTTTCAAAAATTGAGAATTTTGCATGTTTCCTGAGGCAGTGATTTTTCTAATTTTTGACATAAAAATTGAGATTTTTTGACATGCAAATCAAGATTTTGGGGTACATAAATCAAGATAGTTTTGGTACAGAACTAACACACTTCTCAAGGCAATCTTTGGTACTGGTGGGCACACTTTTTGAAACTTTTGGCACAGATCTTGAGGTGGTACAATTTTTCCTGTACTTTTTTGACCTACATGTGGGTTTTTGGCCATAACTTGCTCATCAGGACTCTATTTTTTGATCCAAAAGAAGTGTCAAAAAGCTAATTCTGAGCCCATCATGATTGTGCAGTTTATTTAGATTTTTAGTGTTATTTGGTGACCTATTTTGGTCGTCAAAGTTAAAAGTTATATTTTTCACTCTGAGAGACATATTTTGAGACTTTCTATTTTCCAGATTCTACTCCAAGCACATCCCATTCAGTTTTTTGTTTTTCTACATTCTGATAGATATCTTGGTTGTTTCAAGTCTGGGGATCAATTTAATTATTTTAGATCATTTTTCATGGGTTATACTCATTGAGCTATCATTTTTCATGATACTTAATGATAGGAATCCTTTTGAACTCCTCACTTGAAAAGCTGATCTAAGATCAACTCCAAGGTTCCGGGTGATCTCACAACCTACTAGAACCCACTCAGTTGAAGATAAATGTTAATGTTCATGAGGAGGCCTTTTTTGGTTCTTAAACAATTTGGATAATATGTAGAATCTACTTACTATTTCAAAAGAATGAAACACACAAAAGAAATATATTTTTGTATTTTTTGTTTTATGATGAATGCAATCTAACAATGCAACTATATGAATTCCTAATTTAACCAAGGGGTTAGTAAAGAAAATAAAGAAGATAGGGAAACAAGAAATTTAAGAAAATAACATAAAAAGTAAAATCCTAAAGGACATATGCTATAGAAACAATGCCTCTGTGAGTTAAGCCTTTGAAAACTAATGAAAATAGGAACAACACTTCCTTAATTCCACTGGTGCAATCATCGATGGGAATTCAGTAACTGTAAGATGTTTCACTTTTCATCAAATTGCAAGGCCATGAAAGTGCACTCATGCAAGACAAAAAGCTATATAGGAACAATATGGTGATCTCTTCTCGAACTAAGTACATCAGCAAAATTTGTAGACCTATAGCAAACACTAGAATTAAAAGAGTGCACAACTAGAATAATACAATAAAACTGTTGGCTCAATTACATTCCATGAACATACATTCAAAAAATATAACACAATTAGGCAAGAATCACTACACTCCAAATGCAAGCACCAAAAGCATATATTATTACATAATGGTGGCCCTAAATACATATTACATTCCTGAATTTATAAAAACCTTCTCCTCAATTTGTGTTGAGAGTGAGAGATATCTTTATGCAAACATATGCCTCTAAACTAATAAAAGAAATATATTTATGTACAAACTAACTCTCTAACTAGTGCTTAGTAGGACTTCATCCATATTTATATTATTAATTGGATGCATAAGCCTTTACATGTCTTAAAATAAAGAATGCATGAGAAAATAAGAAAGAGAAAGCCATTAAATGATTTAGGAGTGTCTGGAAGTGCCAAAAATAGAAGCTCTATCTTTACTAGAAGTTTATAGGAGTTAAACTGCTATCAAAATGTGTTTCTGATGCATGGAAATCTTTAAATTTAGAACTGGTAGTTAACTTTTGGCACACCTCTAACTCACTTAAAAATTCTAGCAAAACTTTGAAAAAGCACACATGTGCACCTGGCACACCTATGCACCTCAAAAGTAGGTTCAAAAAATGCAAAATTTCACCAAGTGTCAAAACTAAAATTCTAGTTTGGGTATTTGCCCTTGAATTTCTCAATGATCTCAGTGACTAGAGTTGCATCTAGAAAATCTAAGGCTTCATATTTATCCTTCACTTTCTGCCTATAGTTGCCCACCTCAATGTGGGTCTTTACAAAATATGAGTTTTACATCTAAATCTAATAATGTTTCTTCCATTCTAAATGCTTGCCTAATTTCATATCATTAAAAGTTTCTTCAAAAGTCTTCTGAATTCGCTCAACTACTACTTCTACCTTTATCAACTTATCCCTTGCATCATCCTCAAAAATGTCTAAACACAGATCACTATACTATTTATTTGCCTCCAAAATTTTCTCTTGGGTTGGATCCTTGAGCTTATGAATCTCCATGTGTAATGTTTCCATTACTTTATTACCATCCACAATCTTCTCTATTCAATCATCAATCTTATCTAACTCTTCTGTCATATATACTTCTATTAATATCTGATACCTTTGACCTTTGATCAACTATAATTCTTGTAAGTCCTTGTCCCAAGTATGTATTTCAACCATCAAATGAAAATCTTGATTCAAAATGGCCACTACCTTATTTGCATTATCTTGCATATGGTGTAGCAGCTTCAATTTTCCCTATATAATCTATACACCTTTCTCCTCAAAACTCTCTCTCCGTTGTTGACAAGATCTCAAAAATGGATCTAACTGTACTGTCCCCTTATCCCTTCTCTCTAGTGCTGCATTCAAAGTTTCCTCAGGATGTTCAAGATCTAGGGGACCAACAATTTTTCTTAGATATCCTTTTAGGATCTCATTCTATCTCAAAGTGTTATCAATTCTGCCCCATCTTATTCTAAGTGCTTAAACACTTATTTAATCCCCATTGTCACCATCAACTTAGTAGTGTCCAACGTAGGTTTCCAAATCATGATCTTCCTATTCTAATAACCTCTTGGAGTCAATTCTTCAACATTTGTATGCGGAGGAGGGATAGCAACATGTACAAACAAGTCCTAGTTATGATCACTCATAATGAAGGCTAATGCTTGTGCATCCTTTGGTAGTGACTTAGGTTTCCTCAGAACTTCAATCAATTGCATCCTATCCTCTTCCTTAGTAATGAATTGATGCCTCTTGTTTCTTATCACCTTCTTTCTCAGCCATCTTGGAACATGCTCTATTGGGGATTTACCTTTTGAAGATGAAGGAGTTTTCTCTACTATGCTCTTACCTTTATCACTCCTTTCTGGAGTCTTCTCCTTCTGTGAGAGATCCACACAAGGAATCTCTGTATTTGTCGAGTCCACAATTCTCACCTCTGTATCTTAGGAAGTTTGCCAAGGATACTCACTTATTTTTCCTTCCTCTGATACTTCATTGAGGAATACTTGGTGTGGCTCTTCCTCTTGTTCTGTTTGAACCTATTCTTCTTCATTGTTTGGAGAAAGTGGAGTGGCTAATCCTTTATCTACACAAAATGTAACCTGATTTGTTAATGGTGGAGCTATTTCAGGTCCTTGTATTTGAGGTGGCAACTAATTCCAATCCTCTTGTTGAGGTTGGTTATTTGGAGTATCTCTTATTTTGTCTCCCACCAATTCGATGTCAATGGGCATAAAATCAAAATTTGACATCTTGAAGACATCAATCCCCTCAACATCTTGCTCATTTATCTATTGCTACATTTCATCCTTAGAGGTTGTAGATTGAATAGGTTGCCCAGGAATGGATGGCAGTGTAGTTGTGGAGTTTCTTCTTTGTTTTGATTCTGTGGCTCTAGCAAGACAAGTCCTCTAGTTTGAAGGAAGGTTAGCCTCTTCATCCTCATCATCCTCTTCTTCTTCCTCTTCTGGGATAACTTCTAGGACTAATGGGAAAGGAATCACTCTTCAAATGACCTTTTGTCTCCTCTTGATTGAAGTCTTAATCTTTCTTTTCATAGGGAAAGCTAGGGAGGCTTGTACCTCTTGTTGTGATGGAGACACCTCTTGTAGTTTAGTTTCAACTTCTCCTTGGCCTTGTTTAGTTGGTGGCACTTGAGGATTGTCCTGGGCTTGCGTAACTTCAACATTCTCTAACCCTTGTATATTTTCTACCTTAGGAAATGGTGGTGCATGAGTGCCTCCCTCTTCTGGGTCATCTTGTTTGGGAGAAGTCCTCTTTCTCTTTCCTTTACCTTTTTGAGCCGTATAATACCCAACTTCTTTGTCAAGTTGGTGCACTATTTCTGGCCTTACTAGGGACTAAGCTCTAAATGTAGGAACTATAACTTTAGCTCCTCATCCTCTTGCTAGATAGGCTTGAGCATGGAATACTACCGTTTGAGGAATTGATCCAACTTGAAAGGTCTTTTGATCCAATCCTTTATCAATTTGATGACATGCCTAGCCTTGTGATTGATATCCTAGTTTTCTTCTTTATCCACCTCAACATTCATAATAGGTCGATCACCAATCTTGTCCCTATTGAACAATGGATCCAAGACATTCTCAATATCCTGCTAATTAACCTTTAAAGGAACCTTAATCTTTAAAGAATTGGTTTCTAGATAGAGAGTCATCCTACAATAATCCCTTATTCAAATATTGTAGTCATCAAATTCGTTCATCTAATGGTCCTCAATTGCATCTTCATGCTAAAATGTCTTACCAACCAGATACTGCACCCTTCCAATGTTGTCAAAATAGGACTGAGGAGAATTATATTCATCCAAAGGATATTGATCCCACTTAGACTGAAAAGATGGAATATCTTATTTTTGGACCACATTGAATGGTCCTATAGTAATGGGCCACACCCAAGTTATTTTATGTTGCTTCCTTACTCTATCGTAGGCAAGCAAGAGTTGTCAAGTGATCTCCAACAGTATTGGCCTATCACTTGGATATCTAGGGAGCTTCTTGGGATTGACATTTGTACCTGCTACCCTCAAATAGGTGAATTTTTGATACTAGATGTAGTAGGCTCCAACATCTCAAATCCTTGTTGCTACCTCTTATGACATCCTTTTAGCATAATCCCCTCTTATGAACTGGATTATTGTGAATATAAAAGCATCATTCACTATTCTCTATTCCTCACTATGCTTCAGAAGCCTTTTCTTCACTAGTTCAGAATATACTATATAGGGCTATGCATTTGCATCTTGCATATTTCCCTTCTTGAACAATCTTAGATAATTTGTCATCCTCATAGCTAACAAGTATGTTAGCTAGGGTTTTGGAACCCTAAATATTTCCCCTCTTAACTCAATTTGAGAAATTAGAAACCTTTAAAACTTACAAATTATTTTGCATTTATATTATTTAATTCTTTAATGAATTAAATATATCCAAGATAAATGCAAAGTCATTACTCTAATTTCTCATATGATTAATTCTATAACGAATTAATTATAATATGAGGGTGAAAGTAGAAGAATTATATTTGGAAAAGAATGATTTAAAATAATTAATTCTTTTTTAAAAGAATTAATTATTATTATCGTAATTAGTATTGGTAGGATAAATTAGAAAGAGATTTTAAAAATGATTAATTCTTTAAAGAATTATTTATTAATGTAATAGGGAGTTAGGGTAGTTGAGAAACGACTTGGATGGGATTTCTTTAAAAATAGGAAATTCTATTGTAAATGGGTTCCTCCCATTTTGAAGGAGTCTGCACTTCTGAAGGAAAGGGAAGACAATTTAGTTTTTTCAATCTTGTATCAAAGGAGTTCATCTCTCCATAGAATACTGAGTCAGAACTATTTTTGCCTAAGTATTCTATGCTTTAAAACTTTGAATATATTTTCTGAAGTTGTGGCAAAGTATATAAAATTCTACAATTTTATATGTTATGTTAAACTTTCTGGAGTAGATACTATTGTTTACTCTACTGTGATTCGTGTTCTTGTGAATATTAATTGCATGTGAAAGTTTAGCTTTCCTTTGTTACATATTGGAAACGTGTTTTGGAGTTTAAAGGTTCTGAGGGAGGAAATTAAAATTGTCCATCTATTTCTTATTTTAATAATCACTCATGTTGATGAATGGATGTTAGTATTCCTTCAATGTCTTCTAGGTTAAAGGCATAACTAGAAAATCATTTATTGTAAATCAGAACAAGGGAGTTGTACCTTCATTTCAAAATTTAGAGAGCACTTGACAAGATAATTGCAAGTGACTCTATTGTTAGTTTTAGAGTTTGTCTTTCTTTTGGGTATTCAAGAGTCAATTGTAAAGGTGTTTTTGGAGAGGACAAATCTGTTTACTAATAGTTTTTGGTGAATCTACTGTGGAAAATCAGAGTGCCTTATGCATTTGATTTCTTATATTTTGAGGTACCTCCCCTAGGATGGAGGTTGGCAGCTCTATTGAAGAATACCAGAAGGTATTTCAAAGATATCCAAAAATATTGAAGGATTGGATTCCTGCAAGAAATGAAGATGATGTCAATGTGTTTATTTTTATTCCTCCATTTAGAGAAAATCCAATCCAAGAAATTACAGAGGACATAGCAAAGAGAGTAGCATTTTTAAATTCTTTTTATGTTGCTATCCTCATCCAAAGAAGATTTCTTGTGAAAGAGCCAGAAATAGTCCAGGAGATGCGTGAAGAAAAGGAAATTGGTGAAGTAATGCATGAACAAGAAAACGCTCTTGAGAAGGATGCAAGAGACAATAAAGAGGAGGAAAAAGATTCACATATTTTTCAGCCTCCTGCAAATTTTTTCCACTATCTTCCTTTGGAGGAATCAATGCAACAATTTTCAGTGGAAACATCACATGAGCAATCAAAAGTTCAAGAAATTCAAGGTATGGAGACCTTTATTGGCATTTCATCTACCTCTATGAAAGATGCTGATTTCAAGGTGAAGAAAAGGAAATTGGTGAAGTGATGCATGAACAAGAAAACACTCTTGAGAAGGATGCAGGAGACAATAAAGAGGAGGAAAAAGATTCACATATTTTTTAGCCTCCTACAAATTTTTTCCACTATCTTCATTTGGAGGAATCAATGCAGCAATTTTCAGTGGAAACATCACATGAGCAATCAAAAGTTCAATAAATTCAAGGTATGGAGACCTTTATTGGCATTTCATCTATCTCTATGAAAGATGCTGATTTCAAAAATGAAGGAGATTGTAATTCTTTATTTATTTTTCCTCCCATACATATATCTTTCATAGATGAGATAAGCTTTAATTTGGTCATGTTGCTTTCCCTTCAATCAAATATGCATTCATCTTTCCAAAATTGATTAAAAAAGGTTCATACTTCCTCCAACCTATAAATAGTCACAATTAGTTCTTAGGGTTTTCCCCTCCCCATTGTAAATAACTGCCATCTTTTTGCAATTTTGGCTTGAGTTTGTGTTGTGTTTTCTTTTGTTGTTGTTCCCTTCTTCCCCTCTCCTCGAGTTAATCCATATGTAAGAAGTTTCAAGAAATAAAGGCCTCCCATTGATTGGAAACATCTTGTGTCTACCTAAACTCACTAACCAGAGTTATTGGAGCCACACATTGAAATATAATAATGCCCCAAAGTCACCCAATGGCTCTTTTCATCAATGAAGTGAATTTATTCTCTCTTTTTTCCCCAACTACACAGGCTCTAGACATTTTTGCACTCATGCTTTGAGATATTATGATGAGGTCCATATAATGGAATTTTATCCATCTTTTGTGAAAGAATAAAATATGTGGACTCTATTTCCAAAGGCCCTATTCAATGTTTCACACTTGTAATAGTTTGACAACCCTATCAAGACTAAATGTTCAGACAAATGTTTGATGCTAAACTAAGGTCAAACAATCAATTTTTTTTTGGAAAAGGGAATACTTCTATTGGCTGGAAACTTAGAAGCATTCTGTGATCATGAATCATATCTCACCTACAGTTGGTAACTATCCTGCCTTTTCATATGAAGGTATATGACAATGTGTTCAAATATATATATATATATATAGAGCAGCATGCCTTATTTATCGAGTTTTTGCGACTATAGCCTGTACAGAGTTAAAGAAATTTTGAAATTTGTGGTGGGCCCTCTAGATCATGGAACAATCACACCTGTGATTGAAAAATTCGGGCAAATGCAATAGTCCTTTTCAGGGAATGAGATATTTTCCCAAGATGGATTTGCAAATAATGATGTACATCTGCATTTGTATTTGGAGATGCTGGAGATTTTACAAATATTTAGGGTTGGAGGTTGGGTTCAATTTCATCCAGTTCTTGCATCGTATATTCTTGTCACATTTCACTTGCGGCCATATTGAGGGATAAAATACAATTGATGATTTTCTTCATGTATGAAAGCGATGATATAAAAATTACGGTGATGTCATCATTTCAATGTATTAGTGTCAAATGCAGATGAGGTGTATAACCACGAGCCTTAAGATGTTAAAAGAATATCATATGTCCAAAGCCAACAACAATAAAGATATGTCAATATAGTGAAATTTGTGATCTCCTCTTGTTTATGACAATGGAGAATTTTCTCCTACAAGATGCTCATCGCAATTCAGAAACTGCACTGCCAGAAAATCCACAACAGAACCATGCATCATTGCACATGATTTACCATTCCCACTGATAGGTGTAATGCTAAAGTCCACAATATGTCTTCATGCAGCATGTGAGCATGTATTATGTTCAAGTAGAACTACCATTCTGAAGGATGACAATATCAGGGAATTCGTAAATTGAAATATCTCGAGCGTGTGGAAGAAGTTGCAAAAACATTGATGGTTCCTATTTTGTATATGTCTGCAATGTCAATGTAGCATATTGAAGGGCACCATAGGCAAATAGGAACTCATGCATTGGTTTCAGTCAGGAGGAGTTAGGGAACATTAAAAGGAACAAAGATGCGGGAACTTGTATTACTCTACAATTATTACTTTCAGAAAGGATTTCCACAGCTTGAGTTTCTTGATGCATTTGCATTTTGCAAGAATGTTGTAGTCATGTGTATAAAACTCATATCATACATGGGAGTTTTGAAGAGCACTGGCACTAATCAATTGACACCAAAATTTGTTTAGCGTGCTACGATAACTGAGAAAATGATTAAGGAAGCCTGATCTGCCCATGTGGAAGCTACTGGCATATACAAATGGGATATAGTGAACTATTGCAAGATATTCATGAAATTCTTGTACAAATTATGGCCAACAGGAGAACTGAGAACCAAGTTTTTCATGTATGCCCAGGCTACTATGATTTCTGATAGCATTTGGAAAGGGAGTATCCTAGAGGGAACCTTCTAATGGTGATAGTGCAAGATGAGGAAGCACAGAGAATAGCACAATAGCCCAAAGGAGAGACCAAAGCCGAAATAATACAAGTTTTAAAAAGGGTGTTTGGCAATGGCACTCCAGAGACGTCTCCTATTTTGATTTCCAAATGAGGTCAAAATTGTTTCTTCATGGGAACGTATTCAAACTAGCTGATTAAAGTCACCATCATATTGAAAGGTACTGTAGGTTGAAAGGAGCATGGACGCGGCTAATAGGAAGGTGCACAGATTTTCTTGATGACCGGGTTTTGTTCCATACATTTTCATATGGTGGATTATCAGAATTGCCAAAAGGTGACCATCTATCATGTTCCATGGGTACATCAATTGCTGGAGAAATCAATAAGTTTAGATATAAGCCATCTATTCTCATGGACATGCTTGTTGAAAAGAAGAGGGCTTCAGTTCCTCATTATATTCACTGGTATCTCAATAATGCATATTATTTCAAAGTGGATGGTTTCAAACCACTGAAAATGAATAGGATGGAGCTTTTACTTCTATTTACATTATGGTTTCACCTTTATTTTACAAACTCTGTGCAAGAAAAGCCTGCAACTACCCTAGAGAAAGTGAGATTTGAGGAAAGAGGCACCAATCATAGGTGAAGCAAGAGAGTTATAAGTTCAATGCAGAGTCATGGCGGTAGATTTTGTAGTAGCTGCTGCCCCCGCAGATAGAAATAGGGCCCTGCACTCTCACAATTAATATACCTTTGCACTCAATAGTCCCTTCAAA
This sequence comes from Cupressus sempervirens, assembly GCA_028749045.1. Lineage (NCBI taxonomy): Eukaryota > Viridiplantae > Streptophyta > Pinopsida > Cupressales > Cupressaceae > Cupressus > Cupressus sempervirens. The sequence goes on along the minus strand of CM053784.1, from coordinate 605,984,482 downwards.
CTTTCCATTTCAACAGATCAAGAATCTTCATTTGAAAGTGAATCAAGAACATTTAGGGTTGATGCTAGCGGGCTCACATGGTATGATATCAATTATTATCGAGGGAAACCTTTGATAAGAATGCTTTGCAATTTTTATCCAACTACGTGTCCAGAATGAAATATGCTCCTCAATTAAATGCGAAGTATACGGGTCACATCGGGCAGATCTTGGAAGTGATTCGAGTTGCATTTGGTATGGTCCTATGTACCGGGATCCCCTAGATATCACTAATTGAATTAGCATAGAAGAATAAAGAATTGAATGAACTTGAAGATTCAAAGGCAAATAATCAAGAGAGAAACCTTTGTAGGTTTCAAAACTCATTTAATGGCACGCGGATTCAAGAATTGTCACTAAATTTGATTGCTCCTTCACATATCCTGAACATGAGAAAAATGAAAATAATTGGCAGTGGTTCTCGTGATTCTTTAATTGAAGATAATGCTGATAGTCCTAGTAAGAGATTTGTTCTTGAATGCCTCCTTGCATGTTGCAGGCTGACAGTCATGAAGATAATGGAGCCAGTTTATATGCAAGTATAAAGTCTTTAGGATTAGGGAGAATCAAACTACATGGAAATTCTTTGGTAATCAATAAAGAGAAAGGTGGCTCTCCTACCAATGCTGCAAAGAATTTAGTAACTGGAAAGAAACTCAACATTGCTATTCACTTGAGATGGGGATTGAACATGTCTTGGATTGAGAAGACAGTGTCTGCACTTATGAACAAAGGACTGATGCTCATTCAATATCCATGATAATCCCTCTCAAGTTTGTCTATTGCTAGTAATGAGATAAGCCTTACTTGCTGTCAAATTTGCAAATGGACTTCCAACCTGTTGAAGACATTTGAGCGGTATCTAAGCAGTTTGGCAGGTACTCTAGCAAAGTGTGCAAAGGATGATCATCAATTGAAGGATTTTTAACAGCCCAAAGACATTGATATGAATTTTATTGCAATATTCATTGAAAAATTACAGGTTCAGGTTCACATTGATTAGTGACTCTACAGCCCAATGGACAGACACTGGATAGCAAGAGCCAAAGATTTTGGAGTTCTCTACATCTTGTATAGAATGCAGCCCCCAGAAAGAGCCAATGTTAGCTAGGGTTTGGAACCCTAAATATTTCCCCTCTTAACTCAACATGAGAAATTAGAAACCTTTAAAACTTACAAATTATTTTGCATTTATATTATTTAATTCTTTAATGAATTAAATATATCCAAGATAAATGAAAAGTCATTACTCTAATTTCTCATATGATTAATTCTATAATGAATTAATTATAATATGAGGGTGAAAGTAGAAGAATTATATTTGGAAAAGAATGATTTAAAATAATTAATTCTTTTTGAAAAGAATTAATTATTATTATCGTAATTAGTATTGATAGGGTAAATTGCAAAGAGATTTTAAAAATGATTAATTCTTTAAAGAATTAATTATTAATGTAATAGGGAGTTAGGGTAGTTGAGAAACGACTTGGATAGGATTTCTTTAAAAATAGGAAATTCTATTGTAAACGGGTTCCTCCCATTTTGAAGGAGTTTGCACTTCTGAAGGAAAGGGAAGACAATTTAGTTTTTTCAATCTTGTATCAAAAGAGTTCATCTCTCCATAGAATACTGAGTCAAAACTATTTTTGCCTAAGTATTCTATGCTTTAATAATTTGAATATATTTTTTGAAGTTGTGGCAAAGTATATAAAATTCTACAGTTTTATGTGTTATGTTAAAATTTCTGGAGTAGATACTATTGTTTACTCTACTGTGATTCATGTTCTTGTGGATATTAATTGCATGTGAAAGTTTAGCTTTCCTTTGTTGCATATTGGAAACGTATTTTGGATTTTAAAGGTTTTGAGGGAGGAAATTAAAATTGTCCATCTATTTCTTATTTTAAAATTCAATCATGTTGATGAATGGATGTTAGTATTCCTTCATTGCCTTCTAGGTTAAAGGCATAACCATAAAATCATTTATTGTAAATTAGAAGGAGGGAGCTATACCTTCATTTCAAAATTCAGAGAGCACTTGACAAGATAATTGCAAGTGACTCTATTGTTAGTTTTAGAGTTTGTCTTTCTTTTGGGTATTCAAGAGTCAATTGTAAAGGTGTTTTTGGAGAGGACAAATCTGTTTACTAACAAAGTATACCAAATATCATGTCATATAGAACTTTCAGTTATTCTTAACCACCAGCAGCTGCTCACCCAAATTCTCACTAAGAATGGAAGCCCAATCAATTGGCATCTCCATTTTTTTGATAGTTTCAATAAAATGCACCATCCATATATTTAGGTTTCCCAATGTTGGCAAGCCCATGACTCTACTCAAGAGTATGATAGAATATCCAATATCTTCTTTCGTGTAACCTTCGATCATGTTCACTTTTCCCACTTTATGCCCTAGAGGAGTCTTCTCAATAAGGTATGAGGACTAGATGATTTTGGAAGCTTCCTCTACATGTTCCCTATACCATCTCTCTACTTGGTGATAGGTCAATCTGATGAATTGATCTTCTCTTGGAAGATGGAACACCTTCTCTATGTTTTTAGGTCAAAGATCTAGGATGATCTCTCTAGTTATGCTCTTTACAACCCTTTCTTCAGAAACATAGTTCTCAATGATTGTCATGATTAGCTCTAAGGACCGTATTGATGTTGGATGTGATGTTGCGCTGACTAGTCCTTATTGGATCAAACTGCTATCATCAAGGGCCTCTCCATAGGCTTGTTGCATAATACCAAGAATGTGCTCAAATTTGTATGACCCAATTCAATATCTGGGATCTCTCAATAATCATCTTGAAAATGTGATTTGGCCAGAACACCTTGAAACTTGAACACCATAGGTTTTGGGACCATCTTTTCAACAAGGGAGGACGATGAAGAAGCCACTAAATCTGCACAAAAATAGTGTTTATTAGTCTAGAGTCAAAGAAAAATCAATTAATACTAACCCTAAAACTAACATGAACAAAACCCAAAAAACCTAAATGACAGACACCTAAAAAATTGAATTTAACCCTAGAATGCAAAAAAATGTGCACCTAGCGCACCTATGAGGTGCACCTAGTGCATCTTTTCTTTGTTAAGTTTTAATACATAAGGTGTGTAGCAATGTACCTCATGGGGTGCACTTGATGTGCACCCAAATAGACACTTTGCACAAAACAGGGTGAAACTAAAGGTGTGCAGTTGCACACCTTTATGGGTGTTAGGCTTATGTTTTTTAAAGTTTTTCAAAGTTTTTCATAGAAAAGGTCATAGATATGCACCTTTATAGGTGTTTTTTAATGTTTCTTTGTGTGAATGTAGTATAAAGCAAGGTAGGGAGCCACACCTTAAGAGGTGCAGTGCTACGGGTCAAAGCTCAGAGTTAGAAGAATGAAGTATGGAGGTAGGGGGGGCATTCCCAAGTTTTATAGACTCAGGACCCAATGCACCCCTAGTGTTGTGCAACTATGCAATTGTGCATCACCAAGGGATGATGCCTTTTACTTAGTGGTTTGGCACACTAGTGCACTTGGGGAGGTGCATTGGTGCACCTTTGTTTAGCATGAAATTTTATTTCTAGAGGAATATATGAATGATTTTATTAGCAATTTGGTTAAACTTAATGTGTTGTGGCATCCAATTTTGACCTTCAGGGACCCTTTAGCCTTTGAGATGATTTGGCCTAATATGGAGAAAAAAAAAAAAAAATTGTTGCATTGGTTTGGAATTATCAAGGACGATAATCCCAAATGGTTTGAGGATTACTTCATTTCTTATGGACATGTTATACCACCGATAATGGACTTAAAATATTTAACCCAACTGAGGTTCATTCTCCCTAATTGATCAAACACAACAAAATCAAGAAGGTGGTCAAACGAGATGATGCCAAGGGAAAGTGTAAGGAGCCAGGGAATTTGGATTCAGAAGATTTAATTGAGGAATTTATTACTAACAACAAACCTTGATTATAAAAAATACCAGGCCTTTTATATGCTTAAAATTATATATATGATATAGATTGATCTTAGAATATCATAATTTTTAGTAAAATAGGTTTATATCAGTATTATTGACCTTAAAGGCAATCTTGGTATAGTCAATTAGTGCAAAACACTTAGTCATTCACAAGGCAAAGTTGATCGGTCAACACTATGACCAAGCCACAATAGAGACTAAGCTACATAGTGTAGAAGTATACAAGTTCAATTGGTGTGGAGCAATAGTAGTTGTTGAGCACATCAACAACCATCATTTAATTAGTTGTTGTTGATCTATCTAGCAAGAAACACAACATTTATGTCAAGAGCTATATGAGCCAAGCATTTTAGAGATAAAACTATTTTGCCTAGCATGAAATGTGTTTCTTGTAATGCTCCACTCAGAGATTCTTGGAAACAAGGATAAATATAAGCCAAGATTTTAAAAAATTAAAATTAAAACAAGTATGAGTGCACACAAAAACATCATACAATGATCACAATGATCACAATGGAAGACAACCACAATCTTGGTGACCAATGAATCTCCAAATGCCACTTCCAAACTAACACACACACAAACTGAAAATGGAAACCCAATATGACAATAGAATGAAGAATCTAAGATCTTTTAAAGCATGGAAAATTAAGTAAACCCAAAGGGTACTTAAAGCACCAAAAATCAATCCCCAAAAACCACAGGAGATACCCCTATTTTTCACACAAGGACCAACAATAGATAGAAATCTTGTGTAAGGATGTGCAGCAAGCCATGCAAGAACATACTTTTCGCGTGAGGAAGTGCACCAAAAAATGCAAGGAAGTACTTGGCCCAATACCCAAAATACCCAAAACTGGTGTGGGGTTTTGTGTAAGAAAGTGTCAAAAGCCACGTGAGAAAACCCAGCACACCAAGTGAACTTTTGCATTCTCAAGTGAGAATGTACAATTTCATGCGAGAATCCAAAATAGCACACTAGAAGATAAAAAGGTAAAAAGGTAAGGAATAAAGTTCCTCCACACTAGGGAGTACCAAATCCACCTTTCAAGGTAGGGACACTCAAATAATAATTGAAAGATAGAAAGATGCATACTGAATCTAAACATCTAACAAAACAATGAAAGGAAATAACTGAAAGCAACATCGTAGTGTACAGAAGCAAACATCACAATGAACTGAAACAATGAACTAAGTGTGTATTTCCTCCCAATCATAATAGCATCATGAGACTTCGACAATACTAGTCATCCCCCATGCATAACATCCCAATCTACTGACCAGATCAAGAGCTATCTTATGAGGATGTCACTACTAAAATGTGCTACAATCACAAGAATAAGGAAATCTAACATGTTAGAAGTAAAGCATAAGATAATCCCACAAGGAAGATAACATCATCTATCATATGTTGAACATCATAAGAAGGGAATGTGCCAATAACTAACATCATCTAAACAAGATATACAAGCATTCCAATGAAAGCATAAATCACAAGAAAGCATACTCCAAAACCCAAAGTACCAAGTGAAAACATCTAGCAATGGTCGTACTGGGATAGTAGATTGTCTCTATACATCAGTCCCTAGCAATGGTGAAGGTAGCTATGCCTCCTAACCATGTGAAACCTGTAGGTCCACTCCCACTATGTTGATGGAGGTAATGATCCAACCACAAACACACATAAAGAAAAAGTCCATTACTATCACTCATGCCAAACAATGTGATGATTGAAACCAAGATCAAAGACAATGCATAAACTATAGGTCTTGGTCAGACACTCAATGGGCCACTAAGTAGGGGCTAACATCATGGAGAGTCACTTGGCATCCAAAAGCCCAAGCTCAAATCATGCAACTCAACTTCCCAACAAAAGGCTCTTGCACTAACATTTTATTATTTTAAATTTTATTACCACCTAGTATTTTATTTAGTTATCATTTACTTAAAACTTCCTCTACCAACCAACAAGAAATTATCACTAGGTTGCAAGATAGAAGCCTCCTCCATATGCTACCCTACCCTACCCATGCTCATCCAATGATGAGTGCCCATAGGCATGCATATTCCCAACCTAACCCCAATGATCATAACTCTTGGAAGTACCATGGAAGATCAGGCCTCACAAGTCACCTGACAAATGTAGGTGCATGTACTTGTGTGTGGCACACCACCATCATGAAGATCATGACATAAGCATTGGATGAGAACTTAATACAAAATATCACTCAAATGAAAATAGCCTCAGGAGGATGAATGTGACACACATCCCAATGTAACAAAAAAGTGTAACAATGGTCTAACTAACATCCAAATGGATGATCTAGGTCCACAACCAACATCATGCCAAGAAGACCTAAGAAAATCGGGTGACACATAGAATGAGGTAAAAACCCCAAAACTTGGAAAACTTGGAAATTAAAACCCATTTGGTCTTTGGGCACAAAAGCCTTGAAAATCTAATAAAATTTGGGTTCAGACATCATATGCAAAAATGAGTAGCATAACAATGTGAAACCCCAACCCCTCATCCCAAAAATAGGGAAAATGTTCATACCTAATCAATCGAGTAGAACCCACAAACAAAAATGGAGGGGAACACTAGTTCTTAGCCTCCAAACAAATGACTACCGAAAATAGATACAAAATCTGAACTGAAGTAAGAAAATAGGAGAACCCTACCTAACAACAAAAGGGGTTGAAACATAAAACAACACAATAAAATAAATTGCCCACTAAAACTTTCAGAAATCTCGGCAAAGCAAGGTCTATCTGAGATGGATCCAAAGAGATTAACCTCATGAAGATCCCATGCCCATAGCTCTCACAATGAATAGAAACATGATCCTCCAGAAGAAGATTCTCAAAAAAGCTCTCAAATTTGTATTTTGCAAAAGTAATAAGTAAGGAATTAAATTCCTCTTTTCATACTTATTCACTTTTTGAGTGAATAATCCATTAGGGAAAATAGCCAATTAGACTAGCTAAACACTGAATCGACCCAAACAAAAATAGGTTATTCTTAGAAATAGGAATTCATCTATGGAAAAGCTACTAAAAATTAAATTCAATAAAATATAAAACCCGAAAATCCAAAATCACCAAAATTTCCTTAACAACTTTTGCGACAATGCAAACCTCTAAAAGCATAGACATGCTCATTGGTCTAATCACATAACACAAATGATTTTGGATTTAATAAACACTAAAAAGTTTAATTTAAACAATTAATGAAGGATCCATCGACCATATAGGGACAACATTGGTAAAATATGAACAACTAAATCACTAACTCCATGTGCCACTACTAGGGATATAATTCCTACACACTAAAAAACACGATCAAGTGCAATTGCATATAATATCATAGCTGAAGTAATAAAACCATTAAATACCTAATTTAACCATTTACATCACTCACATTCATATAAAACATAATGAAACTAGAATGAAGTAAATCACCATAGCATAAAATCCATCACATAATAGAATCAAAGATATGTCCAAAATATGAGATAACCAGATATCCTCATAGACCTACTATCATCTCAAAAATGGCATCAACATGCAAACATGATAAACTGAACAGCATAGCAGTATAACATCTATGGTACTAAAATAAAAGTATAACATCTGACCTTTAGATCATCTCAAAGTACATATAATAAGAGTAACAAGTATCTCTTGAATCAAAATAACAAGGTACAGACTACAAACATGAGATGCACTACATTTCTAAGTTCGAGGAGCTAATCAAGGAGGTAATTATGGCTATGATTATGCATTATTAATCCCTATGTAGTATGATGGATCAATAAAAAGATTGGAAAGGTCAAGCAGAAAAAAGGATGAATGTGGATCATTGATGGGAATCAGAAGCTTCTTAAGATGGCTATAAAACAAGGGTCACAAGGTAAAATCATGCATGTGAGAGTTGTCATGAGTTGAAGGAAGTTGAAGGAGAATTAGTAAGTTGTGAAGAAGTAAGGCGACCAAGTAGTGTAGTGAGGAGATGTTGCAAATGAGTCACATTGAGGTGATTATTTATTGGATAGAGAGGATCTTTTATCAGCATTTTAGTGCAAACTAAAGGATAAAAGTACTATTATATTCTAACAAGTGTATCAAGTAAATCTCTTAATAGAATGGTCCTAACAAACCTATTGTAAGTCTCCTAATAAAGTACTCACTTAATTATGAAGTTAAAGCTTCTATAAAGGTATACTTAACAATCTTGTAAGATTTTAACAAAGCAGATGCCTCACAGGGTAAATCATCAAAAGTGATCAATTTGTAGCCCTAATAGGCACATTGTTACTAAATTAGTGAACATTTTGTGGGTGTCATTCCCACTACATTTTTACCTTCACCTTGGAAATTTTATGTGTTACCAACTTTGTGTAATGTGTTGATTATTTGCTTATGTGTTCATTCATGCTAGTAGATGGTAGATCTGATTTTATATGATGTTGAATGCTTAAGATTGATATGGTGAACAATGTTTAGTTTGATTTATGTTTGAAGTGGTGAAAATTTTGAAGATCTTTATTCACCTCCACCCCTAGCATCTTACTTTCACATTAGATTTCCCACAATTGGTATCAGAGAATAGATCTCTAAGAAATAAATTTAACCACTTAAAGATTTTGCAGATGGAAGCCTAAAAATTGGGAAATGTGATTGAAAATCATAAGCTTGATTTACAAATTGTAATGGAACAAATTAAGGCTAAAAATGAGGAATTAAGAAAATCCTTGAAGAGAAGTAAGGAGATGGAAATCTAGCAAAATGACATCGAATACTAGGAAGAAAGAATTGAGGATATATGTGATGAGGGAAGACCCAGTAAAACATCTTGAATGAAGAAGTGAGAGCACTAAAGAGAGAACATGAAAATCATTCAGTAAGGCTATGTGAATTCATGGAACAAAATAAAAAAGGTTGAAGAAGATAAGGCAATGATCGATGAAGATAAGAGGCATATGGCTACAAGACTTGATGAAATGATCAATGAAGTACAAAGGATGGCACATAATCAATTTGACATGGTCAATCAATTATTAAGTGTCAAACATGAAATTGCAAGAAAGGTGAAAGAGATTTTAGATCTAAGATCAAAGAATAATATGTTGACATTAAGGTCAATTTGTCTATTAGTGGCTCAACACTTAGTCAGCTAGTTACATTGCTACCAAGCTCTAGAGTTGCTAAAGATCTTATCTTTCATCTAGCATTGTTAACCAAGTGTTTCAGTTGCTATCAAGCTAAACACTCAGTTTATAGTTCATGCCAATCTACATAGTGTTTACTAAATAGTTGAAATTTTTTTTAGTATGGATTTAACGTAGCAGTATCTGCCGAGTTATCTAGTAGAATTGATGAAGACTAGAGTGTTAATCGAGCTCTATAGTATTAACCAAGTTCTATAGTGTCTACCAAGCTAGCAAAGTTAATGAAGTGAATCTATTATTAACTAAGTCATGCAATGTCAACTGAGTGATTGAATAGCTATCAAGTTTCTCAATGTTTTCTGAGTATCAGAACATTACTGAGTTTTTCTTTTGAACCCTAGTTACACTAGTTGGGCCAACTTCATGAATTATGATGAAATTGGTATTGTAGCCAACTCCAATAAGTAGTTATTTTGATTGATATATATGTAACTTATATCCAAGTATGTAATTAAGAAGGAATATAAAGTATATGAGTGTGAATTAACAAAGGCTACAAGTAGTATGAGGGACAACAGAGATTTATCTATCACAGTTAGGTGATCATTCCAATACAAGGAATCTCATTCAGCAAATCAAATCATAAATCAGCCACTGATTCATCCTAATAGGTGCATTAGTCAAATCCTTTAACCAAGTGGACTTAACAATCTTTTTCTAAATCTCTTAACCAAGTGCATACTTCATTGTATGTTTGTAAATCCTTTAACAAGGTGGACCTTACAATCCTTATTTCTCCTAACTAGGCAGATCACTAGAAGTGGTCAATTGTAAGCCTTAATAGGTTAACTTTATATTGTAGTACTAAAGCTTGTGGGTATCATCCCCACCCTAGTTTTACTTTCTAATTGGAAGGTTTTTGGGTCACCATATCTTGTGTCAAAGTGTTATTTATGTTTTATTGCTTTCATTCTTTCATGTATGCAATTAGATTAGAATACTATATGAAGGATTAATTGGTGAAGTAAGATAAAGTTTTATTGGTTCCTAATTCATTCCTACCCTCTCAGTAACCTAGTCTACCTTATATTTTCAATAATTGGTATCAAAGCATTTGATTATCATAGAAGAAGTTTAACAACTTGAGATAAGATCAAAGGCAATGGAAGTATACAAGCTAGATAAGGCTATTGAGAATGAAAAATTGGATTTGGAATTGGCCATTGGATAACTCAAGAAAGTAAAGGATCAACTCTATCAATCATTGAAAGGAAGGAAAGATCTTGCAGCAAAAATGGATGACAATCTCTACATTGAAGAAAGAATTGAAGACTTATGTCCAGAAAGAAATTCAAATGAAGCTAATGTAGCAATCAAAGATCTATTAGAAAAGAATTCCAATCTTCAAGAAGAAGTCAAAAAGATAAAAGGAGAGCAAGAAATCCAATCAGTTAGATATGTGAAGTCATGGAATAAAAGACAAAGCCAGAGAAGTGATAGAAGAAAAGGACAATGAAATTCAACAACTACCCCTTTAGCAAGTAGACTTTATTGATCAACTCAATGATGCAAATCAAGAGACTATTAATATAAGGATAGAGAATGAGAGACTACAGAATGGTCTTAGCATTGAAAATCAAACCAATGAGAGAATGCTAAAATCTCAAGAAAGTATGAATCAATTGAATGAGTAAAATCAATAGAGACACAATGGTAAAGCTAGATTAGGATATATAGAAGAAGGTGAATCATCTCAACAATGAGCTCAAAAGAACAAAAGACCTACTTACAATCATTTTGGTAAGATAATTCATACATCAAACAAATTTTAGAGCAATGATAAAGAAAAATTCAATGGAAAGTGTTACAATTACAATAAGTATGGACATAGAGCAAGTGAATGCATAGAGAAACCTAAGTTTGAAGGAAAGTATTACAATTGCAATAAGTAAGGACATAAATCTTCATAATGCAAGACCAAGAAGTGTAAGCTAGTAGGAAAAATTGTGAAAGCAATATTTGGATGGAATTACAACACATGGTGTAGATGTCACTACTATGGTGAATTTAGACACATTGGAGAACATTGTGTGTAACATCACATGAGGAAAAGAGATACTACAAAAAGATGTTTTATTTGTATAGAACTTGGATATCTTGCCAAGAACTTTATAAACACGTGAAGAATTGAAGATGAAAAAGAAAGCTATAGATGATAACATTAAAAAAAAAATGAGCTAGTAATGGGTACATAAATCTCCAAAAAATGCAAGGCAAAGTCCTAAAATTATTAACACCTAAATCAGTGAGTTGGTTGGCCCAACCATTTCAACTTAGTTCCCCATGGAGATCACTAGAACTATGATTCAAAAGAAGTCATACAACATCAATTCCAACTAGTAAGTAGAAAGATCCATATCAGTATTTAAGATGCATAAGGATCACCTAGTTATGATGGAAACTCAAGACCTTATCAAGCAAGGTTGAGTCAGAAGATCTTATTGAGCAAGGTTGGGTTGCATATATTTTTAGGATATGGATGTTGAATTGGTAGTTCCTACTGAGCTAGGAGACCTTACCAAGTTGAAGGTGTCTTTTGAGCATTAAAAACCAAATTGAGTGGAGGATATCTTGTCACTGAGTGAGTATGCGTACGAAGTATTATTGGTGATCATAAAGAAGAAATTCATTAAAAGGAAGAAATCAATTGCATTGTTTCACCATGAATTTTTAGAGCATAGAGTGAAGAGAAAATTCAAAGCCTCTGAGTGATTTAAGAAATTTTTGTTGAAGAAATATACCATATTTGAAACCCGACCAAGTGATGGCATCTTCAAATAGAAAAGTCAAGAAAGGTTTGGAAATTTTGGTTCGTGGAGTGGATTGCAAGGCTCCTACATTCAAACTAAGTCTAGCAATTGCAGAGACACTAGACCTTGCTATAGAACAATCAAAAATTCCACCAAAGGTACTTCTTGTCCATGGCATTTGATCATTCTATCATTATTCTATTCAGGAGCTTGTAACCCTAGATATGAATGATGTGTTCAATGAATTATGTGTGGATGGCATTCTCAAGCATGAGCATAAACATTTGGAGACAAAGGGTTTGACACATATTTTACATATGCCGAGCGATTTTCAAGTGGAATGGATTATATGTATCCTTATCCATGTTCAAAATGGACAGTTATGGTTAGATCATCCTATTTCAATAACTAAGAAAATGATAAATAAGATTATTAGATTTCCCATGTTGAATAAAGGAAAGACCACTAAAACCCTAGGTCAGGCAGAATTGACCAAGAGAACTTTTGTCAAGTGGGATGGAAGAGGCATGAAGTTAAGTGGTATGACTAACATGGAATTGAATTTTGGCATCCATGTAATTTCTCACAAGATCTACAACTCAAGCTAGTTGAAGAATATGTTAGGTGAAGTAGTTGACTTGACATACATGGCTATGAAAAATAATCTGTCTTTCGACCTTGCCAAGTTATTGTTGAATCGATTCAACAAAAACATGGAGAGCATCTTAGTGTCAAAGAATAATCTATGTAAGTTCGATTCTCTCTTGGCATGTCTATTCTTTTATCTTTAGAAGTTTTTCCCTTCTAAAGGATATATAGTATGGAGGAAAGATACTCTAGTGCTATACCAAATCAATGAATTCATAGTAGAGAAGGGAGAAAATTTTGATAGCATTATGGACAACTACTTTGAAACATTTAAGGAGAAAACATAGAGCATATTTAGGATTCCAAGGAAGCTTGTAGAGGATTATGAGCAAGATACCTATTTTATGGTTGACTATGACAAAGTTTACATTTAGGAAATCAAACCTAGAGTGGCATGGGTTAAGCCTCTGGAATATGAGGTTAACATATATGGCACTAAATATATCATTGAGGCTCTAATAATTGAGCCTTTGGATCCTAAGGAAACTTATTTTTTAACATATGATGAGGCTAAGGCCAGAATTGTGCTTGAGATCAAGCTACGTTAGGTAGTGAATAGAGGAAGGAAGAGGATAGAGAAAATAATCAATAATACCAAGTCATCAAGCTCTCCTCTCATGATTACCAAGGGTAAAGGAGATGAAGATGAAGAGGATGAAGAAGAGAAAACTAAATCTGAGAAAGAGGAGCCTCCCAAGAAGAAGGGGAAGGTTATAATAACCAAACCTACTATGTCCTCCCCTGTAGTGTTTACAAGAAGATTAGAAAAGTCCAAAAAGAAGTTGAAGTTGGGTGAAGATGAAGCTAAACAAATTATCTTTAAGAGGTCTACAGGTACCCTTCAAGAAAAATTAAAGAATATGGAAGAAGGAGTAGGTATGGCATATTTTAAGTCTCTTAAGTATGATACTAGAAGTGAAGAAGAGAAAAAGTAGATTGAGGATACCCGTATGGAAAATTTGGGTAAGTGGAAATACTCACCATATGAGCTTTCACAACAAATTTCTAATGAACTTTTGAAAGCAGTACTTAAACCTAGATGGGATAGTGCAATGAAGATTGCTAAGGACATCTATAAACAAACTTAGAGAGAGCTTATGCCAAGTCTCAGTGAGAAAGAGGTGAAGGAATCTTTAAAGAAGAATGAAAAGAAGCTCACTCTCAAATTCAATGCATGTCTGATACTTCTTAAAGACATTGAATCTATGGTGCAGTCCACTACTACCATAGTGAAGAACATCTATGGGTTGCACAATCCTAGTGAACTTTTTGTGCATGTTGATGACAAAGATGGTAAAGATGAGGATGTAGAAGAAGAAGTAGAAATCAAGGGTGATGAGATAGATGATGTAAATCTTGATAATGAGGAAAAAGAATAGGAAGCCACTGGAGGAATCCTTACAGAAATATAGAGTACTGAAGAATTTGATGCTGAGAAAATTGCAACATAGATTATAACTTCATTTTCTTATTCTTTGAGCAAAGACTTAGTGCAATCAAACTCAGAGAAGGCTTCTACCAATTTGGTTATGGCTACCACTAGATTACCTTGCACCCAACCAATATTTGGATCTATGTTGTCAAGCGTTTCATTAACTGAAGTGCCCAATACTTCATCTGTTGAGCATCTAGTTCCCCTAACATCAGGTTCTACCAAGCAACAACCAGGTACAATAAGTATTCCATCTATCACTACATTCATTTCTATTCCATATGTTTCTACTATTGTCTCAATATCAAGTGTATCCACATCTAGTGCAATGATACTTGAGACTCAGTCTCTACTGAGCACTAAAGTTCTCAATAAAGGAAAATTAATTGTATTGTCAATAATTTCAAAGGAAAAGGGTAAAGAGGAAAAAATTGACCTAGATGAGGATATTTTTATTCCAAATTGGGATATCTCTAACCTCAGTCCTAATCAAATGGATACCTAGGAGAAAGTTTTTAAGTGGTTAAGCAAAAAAAGAGTAAAAGAAGAAAAATCAAGTCCTCGAGGACATAAAGAGCATATTTGTTGATGCTCTAAATATTGAGGTTGATAGAAAACAACCTATTCTGGATCAGTTAGCTAAAATTGTCTACAAGTATAATGAAGATTTGAATGGAAAAGAAAAACTATTATAGAGAGTTGAAGTAAATTTGAAAATAAAGTGTTGGAGCAAGTAGCACTAAAGATTTCTATAGATCAAGTAGAATTGTCTAACATTCTTGCTACATTGGAAACCTCTATCAGTAATTTTTGTTTCTTTATTTTTCAAATTGAGTGACATGTCTATCTTCACAAAGGAGATCAAGGATAATTTTTCCAAGATATATGAGGATATGAAGGAAAGTGCACACTAGTTTTCACTTGACCTGAGTTATAGTTCTGCACACTTTACAGGGATCAGATATCTGACAAATCTCTAGGCAGAATTATTAAGGGATGAAGATAGAATTAGGGCCACACTTTTAGAAATTCAGGGCATGATTCTTCCAAACATGAGTGCATTATAAAAGGACATTGAACATGCTAAGACTCTCATCCATGATAAAAAATTCTTTGTAGCTAATCACATGATGGAACTGTCAACAGAAGTATAGATAGCCTTGCATGTAAGTAAGGTATTGCAAGAAAATTGGGACAAGACCATGTTACTGATCTTGAAAATACATTCAAATTTCTTGTCACATTTTGGTATTAACTCATAGATATTATTAAACTTTGGAATTTATGTCAAAAAGGGGGAGAAGTGAATATGCAAAGGGGAAGAAGAGAAGAAGATTATTTGTATAGAATATTATTGATAAAGGGGGAGAAGAATACTATACTCCAGCTATATGTATATAGGACAAATATATGTGTGGGGGAGTAGTATAGTAATATGCAAATACATGTACAAATAAGAAAAAAATAACTTTACAAAAGAAATTTTGAAAAATTAGAAAACAAAGTAATTTATCGAGCTACAATAGTAGGAAGTCAAAACTAAGATGATGACACAGAATGTTGATAAAGGAAGTTTTGACTTATTCTTATTTTTTTAGGTTTGATAAGTGTTTTTACCACTAATACCAAAGGGGGAGATTGTTGACATTAAGGTCAATTTTTGTATTAGTGACTCAACACTTAGTCAGTTGGTTACATTGCTACCAATCTCTATAGTTGCTACCGATCTTATCTTTCATCCAACAATGTTAACCAAGTGTTTTGGTTGCTACTGAGCTAAATAGTTAGTTTATAGTCCATGCCAAGTTACACAGTGTTTACTAAGAAGTTGAGGAAGTTTTTAGTATATCCTAAGCATAGTAGTGTCTACTAAGCTATCTAGTAGAAGTGATGAAGCCTCTAGTGTTAACTAAGCTCTAAAGTGTTAACCAAGTTTTACAGTGTCTACCAAGATCGCAAGGTTAGCAAAGTGAATCTAGTGTTGACTGATACATGCAATGTCAACCAAGTGATTCAAAAGCTACCAAGTTTTTTAGTATTTGTCAAGTATCAAAACATCAATAAGTTTATCTTCTGAACCCAAGTTATAGCAGTTGGGTTGACTTGATGAATTATGATGAGATTGGTATTGTAGCCAACTCCAATAAGTAGTTATTTGGATTGATATATATGTAACTCATTGTATCATATCCAAGCTTGTAATTGAGAAGAAATATAAAGTGTATGAGTAAAAATTAAAGAATGCTACAAGTAGTATAGGGGACAATAGAGATTTATCTATAACCACCAGGTGATTATTACAATACAAGGAATTTCATTCAGCAAATCAAATCAGAGATCAGCCATTGATTCATCCTAATGGGTGCATCTGTCAAATCCTTTAACTAGGTAGAATTAATACTTTTTTGCTAGATTTCTTAACCAAGTGCATACTTCATTGTATGTTAGTAAATCCTCTAACAAGGTGGACCTTACAGTCCTTATTGCTCCTAATAGGGTAGATCACCAGAAGTGGTCAATTGTAACCCTTAACATGTTAACTTTATAGTCCAATACTAAAGCTTGTGGGTATCATCTCCACCCCAATTTTACTTTTTAATTGGAAGGTTTTTGGGTCACCATATCTTGTGTCAAAGTATTATGAATATTTTATTGCTTTCATTCTTTCATGCATGCAATTAGATCATAATAATATATGAAGGATTAATTGGTGAAGTAAGATAAACTTTTATTGGTTCTTGATTCACCCCTTCCCTCTCAATAACCTAGCCTACCTTATATTTCCAACATAATCAACTTAAAAATGAATTGAGAACTGAAAAATAAATCATTGAAAGAATGGACAGATCTAGAGAGGCCATGAGACAACTTGATGAATATTTAAGAGCACAAAGAAAACTTCATGATACTACTAGATTATATTATATTTATTTCATATCATCTATCAAGCAAGGTGAGTCATCAAAGCATAGAGAATAAAGAAAAAAAGATCTACATGCTATCAATGTGGAAAACTAGGTTATGCAACAAATGTCTACATGAGCAAAACCGGTAAGTCCAACTCTAAGCCAAAGTTTAATGGTTATTGTTGGGGACAAAACCCAAGCATTGAATGGACACAACAAGAAAGGGAAAATTTTATTAACTATGAAAATATGCTAGTACACTTAGTGCAGAGAAAAAGACTCCAAAACATGCCCTATGGGCTTACAATAGCATAAATCTGGAGATAATTTCTTCTCCTAGTACCTTATCTCAAACTCCACTCTGAATTGCCTTTTACAATGCCAGAAATGTCCTTAAATAGACCCCAAAGGGTTCAGGATTAGGAATACATTCTAGAAAGTGCTAGTTGGCATCCACCAAGCAAATAGAAGGCTGCAAAAGTCGCGTTAGAAGTCGGCGCAAAACTAGAAGAATCTAGAAACGATAATCAAACTTCTGGGAGGCATAACTTTTGAACCATAGCTCCGATTGACTAACTGTTTATATTTTCGAAAAGCTCTCAAAGTGCTCTATAGCCCTATGGGCTAGCTTCACTTATCCCCCATTTTTTGGCCCTATATGAGGTCATTTAATGCCATGAACCTGACTTTGAAGCATTCTTAGGAGGTCTCCAAAAATTGAAAAACTGCGATAACTTTCAAACCGTGCAGCCTTTTGACCTAATTCTTTTTCTCGAATATTCTAAATTACAATTTTAATCCTCCCTTCAATTTACACCTTCTAATCCACCATAATTATGGCTCAATTACATAGTCCTATTTTTTTGGCATTTACATGTATCTCAAGGTGCTCAAATACTCTAACCTAGAACACTGATAGTGGAACTATGAGAGTTGGAACCTTTATTTGACCCAAATGGGTATCCAGAAATGAAAACACATGAAATAGAAACTAAGTCTAATTACATTTTTGTGGGTGACACATGATTGCCCTTATAGCTCTGGATGCTCCTGCATCAATTATTATTTTAATCAAAAGAAGCATGGACATCAACCATATGAGTGTAGATCAAAGATCAATAAGATGTTGGAATTACAATAGGAAAGGTAAACTTTTGAGGGGAGGGGAGGGGGTGAAGCAATAGTTTAACCTTGGACTCATAAAACTTTCACTACACATCCATCTCATACATTCAATGAGTAAATTGAATAACATGTAAAGCATATACATCTAAATCATGTAAACACATAATCAGTCATACACATATGACAGTAGATATGATTACCCAGAAAGCCTCCAATAAGAAGGTAAAACTGGGGTGGGGATGACACCCAAAAATCTTCACTACTGCAATAATAAAGTGTATCTAATGAAGGTTACAATGTTTTAACCATGAAATATGTTCTACCTTGTGAAAGGTTTGCCCTATTAAAGGCTTACAAAGACTATTAGGTCTCACCTTGTTAGAGGATTTCAAAACCCTATTAGAAGTGCTCCTTGCTAAAGGCATTTAACTTACAACTAAGTATGCACCTTGTTAGAGGATTTCATACAGCCTGTTAGGACTACTCTGTTAAAAGATTTTGACTAAAATCACATGTTAGAATATCTTAGCTTTGATCTTGCGGTTACAATTTTCTTGCTTGATAAAAAATCACCTCTAAACTAATGTCTTCTTGATCCTTGATTAGATGTCTCTTTGTTGTATCCTTTTCCTTTCCTTTGTTATGATCTAACTGATTTTGTAATGTTGTTTCACTTCATAACTTCTAAGCCACCATGAATACTCTATTTGCTTAGGAAAACTTCTCTCTTCACTCCTTCAATTCCTTACACACATGCTCTCTTCTCTCTCTAGAGTTTAGGGTTTTTCCTCCTTAAGAAGACTTAGTGACTTAGGGTTAGGTATGAATCTATAGCTGAGATTCATCCATTTTGCTGCTTAATCCTTCCCATTTTCTGATTGGCTGCATGTAATTGTATAGGGAATCCAACTAGAGATTCATCCTTATCTCAAAAATATCAAAATTTAATCTTAAGTCAGCTCAAAAATAGTTTACATAGCTATTTGTGCCTTTACAAAAAAATATGTCAAAACTGTCTTACTCAACATCTGAGTTCTCTAATGCTCAACATACACTAATCTCTCTACTGTGATTCAACATATGTATTGCTTGACATCCACTGTTTGCTTGGCTCCTATGTCACTTGACATATACTCTCTACTCAGCACTTGAGTGACTCAACACATGAGTGGCTCGACACTCACTATGACTCAACATGGTCTAATATATACATATTGCACTCGACATGTAGTACTAGTTTGGCGTGAACTAATAAATAACATAAGTGTATTGAAACTCACTTCTCAAAACTAACCTAAGATCAACATAACATATTAGTTACATTTAGATTTGAAGGTTATTGTTATACATGATGGAAACATGGTCACAAGGCACAAGATTGTTGGTCTAGTGCAAAACACAGTGTGACACCTAAGGGTCAAGGAAATGAAACAAGATGATATAATGCAATAAATTAGGATTAGAATACTTGGGTTACTTGTCAATTATGTGGAAATTATAGACATATTACACTAAATTATGCAATGATACATCTCATAGGAAGATCAATAAACTAGAAGAACTTTGATCAAGTATGTTTTCAATGTTAAAAGTTCAGTCACCAAAGTAGAGACTATAGGAACTAAGCACCAACATCTAATGATAAAGAGAACAAAAGAAAAGAAAAAGTTAATTTTGAAGAAGTAAGAAGCTCTATGAATCAAACCTGGAAGAAGAAAATTGGAGGCAACAGTGCAAACGATGAAGTTGTGATCACCCAATCTAATGGATCAGGTGATTCCAACACCACAAACTAAATAATGAGGTATATATGGAACTATATTTCTAATTGTCAAATCATACATCAATTCCTAAGATTGTAAGAATGGAAGTCCAAATTAGAATAAATATCATATGCATAAGGAGTGATTTATAGAGTGGATATGTTTGGATGTTGAGTTGAAAGTTAGTAATGACCGAATTCAGTATTGAAGTTTGAAAAGTGTTAAGTAGTCGAGTAAATTGTTAAGTGATCAAGTCATAGTTGTGGTCAAGTTCAAATTGAAGTTTGTGAAGTGTTACTATTGAGTTTCATAGTAGTGGTTGATATTATTTTGTTTTACCTACTATGGGTATGAATCATTAATGAGGCCCTAAAGTCAAATTTTTGACATATATAGAAAATTATGTCAATCATTTTGGTCACATTGCATTCAAGTTTCAAGAGAACATAGAGCCTCAATAATTTTTGAGAAAATATCAAAAATTTTGAGAAGACCTATTGCATGTTGTTGACATTGGAAGATTATTTTTGAGACTTGTGTTGTAGTTGAGTGAAGTAGAATTCTAAAAGATCAAACCCTAAAGTGATACAATGGCATCCAGTTTGACTGTAGTATAGAAGAAGAAAAAACCAAAGATTAACAGATTTTAATTGATTAGGAATTAAGCATGTAATCCACCTAAGTTCCAAGCATGTCCTAAAATTATCAAGAAAGGGTTAACACGTGCCTTAAATCTTCCTAAGGTTTTCAAAATTGAATGGATAAAGATTATCCTTAGCCGAGTTCATGAGATGAAATTGTGGTTGTAGGAGGACCGGTTGAGATTACTAGATAGATCATTCATTGAGTCACTAGATACCCTATCACAAACAAGGTCAAAACTATTTTATGTTAAAGAAATGATGTTATTAAGGTGAACACATTGGCAATATAGAACAAGCGAGGAATTACAATTTCTAAAATTACAAATATTGAGATTGAGTTTGCAATGAGGGTCATTACACATAAATTCTAATAGTCTAGCCAATTGGGTAGTGTCCCTTGTGTGATTGTAGATGTGGCATAAAAAATTGTGAAGAAGGGTCATACTTATGACCTTGTCAACATGTAGTTGAAATAATTGGGTAAAAATCTAGAGAGCATTAGGAAAGCAAAGAATAGCATGTGCAAGTTTGGTTCACTACTTGTTTGTATATTCTTTTATGTTAAAAATTGTTTCCCTACCATTATTGATCTCACATGGAGTAAGAAGAAACTAGTAACTCAACAAATAAATGAGTTAATTAATCAGTTGAGAGACAACTTTGAGAAAGTTATGGATGGATACTTTGAGGAGTTCAAGAAAAATATGAAGAAAACGTCAAGGATTCCCTAGTTCTTAGTTGACAAATACTATGATGATATATGTTTCTTAGTGGATACTGATAGAACATACATTCAAGCAGTTATTCGCAGAATTGCATTGTTGAGACCATTGGGATATGAGATAAACATAGATCAATCTATAGAATATATTACAACTTTACTGGACGAGTCTACTAACAAGGATGTCAAACCATTTGATAGGTATAAGATAGCAAAAGTTAAGATCATAGTGCAGATTAATGCACCCAAAATAGATAAGGAAAGGAAAGGAATTATTGGAAATATGGAGAGACCATTGGGAGAAGGAGCTAATCAAGAAATACCATTGAAAATCACCAAAGGTAAAGGTGAAGATATGCCAACTCATAAGGAAGAAGGCAAAAAAGAAGTGGAAGGAGAAGGTAAAGAGATATTGGTTACCAAGCCTCGAGCAAGTAAAAATACAAAGAAAGTCACCAATCATAACCTACAACACAAATAGTCATAAGACAAAGAACAAAAGCATTTACTACACTAATGACTGAGCCTAAGAAAAGAGTAGAAAAAGTTATCAAGCATGTTCAAGGTAGGAAGTTGACAAAGAGGAAGAATATTATAGAAGAGGTTGGGTCAAGCAAGCCTGCAAAGAAGCAGAGGAGAAAGATGATGATGATTATGATGAAAGGACTAAATCAAAGGGTATCAATCAATTTAGGATTGTAGTGCATAAGCTACCCTAGACTATAAATGAAATTTGTGAGAATATCAAGGGGAGTGCATGAATGACAGGTTTCAAATGCATGAAGTGTTTTCAAATGGATGAAGTGTAATACATTGTACATTACAAATAAGGCAAAGATTGAGGAAGAAATTCTTGATATGATGGTGACATTTAAATATACACCATTAAAGCTAGGTAATTTGATACCTAATGAGTTGTATAGAAGGATTGATGAAATATGGTAGTATGCCTTGAAGACTGAGACAAATATCGAGCCTTAGAAGGCCGAAGAGACAAAAAAGGAGCCACAAATACCGAATGTGGAAGTTCAAACTCAAGGTCTACAACAAAAAGTGTCAAGATCCAACCCTCCAAATTCAAAGGGGAAAAGAATAAAGACAAAGAAGATAAGGTCACCACAATCCATGAAGGGTAAAGATGTTACTCTTAATGAAGAGTTTGTGATTTTAAACTAGGACACATCTAAATTAAGTAATGATAAAATGAGAAAACTCAGTAACTTTCTAGATAGGAAGGCTAAGAAAGAAGAGATTGTTGACATTTTAGTCATGTTTGTTATTAGTGACATACATTTATTTAGATTATAAGTATCTATTGAAAACATCGTATAGATAATAGTGTTAACCAAGCATTACTGAGTTCTATAGTTGCTACCAAGTCTAAGGGATAGTATTCAGTTTGGACTGAGAAGTTACTATGAAGGTGTTGAAAAGTAGTATAAATTGAGCATCTTAGTGTATGCTAAGTTTATCAGTGTAAACCAAGTTGTGCAGTGCTTACTAAGTTTGTACTTGATGTGATGTAATTCTAGTGTCAACTAAGCTACTCAGTTTTAACCAAGTGACTTAGTTTATACCAAGCTCGTAGTGATAGCATTGACCAAGCTATGCAGTGTGAATCAAGTGATTCAGTTTATATGTTGAGTTTCACAATATTTGTCAAGTCACTAATATAGACTGAGTTTAAGACTATTTGGAAGTGATCAATATGGATTGAGATTCTATGTCTACCAAGTGCATGATAATTTCAAGCATCGATAGTGGATGTTGAGTATCAAAACCTCACCGAGCTAGTCTTCAAAACTCGAGTTCTTGCAATTAGACTGACTTTGTGGTTTTTGTGTAAACTTGTATTATGGTCAAATTTGTAATTTGTAAATTGGATTGGTATATAAGTAACATATTGTATCACATCCAATATGATGGTATGAAGTAATGTAATAAGGAGAGAAGAGTAGAAGAGAAAATTACAAAGGCTATAGCAATATAAGGAGTAGCAAAGATTTATCTATCACAACAAGGTGATTACTACATTCAAAGGAATCTCATTCAATAAACCAAGTTGCAGATCAAAGATTAGGTACCGCTTCATCCTAATAGGTGGATCAGTAAAATCCTTTCATAAGGTAGACTTAACAATCTTATGTAAATCTCTTTACCAAGTGCATACTTCATTGTATGTTTGTAAATCTTTTTGCAAGGTGGACCTAGCAGTCCTTATTGCTCCTAATAGGGAAAATCATTAGAAGTGATCATTGTAAGCCTTAATATGCCAACTTTATACTACAGTACTAAAGCTTGTAAGTATCATCCCCACCCTAGTTTTACTTTCTATTTGGAAGGTTCCTGGGTCACCAAATTGTGTGTCAAAGTGTTATGAATGCTTTAATGTTTTCAGTTTCTTATGCATGTAATTAGATCAAAATACTCATAAAGGATTAGTTGCTAATCAAAGATTAAGTTTTATTAGTTATTGATTCACCCCTCCCCTCTTAGTAACTTATCCTATCATAATATTTCCAACAATGGGTATCAGAGCTTTGTGGTTCTCAGGAAAGAAGTTTAACAGCTTGAGCAAAGATCAAAGACTATGGAGGTATTCAAACTTGACAAGGTTATTGACAATGAGAAGCTAGATTTGGAATTGGCTATTGGACAACACAAATAAGAAAAAGAGAAACTCTCTCAATCCCTAAAAAGAAGGAAAGATCTTGCAATCAAGATGAATGATCAACTTTACATTGAAGAAAGAATTGAAGATATCCATTCAAGCAATTTAGATGAAGCTGATGAAGCAATCAAAGAACTATTTGAAAAGAATAGTATTCTTCAAGAAGAAGTAAGAAAACTAAGAAGAGAGCAAGAAATTTATTCAATAAGATTGTGTGAAGTCATGGAAGAAAAAAACAAGATAAAAGAAGAGATAGAAGGAAAGAACAATGAAATGCAGAACCTATCCCTTCAGCAGACAAACTTCATTGATTAGCTCACCAATGCAAATCAAGAAATCATGAATCTAAGATTAGAGGATGAAAGATTACAATAAGTTCTAGACATTGAAAGGAAAAACAATGAGAGGATGATAAAATATCAAGCAAACATGAACCAACTGAATGAACAAAGCCATTATAGACAAAAGGAAAAAGTAGGAATTAGATATACAGAAGAAGGTGAATCATCCAAGCAAGGAGCTCAAAAGAATCAGAGACCTACTTGCAGTCACTATGGTAAGATAGGCCATACATCAAACAAATGTTGGAGCAATGGGAAAGGAAAATTCAATGGAAAGTACTATAATTGCAATTAGCATGGTCATAGGAAAAATGAATGTAAAGAGAAACCTAAGTTTGAAGGTAAATGTCATAAATGTAAGAAGCATGTGTATGCTGAGATAATGGGTGTTGCACACATTACATAATATTGTTATATTGTATTATTTTATTTTATTATGTAATGTTGCATCTAGATGGACATGCAACATGAAAATATTTTCATGAGATATACTTGATGATTTGTATTGTAGCATTGTGATAATATTTTATGTAATTATTTAATATTGGGGAAAAGAATTAAATGCTCAATATTAAATGTGAGGTTAGTGGGTTCGGTAGCACATGGTTTATGTAATACCACTTGGTGGTTTTGTGGGACTTGCTACTATATAAGCAACCGAAAGGGTAGTTGTTGTAAGTGAGAAAGAGAAGAGTCAAGTGGGACAAGGCTTGATAGGTTAGCCAAGGGAGCATTTGTGAAGGTTGGAAGCATGGCATGGGATGTGTGGATTCATGCATGTTCACATAGTTTGCTCAATTGTGGCTATGGCTTTGAAGGCTTCCATGGTTGTATTGCAATAGTTTTTTGTTAAATAATACATGGTGATGGTTGCTTTTGGAGGCTGGGTTTTTCCCTCAATGGGGGTTTTCTATAGTATATCTTGTGTCACATTTTTGTGGGTATTTTGTCTATTCTCTTGCATATGGATTTTAATTTTGTGTTTATTTCAGATCTATTATGGGTTATGTGGAAATGGTTATATTATTTTTTGCAAGTTTCCTTACAAGTGGTATCAGAGCTATCTTTTTATTGTTGTAACCCTAGATTTAATCCATAAGAATGCATGAGAGGATAAAAAAGAGGGCAAGATATATGAGTTGTTTATTGTAGATCTAAGGATTTTGGATTTTCTCTTTTGATAGGATGTTAAAATATTTTGGGCGTGTGAAATTGTTCGAAAAAAACATTTTTTGGATGTTTCATTTAAATGAGATTTTTTAGGGGGTAGCTTGTAGAAATGACCTCCTAGGTAAAAAAAAACCTCACCATTAGATCCGAGTTGATGTTTCCATAAATTTTGATATATAATATGCCCTAGTTTGGCCATTTTCAAAGGAAATGAAAGAGTTTTTTAGTTTCAGCCTATGATGGTTGTCAAATTTAATCCCATCAAATTTTTCATCACAAAAAAATAAAAAATTGTAGTAAAACTAGTAAAAAGATCGTCTTAGTAAAATGACCATAACTTTCTCTCAAGATATCAAATTTCATACTTCTTATAGGCGTTGGAAAGCTAATTTAGAGCACTACAACTTGGTGTAGGTTTGGTTCTATGATTTTGACACTTTATTAGGTTTTAATAGCCCTAAATTTAGATGTTATTTATTTTGAGCATAGATTAGGGCATAACTTGGGCATACAGAGTTGTATTTTGGACTTCGAGTAGTCAATGGAAAGCTCTTGGAGAGATCTACACATTGGTTTAGATTTGGTGCAAGTTTCAAATGGTTTATTTGGTGATATATTAATCTGAATAGTTTATGGTATATATTGACTATGCTAGCATTGTGAGTTTAAGGCATTGTGTATTTTGGAGATTTAAGATTTAATGTCATTGTATAGTCAATTCATATTTTAGATTGGTCTCATGATGATA
Organism: Cupressus sempervirens; assembly: GCA_028749045.1. Lineage (NCBI taxonomy): Eukaryota > Viridiplantae > Streptophyta > Pinopsida > Cupressales > Cupressaceae > Cupressus > Cupressus sempervirens. Next base: position 605,958,313 of record CM053784.1, on the reverse strand, counting down.
TGGTTATCAGTGTTTGATTTGGATATGTATGATGACTTGTTGGGTCTACAAGTTGTGTAGTGTTGTAAGTGGTCTATACTTATAAGTTACATTTATGGCTTGGTTATGGGTTGTCTTTGCCCATTGATCTTTCATTATTGATGCATATTCAAATTGGTGGCTTGTATTTGGGTTGTTTATGCCCTAAGTTACATGATTTACTAATTTATTCTTCATGTAGAAGGGATGAGATGTTGTTACTAGGTACAGTCATGGTGGAGGATTGTGGTTGACTATTTTATGCTGACAGGTTGGACATATTGAGAGTTAGATGCTTGATTCATGGATGTGATCATGGTGCCATAGATTTTGGCATGATATGATTGGATATACAAATACATCCTTGATGTTCATTATCTTGGATTTCTAATTCAGTTATGATGGTATATCTTCTTGGTTGAGAATCATGGTTATTTGGTTTCTTTTGAGGAGCTCAGGATGTGCACTTTGAGTTCTTTGATGATTTGATGCCTTGGTTGATTCTCATGGTTAGAGGATGGTTTTTCATCGTGATTTCATGAATATCTTGGATACACTATTTAGTGGGAGCTTTTGATAGTGATGGGGTGACAATGCAAGATTAGTTCCTAGTTTTGTTTGTATCTTCTTGGTTTGGAGATCTTGATTTCACTAAGTACTAACACTTTGGTTTTGTGAGTGTAGACCTAGAGGATATTCATGTAGAATATGGATGATATGATGCCATAGGTGACTTGATACCATGGTTGAGTGGAAGTTGTTGGCATTGATATATTTATTGAGTGTTTGAAGATGTTGGAGATTTCTCTTTGATCTTGTTGCTACAGAAGCATCTTTAACATTTTCCTGGTGCACTTGTTATCTTCATGGTGTATGAAAATAGTTATATCTTAAGGACTCATGGGGTTATTGGTTATCTTTATGGTGTGTGGAGATGGTTCTTCATGGTGTGTGGAGATGGTTTTTCTTCATGATGTGTGGCGACAGTTGCATCTTGAGAACATGTAGGGTTCTTGGCAAATGTGTGGTTTATACTTATATTTGACATGTTATCATTGGTGTGAGGATGGTTTTATTATTATGTCATGGTATACTCTTGATACGTGTTTAGAGTTGTGACATGTTATAGTACATTCATACGGAGCATGTTATCTCTTTGGTTGAGATGGTAAGATCATGTTGTAATGTTTATGTTCTTGAGGCGTTGGTTGGAACTTTGACATTGATCTTGGTTTAGTTTCTTAGTATTGAGTACACTGATCATAAGTTGGATACTTCATGATATTGTTATGTTTCATTTAGAGTTGGCATGGATTGATTGGTTACAAGTGCTCATGAATACTTAGAGACGATGCTGATGCTGATTTCTCTTGGATTAGAGAAGTATTTGTTGGGACAGTTGATGGTTTTAGCAAGAAGTCCAAGGGGTTTTCACTTGATATGGACTTGAGAGGAGATTTTTCTTATATGAGTCTTGGTTGGAGACTTGGAGATATTGATGAGCATTCTCATTCCCCACTCTTGGTCTACTTGATAGTTTTCTACTTGAGAGGTATAGCCTATTATTTTTTATCTCAGGTGCATTATATTTATGCTTGTCTTTCATGGATATGGATCTTGAGCTATGCTACATGAGTTAGTTTTGGAGGGTTCATTTGAGAGATTGTTTAGCATTGGTTATTTCCATTTGCATATGTTGTTATGTTGTTTGAGTTTGGGAGATGGTTTTATATTGGGCATATTCCTTGGATCAAGAATGGCTTAATGAGTTTGATCTTCTTGTAAGAGGCTTACATCCATGATTAGTTAAATGGCATGGTATGGTTGTTCTTGAGGCTTCTTGTTGGGTTTTATGGAGGAGATCATACTTGCACAGTTTACATCTAGAGGTGTGTGTAGAAGGACATGACACAGGTTATTATTTGAATGGTTTCTCTCTAGTCTTGGTTATCTTCCTGGATGTTCATTTTCAATTACATTGGATTTGAGATTTATTAGAGATTGTGATCACTAGTTTGTGTTCATGTATGTCATGTGAGAGATGACATGGTTATTCCTTTATCTCTTTCCTCTGTTGGTTGTGGAGAACTTGGGAGACTATTACAGACTTGATATGAGAGTTGTTCTTGTAGGTTATCAGTTTATATATTGTGGATGTCCTTGATACTACATGGATTCACTTCTTTGAGATGTTGTGAGTGGATTGGTTATAAATTTGACATTATCTTTTGCAGTGGGAGCTTTCTCTTGAGGCTTGTGATTGTAGGTTATAGATTGGATATGTCAGTGATGTGAGATTCACTTGGTATACCTTTGGAGGTATGGATAGTTGGATGGGTTTTGCACTTACTGTGGGTGCTATTTCAGCTATGGATATTTGACAACTACGGATACATATGATTAACTTTGGATCAGGTTTTTTGTGCTTGGAACTTCAATTGGTACAAGATTTTATGATCTTCTAATGCGATAGTTTGGGTGGCTTTCTCTTTGAATGGCTTCTATGTATGTTCAGTGGCATAATAGGAGGTGACATCATTCATGTTTGAAATGCTAGATACTTTGGTTTTGTTGCACGTACCAAGATGGAGCACTTAGTGTACTTTGATCCATGATGGTGAATGTGCTAGGAGGGATGTTCCCTTGTTCATTTATATGGCTACAAATTGACCCTATGCAATGTATACAACAAGTGGGAGATTGTGGAGATAATGGGTGTCACACACATTGCATAATATTGTTATATTTTATTATTTTATTTTATTATGTAATTTTGCATCTAGATGGATGTGCAACATGTAAAGATTGCCATGAGATATACTTGATGATTTGTATTATAACATTGTGATAATATTTTATGTAATTATTTAATATTGGAAAAAAGAATTAAATGCCCAATATTAAATGTGAGGATACTAGGTTAGGTAGCAAATGGTTTATGTAATACCACTTGGTGGTTTTGTGAGACTTGCTACTATATAAGTAGCCATAAGGGTAGTTGTTGTAAGTGAGAAAGGCAAGAGTCGAGTGGGACAAGGCTTGACAGGTTAGCCAAGGGAGCATTTATGAAGGTTGGAAGCATGGCATGGGATGTGTGGATTCATGCTTGTTCACATAGTTTGCTCGATTGTGGCTATGGATTTGAAGGCTTCCACTGTTGTATTGCAATGGTTTTTTGTTGAATAATACATGGTGATGGATGCTTTTGGAGGCTAGGTTTTTTCCTCAATTTGGGTTTCCCAGGGTATATCTTGTGTCACATTTTTGTGGGTATGTTGTCTATTCTTTTGCATGTGGATTTTAATTCCATGTTTATTTTAGATCTATTATGGGTTATGTGGAAATAGTTATATTATTTATTGCAAGTTTCCTTACAGGGTAAAAATCCTTAGAATGCGAAACTAAGATATTGAATCCAGCAGAATAGATTGTGAAAACTATATTTGGTTGGGACAATAATACTTGGTGCAGATGTCATTACTATGGGGAATTTGGATACATAGGAATGAATTTTGTGAAATATCACATGAGGAAAAGAGACACTACCAAAATATGTTTTAGGTGCACAAAAATTGGTCATCTTGTGAAGAAATGTATGAATACTAGAAGAATTGAAGATGAAAAGAAGGCAAAAGATGATAACATCAGAAAGCAGATGAGACAATAATGGATTCCAAAATCTTCTGAAAATACTAGTTCGAGCAATGATGACAATGTCACTCAAGAATTTGGTGACTCCACCATTTCCACTTGATCTCTCCTAGGAGAACTAGAACTAGGATTCTAAAGAAGATATCTCACATCAGTTCTAGTTAGTAGAATGAAAGATCCAAATCAGCATTCAAGATGCAAAGGGATCATCAAGTAATAGATGCAAATAATCACCGAGGAAGGTTGGATTGCAAACCTTACTGAGCTAGGTTGGGAGTAACTTAGTTTTGTGTGGTTATCAAGTCATGGAAGACTCTTTTGAGCATTCAATACAAGTAAAGTGGATGATAGTTTGTCATTTGAGTGAACAATCATAACAGGCATTTATGGAAAAATTTGATGAAAAAGGGGAGAAAAAAGTCATTTCTCACTACAAATTTTTGAGAGCTATCTATGCAAGGTGATCTTTAGAGCATTCAAGAAATTTGAGAAAATTATTATTGAAGACTTTCATATTCTCTCAAACTCTACCAAGCGAAGATGGGATCCACCAACAACAAATCAAAGAAAGGTTCAGACAAGTTAGTTCGAGGCATGAAGTGGAAGGCATTAGATTTTAAGCTGAGTCCTACCGTTGCAGAAACCTTAGATCTAAGAGGAGCATAGTCACGAATTCCACCAAAGGTAATGTTAATAAATGATATCTATTTGCATTTTAAATGTGCTTTTCAAGATATTGGAACATTGGAGATGGATGAATCATTAAAGGAACTATGTGTTAATGGTGTGTTGAAACTGGAATATCAACATCTTGAAACTAAAGGTTTAACTCACATTTTGCATATGCCACAGGATTTTCAAATAAATTGGATAAGCTATATTCTTAGTCCTGTGCACAATGGTCAGCTATGGTTGGAACAACCTATTTTGATAACCAAGAAGATGATCTATAGGATCACTAGTCTTCCCATGTTGACAAAGATGAAAATGACCAAAACCCTACGTCGACTAGAAAAGAAAACCCTTGCCGAGTGGGATAGAAGGGGAATGAAGATCAGCTATATTACTAACATGGAACTCAAGTTCAAAATACATGTCATCACTCACAAGATTTACAGCTCAAGTAGACTAAATAGTGTGTCATGTGAAGCAGTGGATTTAGCATACAAAGTGGTAAAGAATAATCTATCACTTGACCTTGCTAAGTTGATGCTGAATCAATTCAACAAAAACATGGAGAGTATAAGAACTTCTAAGAATAATCCTTGCAAGTTCAATTCAATTTTGACTTGTCTATTTTTCTACGTGCTAGAGTTTTTCCCATCTAAAGGTATAGTAGTTTGGAGAATGGATGTACCTATTCTTTATCATATTAATGAGTATATAGCTAAAATGGGAGAGAACTATGTAAGCATTATGGACAACTACTTTGATGCATTCAAAGAGAAGATGAATAACAGATTTGGGATTCCTAAAAAACTAGTTGATGATTACAAATATGATGTTTGTTTCATGGTTGATAGTGACAATGTATACATTCAGGTAGTTACACCAAGGCTAGTATGGGTAAAACCTCTTGGCTATGAATTAAACATAGATAAAACCAAGGAAATTATAGAGGCATTGATTAATGAGCCTATTGACCCTAAAGCTACATACTTTGGTAGTTATGATGAGAAAAAGGTAGAATTGAACTTGAAATCAAACGCCGTTAGACAATCTACAAAGGAAAGAAGAGAATTTCCAAACTAAAAACCAGTTCTAATTTTTCGTTAACTGAAGGAAAAGGAGATGATATTGAAGATGAAGAATTAGAAGATGAAGAGAAATTAGAGGATGAAGAGCCACTAAAGAAGAAAAGTAAGGTAATTATTACCAAGCCTACCAAGTCATTTTCTATTGTGTTTACAAGAAGATCATCTAGGAAGAAAGCGGATAAAGAAGGAGGAGATGTAATCTTCAAGAGGCCTCCACCTACTTTTGAGGAAATGCCAAAAGATATTGAATTAGGATCATGCATACCAAATTTCAAGGCACTAAAGTATGAGACTAGGACTATAGAAGAGAAAAGGAAAATAGAAGATGTGTTAATGTCTAAAATGGGTAAATGGAAGTATTCCCCAAACCAGCTTGCTCAGCAGCTTCTAAATGTTTTATTGGAGAAGATCAAGACAAGATGGGAGAATGCCATGAAAACTATAATAGACATTTATGAGTAGACCCTAAGGCAACTCATGCCAATTTTGGATGACAAGGAGGTAAAGGAATCTCTAAAGAAAAATGAAGAAAAGCTTACTTTGAGATTCAACACTTATCTTATATTGTTGAATGACATTGAAGATGTGGTAAGGAATGCTACAAACACATGGAAGAACATTTATGTTCTTCACAAGCTGAGTGCTTTTTTTGTCAATGTCAGTTACAAGGATGAAGGTGATGATGAACAAGAAAAAGATGAGGAAATTGATATTGAAGAAGTTACTCGTTATGACAATATAGATGATGATGAAGAGGGACAGGGGCAAGAAGCTACTGAGGAAGATCCACCAAATGTACAAGATATTGAGGAGATTGACCTAGTAAAAATTGTTGCAATAGTCATAGCCTCACTTCCTCATTCTCCAAGCAAAGCACTTAAAACATCAAGCCTAGAGAAAGCTTCAACAGGATTGATTGTGAAAAACATAGTTTGCACAAAAACTCAATCAATTTCTACACCCATTTAGCTCAGTACTTCATTAACTAAAGTGATAAGCACTTCATATACCGAGTATTCAACACTTCTCTCTACATTAGTTTTGGTAAATCTAGGTATTTCTACTATAGGTATTTTGGTAATAAGTGTAGTATCTACAGCTAGTCCTACTATTTCTATAATTATTTCCATTCTTGGCATGCAATTAATAAGTAAAAAGACAGTTGAGACCAAGTCTCAACTAAGTACAATATTTTTAGGTAAGGAAAAGAGAAGGAAGAAGACATAGATCTTGATGAGGAGATTATAATTCCAAATTGGGGCATCTCAAGTCTCAATCCTGATCAGGTGCATGTTTTTGGAGAAATTATTTAGAAGAAAGCCAAGCACAGAGGCTTAGAGAAGAAAGGAACAAGGAATTCCAAATAATAGAATATGCAAATAATATCCTTGCAAAGGCATTAAATACAAAGGTTGATACTTCTCAACCAATTTTGAACTGATTAGCAGAGGTATTCCAAAAAGTCAATGATGATTTGAGTGGATAAGAGAAATTTTTGTAGAGAGCTAAGAAGAAGTTTGAGAATAAATTTCTAGAACTTATTGCTCAAAAAATTTCTATCCATTAGGTAGAATTATCTACTATTCTATGCTCACTGGAGACCTCTTGCAACAATGTGTCTTCTCTATTTGGTAAACTCTGTGATATCTCAAATTTCACTAAGGAAACAAAAGATAAACTGTTGAAGATTGATGAAGACCTAAAGGTAAGTGCACAGCAGTTGCAACTTGACTCAAGCTACAACTCTACCTATTATACCAAGATGAGATTCCTAACTGATATGTAAGTAGAATTGCTAAGAGAAGAGGAACGAATTAGACCTACATTGATAGATTTACAAAGTATGATTCTCCCAAACATGGATGCATTGTAGAAAGACATTGTACATGATAAAATGCTCATCCATGACAACAAATTCTCTATTGTAGACCACATTATAGAACTATCAACAGAAATACAAATTGCATTGCACACATGCAAGGTGTTAGAAGAGAATTAGGACAAAACATTGGAGATAATTTTGAAGGTACATTCAAATTTCTTGTCACATTTTGGCATTATTGTATAATATAAATAGCATACATCTTTGGCATTAATGTCAAAAAGGGGGAGAAAATGTATATATTAGATGTAAAAAGATGTATAGTATACTATATATGACGTATGGGGAGCATTGTAATATTATTCATGTATAGATACTAGGAGGTACATCTTATACAAAACTAATTTTTAAAAATCTCAAAAAAGGTATACTCTACCGAGTTGGAGACATAAGGTAATGAATAAAAGATGTTCTTGAACATTTTGAATTCAGTTTTGACTGATAAGTATTTTTGTCACTAATGCTAAAGGGGGAGATTGTTGACATTTCAGTCATATATGTTATTAGTGACATATACTTATTCATATTGTAAGTATCTATCAATAAAATTATATAGATATTAGTGTTAACCAAGCATTTACTGAGTTTTACAATTGCTACCGAGTCCAAGGGATATTATTCAGTTTGCATCAAGAAGTTACTAGCAAGGTGTTGATTAGTAGTATAAACTGAGCATCTCAGTGTATGTTGAGTTTATTAGTGCAAACCATGTTGTGCAATGCTTACCAAGTTTGTAGTTGATGTGATGTAAGTCTAGTGTTAATCAAGCTATTCAGTGTTAACCAAGTGACTTATTTTATACCAAGCTCGTAGTGATAGCATTGACCGAGCTATATAGTGTGAATTGAGTGATTCAATTTGTGCATCAAATTTCATAGTATTCTTTGAGTCACCAATGCAAACTAAGTTCAAGACTACTTGGAAGTGATCAGTATGGACCAAGCTTCTACATCTACTGAGTGCGTGATGATACCAAGCATTGATAGTGGATGTCAAATATCAAAACCTCACCGAGCCAATCTTCAAAACCCAATTTCCTACAATTGGGCCAACTTTGTGGTTTTTGTGTAAACTTGTATTGTGGCCAACTTTTTAATTTTTAAATTAGATTGGTATATATGTAACATATTATATCACATCTAATATGATGGTAAGAAGTAATGTAATAAGAAAAGAAGAGTAGAAGAGAAAATTAAAAAGGCTACAATAGTATAAGGAGTAGAAAAGATTTATCTATCACAACAAGGTAATACTACATTCAAAGGAATCTCATTCAACAAACCAAGTTACAAATCAGATATTAGCTACTATTTCATCCAAATAGGTGGATTAGTCAAATCCTTTCACAAGGTAGACTTAACAGTCTTATGTAAATCTCTTTACATAGTGCATATTTAATTGTATGTTTGTAAATACTTTTTCAAGGTGGACCTAGTAGTCCTTATTGCTCCTAATAGGGAAGATCATTGGAAGTGATCATTGTAAGCCTTAACAAGCCAACTTTATACTATAGTACTAAAGCTTGTGGGTATCATCCCCACCCTAGTTTTACTTTCTATCTGGAACGTTTCTAGGTCACCAAATTATGTATCAAGGTGTTATGAATGCTTTAATGTTTTTAGTATCTCATGCATGCAATTAGATCAAAATACTCATAAAGGATTAATTGCTAATTAAGGATTAAGTTCTATTGGTTACTGATTCACCCCTCCCCTCTTAGTAACTTAGCCTATCATAATATTTCTAGCAGAGATGAGAAAAAAAATCAACAAATATAGGTATTATATGACACCAAAGATATATTTCTTAATACTATTGTTGTTGATAATTTAGATGAGAAGGCCCCCATAATTGAACAATTGATCAAGACTGTGGAGAAGCTTGATGACCCTAATATAGATACTCAATCAAAGTTCATGTAGTGGTTAGAAAGGAATTTTGAGAATAGAGTATTGGAGAAAGTTGAAAAAAATATTATAGTTAAGAAAGTTGAACTCTCAACTCATGTTTATGATTCGGAGCAATTAGTAGATAATGCAAACACATTATTTATAAAGATATATAATGTCCCTAGATTTACCAAAGAAATAAGGGAAAATATGGATAAGATTGATGCAATTATTTTGAAGTGTGGATCAGATTCAAACTTAGATCCTAGTTCCAATTTAGTATATTTGTCAAAGATTAGATTTTTGTAGGGTAAGCAGTCGGAGTTATTGCATGAGGAATGCAACATAAAAAATGAGATCACTTCCATACAAGAATTTATATTACCTTTTTTGGAAGTGATGTAAAGCCACTTATAGGTCACCAAGGACCTCATACAGAGCCAAAAATTGTCTATAGCAAATAACTTGGTGGATCTTGTAGCCATATTAGAGATTGAGAGACAAGTTCTTAAGACACTCAAGAGAAATTGGGATGAAACAATGGCTATTGTCATGAGATTGCACCACCCATTTTTTACTAATTTTGGTATAATCCTCTATCCATAATTGAATGCCACTACTCAATATAAGTTACAAAAATAAGGGGGAAAGGTATGATCGATTATGTGTATGAAGGGGGAAATGGAAATATATGAAGATTTTGAAAGGAGGAAATGTACATGTTATGTATATTATAACTTAAATACAAAAGGGAAATGTAATGAAGTAATTAGGAGTGATGTTGATCAAAAAAATATTTTTGGAAAAGATTTTGAAAATATAAGTTACAACGTCATATATGATGATCGAGCTATAGGTATGGAGTACACCCTAAGGGGGAGTAAATATTTTGAAGTTTTTGTTACATCATATTTTGAGCATGATAAATGTTTTTGCCACGAATGTCAAAGGGGGATATTTTTTATACTGAAGACAATATTAGTATCATCAATTAGTGCAAAATACTTAGTTATTCACAAGTCAGAGTTGATCTGTCAACACTGGGACCAAGCCACAATAGAGATCGAGCTACATAGTGCATAAGTATACAAGTTTAGTTGGTGTTGAGCAGTAGTAGTTGCCAATCACATTAGCAATCATCGAGCAATTAGTTTTTGCTGAGCTATCTAGAGGACAACACATCATATATGCTGAGTACTATATGAGTTGAGCATTTCAGAGATAAAACTATTTTTTCAAGCATGGGATGTGTTTCTAAGTTTGTAGAGCTAATCAAGGAGGTAATTATACCTGTGATTATGCATCATTAATCCCTATGCAATATGATGGACCAATCAAAAAATTTGAAAGGTCAAGTGACAAAAAGGATGAATATGGATTGTTGATTTCAATCTAGAAGCTTCTTAAGATGGATATAAAAGATGGGTTCCAAGGTAGAATCATGCATGTGAGAATTGTTTCAAGTTGAAGGTAGCTGAAGGAGAATTAGTAAGTTGTGAAGAAGTAAGGTGATCAAATAGTATAGTGAGGAGATATTGTAGATCAGTCATTCAAGTGACTATATATTGGATAGAGAGGATTTGTTATCTTTATTTTAGTGAAAAATGAGGGATCAATGTACTATTACATTCTAAAAAGTATATTAGGTGAATCTCTTAATAGATTGGTCCTAGCATGCCTATTGTGAATCTTCTAAAAGAGTACCCACTTAATTGTGAAGTTAAATCCTTTTGTAAAGGTAGACTTAAAAACCTTGTAAGATTTTAACAAAGAAGACCACTTATAGGGTAGATCAATAGAAGTGATCAAATTGTAGACCTAACAGGCACTTTATTACTATGATAGTGAATATTTTGTGGGTGCCATCCCCATCATAGTTTTACCTTCACCTTGGAGGTTTTATGTATTACCAAATATTGTGTTATGTGTTGATTACTTGTTTATATGTTTATTCATGCCAGTAGATGGTGGATCTTATATTACATGTTAATACATGATGTCGAATGATTAATGTTGATGTGATGAACAATGTTTAGTTTGGTTTATTTTTTAAGTGATAAGTGTTTTGAGATCTTGATTCACCCCCCCTCTCAACATCTAATGCAGGGGCATCCTTGGTTCCTTAACTTTCTAATCTTTTCTACTAGTTGCTACCGAGTTTTGTGGCTACTGAGTTCCAATTGTTGCTAATTATTCCTTTGTGTGCTAAGTTATTCAGTGGATGCCAAGTTTGTGTGGTTGTTTAGTGACCCTTAGGTTGCCAAGTTCCTTGTGGATGCCAAGTGATCCTTTGATTACCGAGTTCATGTTGCTGCTAAGCATGTGTTTGGATGCTGAGTGTTAGTTTTCATAGAGCCTTCATTTGCCAAGTTCTCTGGGTTTTGGTTCTTAGTTGGAGCCAACCTTTGCATTTAATTTTTGATGGATATATTAGTTGTGAGCTGATTTGTGGCTTGGGTATGCATTTAATGTAAGGGTTTATTAGTTAGTATTTTGCATTGGCCGACTTGTGGCCTTTCTTGTTCTAGAATCTTCTATAAGCCATTTTGGCAAGTATTTAAAGGGGTCTTGGGTGGAGTCTTAGGTAGGAGAAGGGGAGGAAGGAGGTAGAATTTCAAAGTGTGGAGTCTTAGCCTGGAGTAGCTTGGAGATAGAAGTTCGTAGATGAGTCTGAGATCTATTCTTCTTTGAAAGATGTATTCTCCTTTGTAATGGTCGTAACCCAGAAGGCCATAGAGCTGGGCATGTCAAATGTAAACTTATTGATTTGAAGATAAGAAATATTCTCTTCTAGATCTAAATCTCACTCCTCTTGTTCATTTTCTATTGTGTATTGGTTTGTTGGTTTCTAGATCACGTCATTTAGGGGTACATCAGGATTTGCATTGCATCAACATCTTACTTTCCCATGAGATTTCCAACAAAAACTAGGTCTATTATATGCTTAAAATTATATATAGGATATATATTGATCTTAGAAGATCAAATTTTCCAATAAAATAGGTTTATATTAGTATGAAGTATGCATTATGTTATTTCTATTTAAACTCTCAAAATAGGTAATTGCATAATGTTTTAACCTTGTTGGGTATATGATATGAGACACCATACAATAAATATAAGAATTCTGGTTTTGAATTTAAAATGACAGTCTATGCTATTGTTTTACTTTTATTATATTCTTATCAACTCAAGAGATCCAAGATAAACTCATATTAAGAGAAATGTTGCTATTGAGATTTAACCATGTAGTTGTTTAGTCAAACTCATTGACCCATGTTTCATAGTTAGTGATTAAACATGAATCCATATCTTATGACGAAAAATATAATAGTTAGCATTCATTGGATCTAGGTGATGCTCAAAGAGGTGAAGCACTAAGAATTCCCAAGAGGTCACCCATCCCAGTACTACTCCAGCTTGCACACACCTAACAATGAAGTTCCTTCTTTGTTAAACCCACTCCGCTTGCAACCCCATTTGAAAAACCTTTACCAAGTATCATGGCTTATGAACCATTCATTAGAAATCTCCATGAGCTCATCAATTGATAAGTAGGGATAACTTCAATAGCAAGTCAAATTGTGATGTTGTTATCGGGATTTAACTATGTAGTTTTTGAGTCAAACTCATTGACCCATGTTTCATGCTTGGTAATTCAACATGAATCCATCTCTCATGAGAATAAATGAAATACTTAGCACTCATTGGATCTAGGTGATACTCATGGAGATGAAGCACCAAGACTTCTTGGGAGGTCACCCATTCCAATACTACTCCAACTTGAGTGCACTTAACTATGAAGTTTCCTCCATGGTTAAACCCACTTTTCTTGCAACTCTATTTTAAAAACCTTGACCAAGTATTATGGATTATTAAATATTCATTAGAAATTCCCTTAAGCTCATCAGTTGATAAGTAGGAGATAATTTCCACAACAAGTTAAATTGTGATATTGCTATCAGGATTTAACTTTCTAATTTTTGAGTCAAACTCATTAACCAATATTTCATGATTAGTGATTCAACATGAATTCATATCTCATGAAAATTAATGGAAAACTTAGCACTCATTGGATCTAGGTTATGCTCACAAAGGTGAAGAATTAGGACTTCTTGGGAGATCACCCGTCCCAGTACTACTCTAGCTTGAGCACACTTAACTACAAAGTTTCCTCTATGGTTAAACCCACTATTCTAATAATGCCATTTCATGAGCTTAAGGGGATTTACAATGAATTTTTCACAAGCCACAATACTTGGTGGGTGTTTTCAAATGGGGTTGCAGGTAGAGTGGGTTTAATTATGGAGAAAAATTTGTAGTTAAGTGTGTTCAAGTTGGAGTAGTATTGGAATGGATGACCTCCCAATCAGAAGTCTGAATGCTTCACCTCTATGAGAATCACCTAGATCTAATGAATGCTAAGTGTTCCATTTATTCTCATAAGAGACGTAATCATGTTGAATCACTAATAATGAAACATGGGTCAATGGATCTAACTCAAAAACTACATAGTTAAATGCTAATAAGAATATCACAATTTGACTTGCTTTAGAAATTATCTCCTACTTATCATATTAAGAGGTCGAGGCATTTATTTTAAATTATATTGATGGTTCTATACTAAATTTTTTATATTGGTGATTGTTACATTAAATACTTGTAGATTTTTAGGGATGATCTTTAGATTGGGACTAATTAGGTAGGTTTTTAGTTTTTTGAGGTATTAATTTTTTATTTTAAACAAGGTATTAATTTATAAATAAGAAGTTACAAGAGATTACATACTTACATTGTAATTATATCTCATAAACTATAATGAATATGAAGATTCTTCTAAGAAGATAGGGATGACATTTTAGCTTCATCAGAACTCTTAAACCCTTTAGCTTCTACTTTTCTCCTATACATATTTGATATTTTCAAATGATTGAATGGAATATCCTTTAATATGAAGACATGTATTAAGCCTAAATGACCATTTTTTATATTCACAGTCAACGGTCCCATCCTAGGAGAAAGATTGAGAGCAAAACCTTTTGTTTTTCATCTTTTGATTATTAGAATGGCTTTTTGGAGACCTCGATAGGTATCAAGTAATAGTGATCTCTAGCTATGGTTATAGACATGACAATAGTGATAGAAAAGGACAATGTTAATGTTATCACTTTGTTCAAGTGATCATTAAACTAGAGTCCTTAAGGGAATTAGTAAAAGCCATTTCTAATGTATTAAGGACCTTACTTCATCCTATTATTGTGATTTTTTCCCTGTTCAAACCAATTTGTTCCTCTTTATTCTATTCTATCCATATTTAACCCTCAAAGGGTCATTCTATAGATGTCATCCATCAAAAGATTTGAATTTATTATTCTTTTCCTTTTATGGTAGATTATCCGTCCTTTCTATTTTGACAAGATCAGGTAAGTGATTGAAAATGGTGGATCCATAAATATTGAAATGATAGACTCTAATATAACTTTCTATGTTTCTTTTAGGATGTGGATAAGCCTTTCTCACCTTCTCTATAAAATGCAAATTATGTTTATAAGATTTACTGACTTGCTAATATTAATTTATTGCTAATGTAATGTTTTATGTGTAATTTGTGACACTTTATCATGTATTAATTGGTGTTCGGTTTCTACTCACTTAACAATTTATACTATTGCTATATCAATTCATAAGGTTAATTTTAATATAAATTTTCAATAATGGTTAATTTAAGAATCTGGTGTATTAAGCATGAATTTTTCTTTATAATACCCCCTAAGTGTTGCTTGATTTGAACTTTCTCATGTAAGTTTCATTTCTCCTCTCCTAAATTTTATTGAAATATCTCTAAAACTAGTTTTCATAGAGAATTATTTCCTATTTTGAGATGCAAATCATCTTTACAATTTAAATTACATAAGATTAACAAATCTTCCTTGCTAATATGCTCAGTAGTGGGATTTTAGTTTGGACTTTATCTAAATAAAGTGGTGAAAGAAGTAAGTGAACTTATCAATCTTTATATTAAATTAAGTCTCATGCTTCAAGCTAGGATTACTCAGTAGGATTTCTCCCTTGATCTTAGTAATCTTCTAGATACAATATCTATATTAGTAAGCCTAATTCTAATTTATATTTTATCAAAAATTTAAGGACAACACCAATATAAATTAAGTAGCTGACATAAATATAGCTTTAAAATTATATTAATCAAGTGTAAGTATCAATCTTATATAATTTAATTGATAGATTTTCATATATGTAGGTGCCTTATCTTGACATCATATCATCTTTTCATCTATTCTAGGGGTCTAATTTTATCTTAGAATTGCATATTGCTAGTAATTTTGTCATATGTTCTGATTATTTATTTCCTTTACCCTTTTTAGGATTTTTGTAGTCTTTATTTATCCATTCTTCCTACTTTCAAAGTGTAGGTTTTTGGTTTAATTTCATATTAGGGGTATATTGCCTATTTGGGAATTAGTTATCCCAAACATACAATATCCCCTTGATATTATTTGAGCCCCTCTTATTTTCTTTTCCTTCCCTTCCTTTCTTGACTCAACCCATCTTTTTGTTCTTTTTGTTTCAATATCTTTTTTCTTTTCCTATGACTATGTATTCTGGATATTCTGAGATCATATAGTCTGCAGGTTACTAAATTACATAATCATAGGTGGACGTGGTCTTCTCCTTGTGGGTTTTCATTCTTCTAGCTTTTATCTTTGTCATTTTCTTGTCCTTCATGGCTCCATTTTTAATCATTTTGTTTTTCTTCTTCAACATTTTTTTTCTCTTGCTCCTTCTTTCTTGTATCTTTTTTATTGTTTATTTTGTGCTTCTCTTATCTTTTGCTTGTCCTATGTGTTTTTTCCTTTGTTCTTGGGAATAGTCAATAAATGTATAAAATAGATTGTAGATGTTTCCTTAGAGCATTATTTCTTCCATTTAGATCAATCTTTATTTCTAGGGTTTATCTATATTTCAGCATAAGCTCTCCTATGATCTAGTTTGTATTTCTTTTATGAAGATTGGGTATCATTGGATTAGATAGTTTATGATAAGGTTGATTTTATTCATGGATATGGATTAGTAAAATGCCCTATTCTATTTTTCCTAGTTTATCATCATTCTTGTAGGTTTTTTCTTTGTGCTTTGTTCTTTGTCTTATCTATGATTGTGTATTATAGATATTCTGATAACTATTTATCAGAATATGTAATCATAGATAGTTCAATTTTTCTATTTTTTCCTCTTCCTTCTCTCAATCCTTTTATGTCTTTTCCTTTTTGGGTCAACCTCTCTTATTCTAATCATTATGTCTATGTCTTTTGTACATGCCTTTTCTTTATTTAGTCAATTGTTTTTAGGCCTTTTTCTTTTGGTTAGGTATTCTAGCCTTGACATCCTTTTCTAGATCTAACTAATTTGTAGCTTTCCTCTTCTCTATTTTGGTTCCTATATAGTCAATAGTTGATGATGGCTTGAATATTTAGCCAAAACTTTTATATTTCTCTTAAGGAGGGAAGCTCTCCCCTTTTGTTATTGTATCCTTATAACATTTATAGTCTTAACATACATTAACAAGGGGGATGAATGATGCAGGCAAGAGAGAGAATAACTAGGACCAAAGGCTCACCCAACTATCCAAACCACACTGCAAGAGTTAACACAATAGAAGAAAACACAAGGAACAACAAACAAAGGAGGAAGAAGATAGAATACTTTTATTAATTCATCAAAATATCTTCATACATGCACAGTTGTAAGGCCTTTTGGGTTATGACCAATTACAATACATTCATATACGAAGATCCAATAGCAAATTCGTACCTTTAGTTCTACTCTCTAATCTTCTTCACCAAAAACTTGCCTAACTCTAAGCCTAACCACTCTATTTATACTTGCCAAAATGGCTTATAGATCATTCTAGAACATTACATAAGAGGAAGGTCGACCCAACAATGGTCTGGACTCATCCCAAGAAAAGATCTTAACATAAATGTTGCAAACAAAATAAATCTCGCAAGTCAACCCACAAAAATCACGTCCAAACTGGCACTTAGGATACACAGGATAACTCAACATACACTGAGTAACTCGGCACATGAAGAAACACTTAGCATACATTGGGTAACTCAACACATGAAGAGTCACTCAACATACACTGGGTAACTCAGCACATGAAGGAATTGCTATAGTAACTTGACACATGAAGGAAACTGGATTGCTAGGCACATCAAGAAAACTGGATCTCTAGGCACATGAAAAAAATTTGATTGCTAGGCACATGAAGAAAACTGGATTACTAGGCAGATGAAGAAAATTGGATTACTAGGCACATGAAGAAAACTAGATTACTAGGCACATGAAGGACTACTAGGCACATGAAGAAACTACTAGGCACATGAAGGAATCGCTAGGCACATGAAGGATTGCTAGGCACATGAAGGAACTACTAGGCACATGAAGGAATTGCAAAATGAACAAAATGAGCAAGATAACAAGGCAATCCAGGATGCTCCTACATCAATGAATCCATCCTCAATATTAGTGTCAACCCCTTCACTACTTTATTATTTTGGTTGGTTGTTATCCTTTCTACTTGTTTCATTGCTTCATCTCCTAGTTTGTCCTTTCTTACCAGATTTTTTTATCTTAGCTAAATTATGAATTAGTCTTCTTGAGGTATGAAACCCTTCCTTTTATTATTATATCCTTAGAACATATAAGTTAAAAAAATATAATAAGTTCAGGGATGCATCCATCCTTAGGATTCATGATGTTTAAACCAATTATATTCACTAATATCATTCTAAGAAGATAATTTTGGAAAGGGATGAGAATGTTTACCTCTTCTTCCTTTATATGATAGGTAAGTTTTTAAAATCTTTGCATTAAGATTAAAAGAAGTTGAACTTCTCTATTGAGTAGGATATTCTCAATATGGTTTGCAAATGAGAGTTAACACTTCCAATAGCCTAAAATAAAAAAATCTTTAATTTTATCTCATACCTCATTGGTAATACTTATATTGGATCTTACTTAAGGTTTGGAATTATTTAATAATATGTTTCTCCTGTTTATCTATAAAGTAGATAAGTTTTAAATATTTTCACATTTTGAGTTAAGGAATTAAGGTTCTCTTTAATAAGTATAGAATTTTGTCCATACGATTCACAAAGGGTAATTAACATTTTTATTTGATTGAAATGAATAACTTTCAATTTTTATTTTATACCTTGCTGATAAGACTAATACTAGATCTTAGTAAAGGCTTTGAAATTTTATAGATTGTATTGAAAGGAATTTGATATCACCTAAGCAGGAAAGGATCAAGAAGACAAAAAGGATAAAATGAACAAAATATACACTTATTTAGAAGAAAGAAATTGATTTATTGAATTGTGCTAAAGGAAATTCAATTCCACCTAAAGCATAAAATGGTTGAAGAAGTCATAATGGTATTATTCGAAAGCAAAAATCAATGTATTTGGCCATAAGCCTTTTACCTATTAAAAAAACTACCTTTTTTATGAAATATTTTTTATCAACAAAAAGATGTTTAAGCTTTGAAATTTAGTATTTATTTTTTCATTTGAAAATTATTTGATTAAAAAATATATACTAATTTAAATTATTTTAATCATTGTAATATTATAAAATATAATTTTTCACTTTAATTTTCTACCAACCCAATATTGGCTTATATTTTAGGTTTTGACAATCTCATTGTATACAGTCAAAAGTAATTGATGTTAACCTCTATGAATAGGGAAAACTTCCTATGACCAAAAATAGATTACTACAACTAAAAATATTATAGAAAAATAATTTTAAAATCATATATTTATAAATTTAAGGACATTGTATTTTTTTTTTGAACACAATCTATACATGGTTGGAGTCTATTATACCCAAAAAATAACTTTTTGAATACTAAATTGCACAAGGAGGACATATGCTCTCTAAGAGTTCTTGTTTTAAGGTTACTAACCACAGTGACACAACATATCCTTAATATCTTATTTTTTTAATCACTATCCTTGATGGGAATCATTCCAAGATCACCAACACTTTGTGGAGTACAATCTCCTCAACCAAAATTTTGTAAAACTTTATCTTCTTCCATGACCCTAAAATAGTCCTTATTGTATTTGTCATAAACTAGTATATTACATTGACTCGTGCATAATTAGTGAATTTTTTTGTGCTAATCAACCAATCATAAATAAATTATTATTTTCATAATTCTAATACTCTATTATATATATTATAAAATTACTTATGTCAATTATGATTGGTTGAATTAGTTTGGTGTTATAGGACCCTTTTTTCAACGCTTGCTCCATGATGATTTTTTTATTCAAAGATTACCAGAGTACAAATTATATTATAAAATAAATGTTATTTTCTTTTGTATAATTATGACCTAATTTATTTATACTTGTACAATGTAAAGTCTAAATAACATTATATTGACATATATTCACACAACAAAAAATAAAATACTATATTATAATGTAATGTAACACTTTTTTCCAAGGCAAATAAAATTAAAGAGACTTCCATATTTGGTAGCTAACCTATTACAACAAAATCACTTTGTTATTTTTAATCCAACAACTATCTATCCAACCAAAAAATCTAGAGAAATGATAAATATGATATAATATGCATGGTCAAATAGATGACTCCAATAATTTAATTTAGAGAAATAGTATTTTTTGATAAATCTCAATTCTTGAACAATTTTTTTTTTTGAAAAAAATATTAATTATAAATTTTCATTAAATGCAACCATCTAAATAATGTTGAATTTTCTTAGAAGTTTTTCAAAAAGCCTAAAAAATAATTCAATTTTGAATTAAAGCAAATGTTGAAAATTGTTCTCATATATGTTCATTGTACTAGCCAAGGAAAAGAGAAATAAAGATTTTTAATAAATTTTACCTAGAAATAAAAATTAGAAACATTATAAATGTATAAACATTTTTTAAGAATCTACAATTTGATTGGTCAATATAACATTGCCTAGAACAAGAACTAATAAATCAAATGGAGCCCTATATCTATTGAAATTTGGCTTTGTATTTTTTTTAAAAATCAAATGCTATCTAATATGTGAAGTCTCTCTAATGATGTTGGCAAGCCACAAACACATAATTTTGTTGCCCCCTTCCATTATCAAAAGGGTTTATAATATGATTAGAGGCACCATTTCTATTGATTGATCATCCTCTGCTCTTAAAACAAGGAAGTCTACTATGACTGTCTTTTTCACTTTCATTGCCTTCCACCCCATCAAATCATTGGTCTCAATTGCTTAGAATACTATGAAAGTAAAGAAATTGGTATCAAAGTCTCTTCAATTTTTTCCTAGAGGAACAAAAAAAATTGAGATGATATGAAGATCGAGTGCATATATAACTCCTATAATAGTGAATACCAAGAACATAGTCAATGCTCTTACCTCTTATGAAGCTCCTTATCTGTATTGTCAAATTTAATTTGTTGAAGAAAAGATTAAGGGAAGGAAAAGATCTCAGAGTTGTAGTGGTCAAAATGACTTAAGCTCCTTTAGACCTCATGTCACCCCTCACTAGCTTGACACGCAAAATTTTCTATAAATAATTAATAGATATTTATGGGATGAAAATAATAGTGGATATTATTCCTTAAATATTTTTCTCCTTGTTTCTTATTGCTCATAAGATCAATTTTCTATTTTTTAATGAAATTCTATAAAACCCCAACAAAAATATGAAAATAGAAGAAGCCTATATTAAAAAATTGAACATAAAGCATTTTGATGAATAGATTGTTGAACACTGTATGTTTTTTTTTGCACATTTAATTATTTGTAACTAACAAAAAGCATTAGTTTTTGTCTTAAAATATACAGACTAATAACATGTAGTCTTCCAAAAAAAATTGTAAAAGTTTGTATTATTTTATTTTGATGATATTAACTTCAAACTTTGTAGAAAAAATCAAACCTAACACCTTATGTTTAGGAAATTGATGTTAAACCTAACCATATAGCTTTGTTATTATTAAAACCAACCTTCCCCAAACAAAATAGTTAATATGGTGATTATGCTAAGTGGGTATCTTAAGTGGTTATCCTAAATAGTTACCTAGGTCATTAGGAAGTAGTTACAAGTTAGTTATTAAGGAGAGCTTATAAATAGAAGGTCATTTGTAATGTAAAGAGACTCCTACAAAAGGGGAGACTATAGTTAAATTTCTAGAGAAATATATTCATGAACTTTGTATACTTGTGTTGTACATAAGGGTTCTCAAGATTGTACAATTTAATGGAAATACAAAGAATATATTTAGCTCATATGTTCTAGATATACTTCCAAGTTTTAACTTCTCACCAAATATCTTGAGTACTTGATCCCCCAAGAAGAATATATCTAAGAATGTGTCTAGCTCATATGTATTTACATCAAATATCATCAAATAGTACCTAAACCTCCACAATTTCTCATGTTACTTACTAATAAAAAGGCCCACATCATGAATCCTAGTAGGTTAATCTTTTTACTCAAAGATTTTTTTAAACCACACTTTCAAATTCAATAAATACATCATGCAAAATTAACAATTGAGGAAACTCAATATTCATTCAATTAATCCATCTACATGTTGTTTTCCCTAAAGATCCATAAACAATATGATAAAATTTAGAATCCATAGCAAGAAAGATCCAATATGGAACTCCTTAAAAGAGTGTTGTCTAATATTCAGCAAGGTATAAGGTGAAAAACTAGCCCTTGCAACTTCAATAAGTCACAATCGATGGTGCAATATCCCTCATGCATTCAACATCGGAAACCCAAAATGATATGCCCCAATAATTGCTCCATAATAAGAATAAAATTGGTAAATTTAGCAACATGTAGCTTTTCACATATTTGTGATGAGTTCAAATTCACTTCTTCAAGTAGGATTTCACATTCATCAAGTTTTTCCTTACATGTCTTTTCAATCATTGAATCAATTTGCTAGTCTTTAATTTGTTGAAAGACACAACCATTTATATTTTATATTATCTATAATTTTTGTATGACCAATCATTATATTTTGAATTCATTCCTTGTTTAGGACAAGAGGAAAAAATTTGTGAATTGTGACTAACTATTCATCTACAATTTATTCTTCTTGTACTTGATGATCGTGACTATCACAACTTATTTTTGTACCAAAAATCTATACAATTGTCTTTGCTTCCTCAAAAGCATGCTCATTTATACCAATACCTTCATTTGAATTTAAAAAATTAGTGTGTTATTCTAACAACACAATGATGCATCTTCTTCATTATATTAGTGGTTCCAACTGATCTTCTACTTGATTAATTGTATTGGGTTTCATAGTGGTAAATTAAATTCAAAGTGCACAACATTGTGAACTATGTACCAAACAAGTAGTCATACTTGTCCTCTAGGTATACCTTGTTGACTTGTGGTGAGTAATAAAAAAAGTAATGTACACTTTTCATAATCCATTTTTGAGTTGACTCATCAACCATTTCCCAAGTTTGACTTGTCAAGTTTGTTTAGGGTTAAATTGTTAAGCCAACATAAGTCATATTTTAGATTACAATGAAAATAAGTTTTGAAGGGACCTTGAAACCCTTTAACAAAAGAAAAAAAGATAAAACATGAAGCACTACCAGGTTTTACAAGGACCTGAAACCTGTAGTTTAAATAGTAGCAAAATCAGGTTTTACAGGGACCTGAAACCACAACAAATATCCATAAATTGAACCCAAGTTTTACAAGGACCTAGAACCTAGTTTTAGCAATAGACAAAAACTAGATGAAAAGACCAAAAATAGAGACCATTTACCAAGACTAGTAAATATAACTAGGACAAGAACAAAAACCAGAGACCAAAGACCACTAAAAGCTACTATTGCAACTCTTTACTCATTTTCACCACCTCTTTACCAATCTCTGCAACACCTTGAATGGAATCAACAGTCGATCCATCAATAGCCTCCACAACCCTCTTCCTGGAACTCTACCTAGTTCTCTTACTAGGACCCCCTAGAGACATAATTTCTTCATTGGTACACTTTCCTAAACTTGCAGCAGTAGCACAAATATTGGAGGTTACCTATTCCATTTTATTGCCACTTTCCTTGATTCGTAGCCTAAGATTTTTTTCGTAGTCCTTGAGTTTATCTAGTATGTTTCCACTTACACTTCCATCTTACTAAGCTTGGCATGGTCCATATCCTAATTTTTTTGCACCTTTTCCATTTTCCTTTTGAGACTCATTAATTCATTATACATCCATGAATCAACTTGCAACATGGTATCTATTTTAAGATTTGCAGTGTGCAAAAAGGAGAGCATAGTATCCCTTTGAAGTGATACATTTTTATCCTTCTCCACTTCTTCTCTGGCAGGAGAATCATCCTTCTCAGTCTATTCCTCCTCCCTCATATTTATAGGGTCCTTCTTAGCCCTCTCCATCTCCTCTTTATCATCCCTTACTCCCTTGGAATGGTCACTCTGATTTCCCTCATTACCAACATTACCCGAACCTGTATTTTCCTCACTATTCTCTTCCTCATCTTCCTTCCCACTTTTTCTCTTGTTATCTGAGTAGCCTTCCAAATTGGAGCTAAAATCTCCCACATTCATGTTTTCCTCTTCCTCCAGATTTTTTTCTTCTTATTTTTTGAGTTCTCAGATTCAGTAGTCTCTTCCACATTATGATAAGGAGAATGTTGGGTTTCAGGTTTTGGACTCCTCCTTTTACCCTTAACAATCTCATCATCCTTACTCTTCCTAGAGTAAGTTTCAGTAGTAGAACCCTTCTTTTTATCTAACGAAGGAGAGGACATAATGGCCATATTTTTACAGTGACCCTCTATAAGAAGAATCAATCCTTCATGCAGAATAGGATGCAACTCTTTTTTTCTATGAGCTTGCAAACTTTGGAGAAAAGAGAATCTCAAATAAAAAGGAAACGAGAGTCTAACTTTGTGCCTAAAATGATTAAGGAAGACAAAGTGAAATTTATGCACATGTTTAGCTCTACCATCTAAAATAAAATACTCATGAGAGCACATCTTGCCAAATGGTCTTTATCTGATCCAATTCATAGAAATCCCCATTTTTCTCCAGGGTTTTCTCCTCTGCTTCCATTTTGGGAAATTTCTTGAATGTAGCATTTGAAATGCTCGTTTGTTTGCTGAATTTTATGCCTTCCCTTGGTAAGCCCATAACCTTCGCTATGAATTCTTTGGTCAAATATACAGTGATGCCATGTAGAGAAATCCTATCTTCTGTCCAATTTTTGAAGAACACTATGCTAACATGAGGTTTAAACCCATGAATATTCTCCAAAAAATTGGTCACCTTCCCCTTTTGTAGAATCTTCCATACATCCTCTTTAGCCTTCCAAGTCTTGCAATGTTGGGGTTCCTATTTTTGTGGCTCTCCACCCATTTCTAGAGAACACAAATTACTACACCAAACCAATATCAATAGAAGGTAGAAAGTAGAAGAGTTAATCATATACCATGTATTCATTGAAACAAATAAGACACACCTTAAAACTGATACGTGCATTGCTAGGATTACACTCTCATAAATGTACTTTCTCAGGGAAGGAACACTAACATCTATAGGCCCACACCCAAATATCATTAAGTTGCTAAACTTAGAAAATATTTCCCACCATTGCATGAGTAGCATCATAGTTAATGAGGTCTTTGAGATCCACATTTTTCCTTAGGTCATCATTCCATGTCATCTTATATCCCATTTGGACCGCACGGTTGGCAATCCAGTTTGCCACCACATTACCTTCATGGTATGTATAGGATATAATCACTTTTTCAAAATTATTCATTAAAGTTTTAATCTCTGTAACACTTGCCTCAATTGACCAAGTCTTAGAATTTTTATTCTTAAGCATATTAATAATATTTAATGAATCACCTTCCATCTAGAGGTGTGGACAACCAATTTTAGCTGCTAACCTCATAGTATAAAGAGCAGTAGTAGCCTCTTCTATGTGGCTATTTGAATTACCTATAGGTATTCCAATGACATCAATTGTATTACCTGTATGATCTCTTAAGACCCCTCCACACCCTACTCTACCTAGATTACCCTTAACAGCACCATCAAAGTTTCCTTTAATCCATCCAATAGGAGGGGCCTTCCATTTGGCTGTCAATCTTGGGTTATCTTTTTTGAAATTGGAACCTTGTAGTCGCATTGGAGTATCAATTTGAAAAGTTTGATCACTTTTCCTTTGAGACTTAAAATTTTCCTTTATTGTTCTGATAATATTTTTTCCAAGCGCCCATCCTGACAATTCTTTATTTCTAAAAATTATGTTATTTCTTTCTTTCCAAATGCCCCACCAGAGACAGGGAAGAGTAATTTTCCATAGAAAATATACATCAAGATCCTTAGGACACCTCCAACCTTTACAACAAAGTTCAACATTATTTTGATGAACCCAAGTTATATTCCAGTAAATGAGAATAATAGTCCACACTTGTTGATTGTAAGAACAATTCAAGAACAAGTGATCTCTGTTATCAAAACCTTCTTTACATAAAGTACATCTATTTACTACATTAATGCATCTTTTTTGCAAATTATCCTAGGTGAAGATTTTGTTTTGAAGAGAAATCCAATAGAAGATGTTTATTTTAGGTATGAGACCCTTTATCTAGGCTTGAGACCATAAAGGTTGAATACCTTTCTCCTTAGAAGTAAAAAAACAGGATACTTTGAACTAACCACTAGGATCGGCATTCCATATCATCTCATCCACATGGTTAGGATACAAAGAAAAAGCATTCAAAGTTATCTATATATTATTAAAAACTTGGTCAACATCAATCAAGTTCACCCAAGTGTTGTCATGACAGTAATGTCCCACTAACATACCATACATTCGCTTACATCTATCAACTTGAGTAGTGTCCTCAAAGTCCTCAATCAAAGGATGATCCATTAACCAAGCATCTTCCCAAAATCTAACCTTTTGCCCATTTCCAATTTTCCAGGAACAACCCTTACCTAAAATGTTCTTTGTTCCCTGAACAACTCCCCATATAGTAGATGGAGAAAGAACATCAACAGATGAAAGGAAATCAGCTAAAGAGTTAGCATTAAAAAGGTACTTATGTTTCCATATAGTGTTCCATTCCTTATCATCATGATAAGTTCTCCAGCCTTGTTTTTCCAAAAGATCTCTATTCATACTTCTTATGGACCTGATTCCCAATCCAACATCTTCGATAGGCTTACAGACCTTATCCTATGCAATTAGATCCATTCTCATCTTTTCCTCAGTACTAGACCATAAAAAATTCCTCTAAATTTTATCAATAGTATCTACAAATTTCATTGGTATTCTAAAAAGACTCAAAGCATAAGTAGGAATACTTTGAAGACAGGCTTTAAGTAGAGTAATTTTACTAGCTTGACTCAAAAGATTACCCTTCCAACCTGCCAACTTCTTATTAAATTTCTTTATGAGATCTTCCCAAAAGGAATCAGGAACTTTCAGACCCAAAGGAAGACCCAAATAAATAGAGGGAAAAGATCCTATTGAACACCCTAGAATTTTAGCAATTTTGTTCTATCTAGGGATAGGGGTGTTAATAATAAACATAGCACTTTTATTCCAGTTTATCGACTGACCCGAGGTAGAAGAGTACAAATTAAGGGCTTGCTTGAGGTTTTTGGCATTGTTAACTTTAGATTTTCCCATGAAAATGGTGTCATCAAAAAACTAACCATGAGAACAAGTAAGAGGTTGAGAAGAGAGCTACAAACCTTTAATAACCCCTTGTTGAACCAAATCACCAATATATCTCCCCAGACAATCAACCATAATAACAAAGAGTATGGGCGATAAGCGGTCTCCCTGTCTTAGACCTCTAGAGGGATTAAAAAATTTAGAAGAACTACCATTGACTAGGACAACTGTAGAAGAAGTTGAGATCAACTAATAAATAGCTCCAACAAACTTATAGTCAAAACCAAAGGCTTGTAAAATTTTGGCAAGAAAAGCCCATTCAACTTTGTCATAGGCTTTAGCAATGTCAACTTTCATAATAAAACCCTGATTATTAGAATAGGACAAAGAGTGAATATTCTCATGAGCTGCAATAGCAAAATTAAGAATTTGTCTTCCTAGGATGGAGCCATTTTTTTGAACAACAATAAGAGAAGGAAGCACAAGGAGCAACCTAGAAGTTAGGACTTTGGAAATAATCTTGTAGAAGGAATTACAAAGACTAATTAGTCTAAACTGGTCTAGAGAATCAGCCCCAATCTTTTTGGGAATCAGACAAAGGAAAGTGGGGTTGATTTCCTTAAGCATTTGTTTTGCCCCAAAAAAATTCCTTCACAACACCACAAACATCTTTTCCAACCGATTTCCATGTCTTCTAGAAAAAGAACATGGGAAAACCATCTGGACCAGGTGCTTTATCTCCTCCTAAGGAATAGACGGCTTTTAAGATTTCTTCTTCCTTGGGAATAGATCCTAACAATTTATTTTGTTCCTTTGTAACTAAAGGTGGAATCACCTTTAAAAGTTTAGCCCAGTGAGTGAGATCAATGTTAGGGTCAACAATAATTAAAGAAGAGAAAAAGGAGACCATTTCTTCCATAATATCCTTGTCCTCGGAAATCTTCAAATCTCCCTTTTTTAGATATGAAATACGAGTTTTGGCTCTATGCTTCAGAGTAGAAAGATGGAAAAACTTTGTATTTTTATCTCCTTCATTCAGCTAGATCAATTTGGATATTTGCCTCCAATAGATTTCTTCTTTAGTAATAATATCATGATATTGAGCCAACTTTTCATTTTCTTTTGTAACAAGGTCAGGAGTGTACCCTTCCTTTTGTATGTTATCCTAAATGGTTTGGAGTTCTTCCTTGATACCTACTTTGCTCTCAAAAATATTACCAAAACATTTTTTGTTCTATATTTTAACCTCATTTTTAACATTTCTTAGCTTAGAGGCTACTCTATAAAGAGCAATATCTTCGACATCTATATTCTACCATTTAGCCAATTTACTTTCAAAATGTGGGTGTTGCATCCACATTTTTTAAATCTGAAAGGAAAGTTTTTCTTAATATTAATCTTTGTAGCAATAAAAATCAGATGGAAATGATCTGACCCATTTTCTAAAATGCTTCTAGCTTACAAATAAACTCTTTAGTCCAATTAGGTGAGATAAGAGCTTTATCTAGACAATCCTGAATACAATCATTACCAATCCTCTTATTACTCTAGGTAAACTGAATTCCATGAAGATCCATGTCCATTAAACCCTCCTTATTGATAAAATCCATGAGATCTAGTCTTCCTTCCAACTGACTCACATTTCCTCCCTTTTTTTCATGGTCATAAAGAGGAACATTAAAATCTCCCATAATGATCCATTGCCCAAAATAATCATTACTTTTTATATGTGAAAGAGTATCCCAAACCTTTTTCCTATGATTCTTAGTATTGGGAGCATACATATTGACAATATACCACTCCTTATTGTGATCAATACTAGTAATTTTAACCACCATTAAATGTTTACTAGCATTCAAAATAGTTTCTGAGTAATAATTTTTCTTCCATAACATCAAAGTTCCCCCTAAGGCTCCTTCTAAACTACTAGCTTTTAAACAATAATCTTTAAAAGATTTAATTTGTTCAGCTTTCTCTTTTTGCATCTTTGTTTCTTGCAAAAGAAGAAAATTCGGCTTATGCTCTGTAACAAAATTCCTAACAACATCTAGTTTATGGGTACTGTTCAATCTCATAATATTCCAAGTGATAATTTTCATTTCTATTTTTTAGGGGTAAAATCCAAAATAGTTGCTTGTCTACCATCAGCAATATTCTGCATACTTTCCATTTCTCTAGTTTTCTTAGAAGATCTCTTTCCAGGTTTATCCAGAGTACCAACATTTGGTTTCACCTTGGCTTGCTGGTCCACTTTACTACTTCTTGTCTCCACTAACTTAGGGGCTATATTGCTCTTATTTTCAACCTTTTTCCTTTGATTCAATTTATGTTTTGGATCTTTCCCTTCCTCCTTTATTTCCTCTAGATCAAGATCATTCCTAAAGGGAACAATATCTTTACACACAAGCATCTCATGAGACATTGGGATAGATTTCTGATTTTTAGTCAAGTGGATATTTTGAGAATCTTCGAACTCCATTAGATTTCCTGAGTCAGACTGGATTTCTCCTTCCTCTAGAACACCCATCTCAACTAGATCTTCCCATCTTTCATCAATCTTCTAATAAATAACCATTTGTTTTGTTAAATCCACCATATCTTCTATATTCTATCAAGCATCATAGAATCTAGCATGGACCCATCCCCTTCTTTTTCAATGTTCTGGCTTTCTTTTACAATCACATCATCTTGAGATTCCAAATCTAGTTTCTCTTTCAAATGAGAAACTTTAGGTTTCCACACTTTCTTTTGAACTTTAGTCTTACTCGCTTCCTTTTCAGTGTTTGGATGATTCTTACTTTTATTAGGATTTTTTTGACCCAATGACCCTATTTTTTATAGGCATAGTAGGAATTTGGAAAATCTTCATAAACAATTTCCTGTATTCTTTTCCCTAACTTTGAGATTAATTCCACCTTTTCTGGGAGATGATTCAAATTTTCCACTTTAACATATAGTCTGGCACTCTAAAGTTTAGATCTTGATATCGTTGCATTATCCAAAGCCACTTGTTCTCCAAATGAACTAGAAATTCCTTTTAAAATACCTTCATGCCAAATTCTAAAGGAAGGCTAGGGAGTCTAGCCTAGATCAGAGTGGTTAAAAAAAAAACATTTGTTAAATCCATATTTGGCTCCCATTTTTCGATAGTGAGAGAACTTTTTCCAAATGACCATGGGCCTCCACAGATAACCATAGTCATCTCTTCCTTACAATTGAAAATAAAGGAGAAGAATCCATTTGACATAGGTGCTATGTCAGCCTCACCACAAATAACCCATTTATATTTGATCATTTTTTTCAAAGAATCTAAATCTGGTCTAACCCCCAAAAATTTACCCACAAGAGTGAACTCCATGGAAGACATAGAAAAATCAACTATGGGATCCGAGATAAAGATTTGAAACTCACCTTTCTCCAACTGGGATTTAGAGGTCACAAACAGGAAGGATGATTTACCACCAGGTTTTCTACCAAACAAAGAAGACCATGTCCTTTGATCTGAAAACCCTAACTTTGACCCTTCTGGATTCTTCTCATTATTGGCCTCCACATTATCCAAAAGATTCTTTTCATTTTCAAATACCTACCCAGGCACTTGAAATGCAGAGGAAGAATCCAAGGAGAGGTCCTAGACCCCACAACTAGTGTACCCGCAACCATAGTCTTTCCAATATCCACATTATCCACAAAAATGCTTTCTGTCCCATAAGCTTTTGCCAAATTCTTCTCTTTACACCCTACTGATCAACTAGGATCAGTGCCTACTATCAAATTCTCTCCTACCAGTTTCCCACCTAGCTGAGAACTAGCCAATTCAAAAATGTTGAGAGCGCCCATTTTGTAGCATATAAGGCTTACAAGATTGTTAGATCTTTCCAAAAACATAAGTCATGTTGTACTAACTTAAGCCAACATAAGTCATGTTATACTAACTTAGGATTAGCATTTTTATATAGCTTCTTGTAATATTATTGAGTTGTAAGGGAGATTGGATATTCTATCACGTTGAAGTTACTAGATAATAATATTAGACTCACTGTTTGATGGATGTGGCCCAGGGATTGGGTGAACCACATTAAATCTTTGTGTTTGAAATTCATTTATGTGTGATTTAATCCTTTGTGATGTCAATTTTATTTGCATGTAGCTATTATTTTTTGTCACTTTAATCCTAACAAGTGGTATTAAAGAGAGGTTGTTTCAATTAGCCTCTACGGGCTTTATCCTCAATATGTAAGACCATAAATAAATAAAAATTAAGTGGTTTTTTTTTAAATCGACATATTGATGTATTTTTGTGTTCTTAGTTTTTTGTTTCTATTTATGGTCTTTTTATGTTTAGTTATGTTTAGTTTTTGTTGGCTTGCTGGCTTTTTGGATGCTAGACTATTGTCTTTCCCAACTTATATGGTTATAATGGACTTTAACTACTATAATCTCTCTATTGATGTATTGGGTTTCAAGTCCTTGTAAAACCTATTTTCTCCATAATCAAAAAACATACTTATGTATTCTCTAAAAGAAAAAAATCATAAGGATAAATCCATTTGCAATGTATGGAAATAAGGCTCACTAGCTTTTATGAATTAAAATGGGAGGCTTGGGCCTATTTCCATCATAATTACCTTGGAAAGGAAAATGATCTCCTTGGCTCAAGGATTCTTAGGAATGTGAGTTTAGTAATCCTTCATGGGGGAATCAAAGATGAATTTGCAATTTTGGAAAATGAGTGAAGAAGCTAGGCCAAAATAAGGTGAAATGATAACTTTCAAAATGTATGAGTAAACAAAAACTAACTAAATAATTTTTTAAAGAAAATATAGGAAATAAAAACTAGAACTAACTAATAATTCAAATTTGGGAAAAAGTGAAGGGAGGGAGTTAGTTGAGACCACCCACTCCTTCCATTTTTTCACAAAATGTCATGTAGATTTTAGATATTCAAAAGCTCAATTTGTAAAAAAAATTATGCATCTACTACCTATTATTGCATACAAAATAGATGGAAATTGACATGTAGAAATGATTTTTCCTAAGGAAAGCTCCAATTTTGGAATTAACCATGAAATTTAAATAAATTGAAGTAGAATCATGAGTGTGTTTTATACATAGACAAGGATAGATTTGAGAATTGAGATGTCTTATACCTTTTCAATGCTATGATCTTTCAGTGTGATCACAAGTGTTGATGCAAAAACATGAACCCACAAAACTTATAAGGGAAATCATACATGAATGATGATGAATCTTGAAACAATGTTAGATCTAAAGAATATGATGGGACAAAATAACTTGAAATCTTGAATCCTTCAATGATTTATTTTTTTATTTTATGGTAACTAATATGGAAAGTACTATACACTTATCATTTATCTTGGTGTTTGAGGAAATGACCCAAAAATAAATTTGGGTTAACTCATCAAGCATTTTTGGGTTGACTAGTAAAGAATTTCCCTAGTTGACATGTTAAGAAGCTTTTAGGGTTTACTTATTAAGAGACATTGGTAACATGCCTAAAGCTATATAAATAAGTCACTGTATCATGCAAAATTATCATATCATAATCTACTCTTCACTAAACAATAAGATTGGACTCTCTATTTGGTGGATATAGCCCAAGATTAGGTCAACCACATTGAATATTTGTGTATTTTTTTCTACTTATGTGTTCTTTATTCCTTTGTATTATTGGTTAGATGTACATGTAACTATTATATTTCTATCTTCTAATCCTAAAAAGTGGTATCATAGTGAGTTTTTTTCAATTATCCTCTTTGAGAAGATCTCAAGATTGAGTGAGAGTCTCATGGTTGAGTGGGAGTAATTGCAAATGAGAGAAAGTTTAAGGTTGAGAAGTTTAATAGAAATAAATTTCACTACTAGAAGATGCAAAAGGAGGACTATCTCTATCAAAAGGATTTATGGTGGCTATTGTGAGGAAAATCCAAGAAAGACCCAAATGTGTCAGATGAGTACTGGGATATTTTGGGAAAAAAATTAAGTATTTAGCTATGTTTGGACCAATTAATGACATTTAATATTACAAAAGAGAAGACAAATTAAGAGTTTATAGAAATCCTAACTATCTTGTATGAAAATCCTTCCAATCTAAATAAGGTATTTGTCATGAAGATTCTAATTAATATGGAGATGGCAGAAGGTAAGTCTATTGCTAATCACTGAAATGAGTTTAATACTGTCAATAGTTAATTATCTTATGCAAGTCAATTTTTATGAAGAAATTAAGGACCTTTTAATTTATTTTTCCTTTCCTAAAATCTAAAATGGATTGGTGACGGTTGATAGTTACTCTATTTCTTGTTCAAATACCCTAAAATTTGATGTCTGGTGTTGGTGTTATTATGTGTGGGAAATTTATATAAATATCTTAGGTAGATCTACATAAGGTATTGCATGAAGACATAAAGAAGGGTAAAATCAATGGAGAGAGGATACAGTTTTGTACATTGTGGGAAATCATAAGGAAAAGAATGGAAAAGATATCTCAACCTACAGGACCAAGAGATTGTTCGTACTATGGGAAGATGGGTCATAAGAAGAAATATTATTAGTCTTGGAGAACAATGAAGGAGATAAAAAAGAAGGAAACAAGGAGGAAAATGTCGTTTCTTCTTTATTTAGAAAATGCATATGATTCATGGGTTTTAGATTTAGGGGCTTCATTTCATGCTACACCTCATAGAAGTTATTTTATTGATTATATCAAAGGGGATTTTTGGTTAGTTTACTTGGGAGTAATGAAACATGTCATATTATTGGAAAGGGAAGATTCAAGATTAAGTTGCAGAATGGGAATCATTCACTGCTACAAGAGGCAGACATGTTTGAAGACTAAGTAGAAATTTAATTTCAATAGGGCAACTAGGTCATGAGGGTTTTATAATTACATCCTATGGAAAAATTAAGAAGATTTCAAATGATTCCTTAGTAGTTACAAAAGGTGTGAAAGTAGGGACTGTGTAAGTCATATTGTTCCTTCTAGTTTAATTGGTATAGAGAAAAGAAATTGTTCAAGAACAATCACTATAGTTGAGTAGGAAAAGCATCAAACAATCAATGTAGGTTCTGAAATAAATCTGTCACAACAAACTTGGGAATGATTGAAAAATGTATTAAATTACTTCATTCAATGAAAGTTTTACCTAATTTTAAATGTGTCAATATGGATATATATGAAAGATGTGTGTGTGTGTGTGTGTGTGTGTGTGTGTGTGTGTGTGTGTGTGTGTGTGTTAGAGAGAGAGAGAGAGAGAGAGAGAGAGAGAGAGAGAGAGAGAGAGAGAGAGAGAGAGAGAGAGAGATTTCTTGAATTTTGGAAAGGAAAAGAAAATTGAGTAGTTAGAAATTGTGTATAAAGGTGTATGTGATATATCTTAGGTATCTTCCCTTGGTGGTTCTATATATTTTGTAACATTTATTGATGATGCAACTAGAAAAGTGTATATTTATTTCCTTAGACATAAATATAATGTATTTCTAATGTATTTGAAACTTTTTTTAAATGAAAAATCTTGGTTGAGAATGAGACTAGTTAAAAACTAAAATGTCTCAAATTTTATAATGGTGGCAAGTATTGTAGCAAGAGTTTGAAGATTATTGTTCCAAGGACTCCGCAATAATCTAGAGGAATACATGAATAGGATGATAATGGAACATATAAGGAGTATATTGTTACATGTTAGGATGCCCTTGAACATATGGGAGACATAATGGACAAGTAAGAGATGAGTTATTCTTTTCTCAAAACCTTTGGTTATGAAGAATTTGTACATTTAGATTCTGAAAATAGAACCAAGATGAAATACAAATCAAAGAAATATATAATTTTTAGATATTGAATTTGTGAATTTGGATATAGATCCTCAAGCAAAAGTACAAGAAAAAAAGGTTATAGCCATGGAATTTTCTAGTGAGAGGCAATTGACTCTAGAGGATTCCTATAAAGGTAAAAAATGAAGTTTCTATCTTGGAACTTGAGAGGGTTGAAAACCCAAAAAAATAAAGCATGCTTAAGCATGCTATCCTTAACACAAAGGTTTATGTGTTTCTGATATAGGAGGTAAATATCACATCTTCTTATTTCTCAAATCTAGATGGTAAGATCTAGCTCAGTGCAAATTTTGTTTATCGTGAAACTATGTTACAATATATCTTGGTTGTAACAACTTATCTTGGCACCTCTTTAATATATATGCCCACACTATAAGGTGGATAGAGTGATAATTTGGGAAGATATAGATGTGAACTTATCAAAAATAATAAGGGTATTAATTTCATGTGTATGGGTGACTTTAATACTCCTCTATTTCCCTCTAAAAAGATGGAGGGATGATGGATTTCATTGACACCATGCATGACCTAGCTGTGTTTTTTAACAATATTGATCTTCTAGATGTGGAGATTTAGTGGTTCCCCTTTACCTAGTCCAATAATAGAAAGAGCTAGGGCCTTATTCAGGTTAAGTTGTATTAATTATTGGTCTCTATTGACTGGCATCTATTGTTTACTTCTACTCTCTCTACCCTTGCTTGTACCATTTTTGACCACTCTCTTATTTTTTTAATTGGTTAGATATTTGGTGTAGTGGTTCCAATCCTTTCCTCTATAAAATCATGTGGCATTCACATCTTGATTTTAGAAACAATGTACAAGAGTGGTGGAAATTTATTTCAAAGGTTACAACTATGTACAAATTATTTAAAAGACTTGGGAATGTTAGAAATTAAGCTATTTCTTAGAGTAAGAGTTTCTTTCGGGAAATTTTTAAAAAGAAAATTGAAATTGAGTAGAAGATCAAATAGTTACCATAGACTATGGCTAATGGTTATGAATCTATTAAGGCTCATAGGGAGGAAGAATAACATAGAGGTAAATGGATGAAGATTATAGCAAGAGAAGAAATGTACTAAAAGCAAAGAGAAAGGGTCCAATGGCTTGCTAAGGGGACATAAACACTTCTTTCATAGGCCAGTCTCAAAAAATAAAAGAGGAACATTATTAGTTCTTTGATTGATGGTAATAACAATTAGCTGAAGGATCAAGAGGAGATGGGGAGATGCAATACTAGATTTTTTTTGGAGGCTTGTGCTAGGCCTAACAGATTAATAGACACCAACACTAGGGACATAGTTATTAACTCCCTCCCTAGAGTTCTTGGAAAAGATGTTATTGTTATCCCTTTCATTAAGGAGGAGACTAAGAAGGAATTTTTCTCCATAAAAGCCTACAAATCTAGTAGTTCATATGGTCTCTCATTGACCTTTATCTAACAATTTTGGGACCTCATAAATATGAGTTTGGTTACAGCTACCAAAGACTTCTTCAGAATGGGTAAACTACTAAGAAAGCCAAATAACACTTATATTGTTCTTGTTCCTAAAGTTCTAGATCCTAAAATTATTTCTGATGTGTTGATCTATCATTTTGCACAATGCTTAGCAACAGGAATCCTTTTGAACTCCTCTCTTGAAACGTTGATCTGGGATCAACTCCAAGGTTTTGGGTGATCTTGCAACTTACTAGAATCTTCTCAGTTGAAGATAAATGTGTTTTTTCATAAAGACGCCTTTGCTAGTTTGAACCAATTTAAGATCAAATGGTTAATCTGCTCACTATTTCAAAATTAACCACAAAAAGATATATGTTTTTGGTATTTTCTATTTTTTTAAATGAATGCAATCTAACAATGCAACTATATGAATTCCTAATTTAAACAAGGGCTAGCAAAGAAAACAACGAAGATAAGGTAACAAGAAGTTTTAAAAAATTACATGACAAGTAAATCCCTAACAGACATGAGCCATGGAAATAATGCATCTATGAGTTAAGATTTGAAAAGATCGATAGGTAACCAATGAAAATAATACTAGCACTTCCTTAATTCCACTAATGCAATCGCCAATGGGAATTCAGTAATTGTAAGATGTTTCACTTTTCATCAGATCACAAGGTAGTGGAAAGTGAGCTTATGCAAGACAAAAAGTCATGCAAGAACAATAGGGTGATCTCTTCTCGAACTAAGTACATCACTAGAATTTGTAAACCAGTAGTAAACACCATAATTAAAAGATCGCTCAATCAAAATAATGCAATAAAACTATTGGCTCCATTACATTGCATGGACACACATTCATAAAAAATCACTACACTCCAAATGAGAGCACCAATAGCATATATTATTGCATCAAAATAATGGTGACCTTGAATACATATTACATTCCTAAATTTATAAGAAATATTCTTCTCAACTTGTGTTGAAAGTGAGAGATCTCTTCATACAAATATATGCTTCTAAACTAATGAAACAAATCTATTTATGTACAAACTAACTCTCTAAAAGGTGCTAAGTAGGAGTCTATCCTTATTTGTATCATTAAATGGATGCATGAGCCTTTACATGTCTTAAAACAAAGAAGGAATGAGAAAATAAGAAGAAGAAAACCATTAGATAATGTAGGAGTGTCTAGAAGTGCCCAAAAATAGAAGCTCCATCTTCACTAGGTGTTTGTAGGAGTTAAATTGCTGTCAAAATGTGTTTCTGATGCATGGAAAGCTCTAAATTTAGAACTAACAGTAAACTGCCAGTGCACCTCTAAATTTTTCAAAAAACTTATGGTGCATCTCAGAAGAAGCACACCTCAGAAGCACTGCACCTTGCACACTTGCGCACCTTAGAAGCTCAGAAGCTCAATTTGCCAAAAAATCAAAGTTCTCAATTTTGAAAATGGTTTCTAGGTTTTTCTTAGATGAGGTCTAGGATCACTTTTTGTGTATTTACTTTTCCCCTTTTTGATTATTTATGCCCTCTTTATAGCCAAACACTTTCATAAGAAGCACACCTCAAAAACTCAAAAGCTCGAAAGCTCAATTCGCCAAAAAATCAAAGTTCTTTGTTTTGAAAATGGTTTTTGGGTTTTTCTTAGATGAGGTTTGGGATCACTTTTTTTGTACTTACTTTACCCCTTTTTTATTATTTATACCCACTTTATAGCCAAACACTTTCATAAGAAGTGCACCTCAAAATCTCAGAAGCTCAATTCACCAAAAAATTAAAATTCTTCATTTTGAAAATGGTTTATGGGTTTTTCTCAAATGAGATTTGGGATCACTATTTGTGTACTAACTTTTCCCCTTTTTTGATGATTTATACCCTCTTTATAGCCAAACACTTTCATAACATTGAACTCCTACTTCTTCTACTTGAAATTCTAAGGCACCTATGTTGAATCTTGTCATTAATAATTGCATAAGATGACGAACCTATTCTAGTTCATATGTCTAACCTCTATATCTATGATCTCTTCTTCTCTCAAACTACCCAATCCTTCTAGGTTAGAGACAAGGTGATCTAGATTATCCAAAATGATCAAATGTTTGAAACTATTCCATATCTTTTAACTAGCTTTTTCAGAGGTCTTATGGTCAAAATTTCAAATTGAAACTTTCATTAGTCCCTAAAATTGGGTAACTAAAGGCTTACTATTTTAGGGACTGAAATTAGATTTTTAGTTCTTTCCAACGATGTAAACAATTTTGAATTCTGACTCTAGATTAAAAGTTATGACCCGACAAGTTAGGGATGCCTTTTTATCTACACAAAGAGAAAACATTAATTTTCTCATGTTAGAAGACCCAAACGAGGACTCCCTAGGACTCAAACTAAAAAAATTGGGTCAACAGTAGTCAAAATAGATAATTTTCCCCCAATAAGCTAATTTTTTGCACACTAAAAATCACCCTTTAACACTCAAATTCTCCAATTCTAACCTCTAGGTTTCTTAGTTGGAGGACTAGGGCTTGACCCAAACTCTAGGTGGAGTTTTCAAAATGACCCAGGCTCTAGACTAGGGGTCTGAGAAACAAAGAAATTATTAGGGGGTCCCCATTTCAAGGATAAATCGGGTGTGTGTTATGAAACCACAACATGATGTTAGGCCTATTACTCTTTGCAACACTTCTCATTAAGTCTCTTCCAAGGTTCCAGTTAACAAAATCAAGCCATATCTAGATAATTTATCAAAAGGGATTTGTCCTTGGCAGACAAATTATTGATGCTATTATAACCATACATGAATTTATTCACTCAATGGAAAAGAATAGAAACTCAAGTATGGCTTTCAAAGTGGATGTTTCAAAGGTGTATGATAAATTTAAATGGTCCTTTATTTATGAGGATCTAACTAGGTTTGGATTCAATATTATATTAAGATTATCATATTTCCACAATCCATTAAGAATGAGAGCAATGTTTCTGGATTAGATTGTGTGATGCTAAAAAACTCACACAATCTAATCTAGAAACACTACTCTCATTCAATATTAAAGTTATTACAATGATAAGGATTTTAGTGGAATAGGTGAACTTCTCAGTTCTTTTTAATGGTACATCATGGGGATTCTGTTAAGTTGGTTTTGGGATGAGACGTAGATATATCTTGTCTCCCTACCTCTTCATAATGGTGGCAGAGGTTTTGAAGAGCTCTTTCACTAATATTTGTAGCTCAGGCTCGATTAAAGGGGTTAAAGCGAACACCTCCCTAGCTCTTGAGGTTATCCAATAATTTATGGACGATACATTCCTCTTTTGTTTCTCTTTGATTGTGGAAGCTAGGAATTGGAGAAATTTTCTCGATGATTACACTTCCACATTTGGTTGATAGATAAATTATGATAGGAGTAAAATGTATTTTTTTACATTGACCTTGACTAGAAATAAAGAGTTATTTTTGTGATTGGATGTCAATCTATTACTCTTCTAAAAACTTATCTAAGTATCCCTTTTACAGTGAAGGATGTCACCACCCAACTCTGGAAAACTGTCCTTTAGAGAATGTGAAAGAAATTATTTGGATAGAAGTGTAAACTTCTAAGTAGTGCAGGAAAACTCCAAGTATTGTTAGACTCTCTTCAAGGTGTTCTTGTTTACTTTCTATCCTCATTCAAAATTTCCCAAGATTTGGTAGAAAAATTATAGAAAATTCCTTTGGATTGGTATTGGGGAAAAGAGTAAAATCAATTTGGCTAATTGAAACACAATGTGAAAGCCTAAGGTCAAAGGTAGTTTGGGATTCAAAAGAATTATTGATCTTGATAGAGCTCTGATTACTAAAGTTGGGTGTGTTGGAAATGGAAAGGAGTAACTAAGAAGGGAGGGTTGAATCAATTCCCACAAAAACAAATCCAAAAGTCCCTTTAAGATGTCAACACAATATAAAACCAATAACTTGTTGAAACTTGGTTAGTACTGAATATTCCATTGTAACTCGATTAACACTAAGTATACTATTTTCACTCAGTTGGCACTGAACATGCAAATCTTAAGATATTTAAATGTGATTAACCTTATTTAACTTAGTTGTACTAACATAAAGAAAATAACATGAATACATGAGACACCAATATTTAACATGGAAACCTAATTTGGAAAAATTATCAATTGCAACTAGTTACTATTTTCACTCTTATGAAGTGAGACCTATTAGGAGCCAACCCGACTAAATGTTACAAAGCACAATGTTAGGTGTGACCCTGTTAAAGGATTTAATTCATCCTATTAGGAGTGGCCTTGTTAGAGGTTTTTAGACACTTCAATCTAGAAATTCCACCTTGTTAGAGGATTTGGCAAATAGTTTTTAGGATAACTCTGTTAGGAGATTTGATTCATTGCTACAATTATTAGAGAGTAACTGCAACTATCTTTGCTGATTTTAGATCTTTGTTCTGGCTTGAATACTTGATCCTCCTTGATCAGAATGTTCTTTGCAACTTAATCAATTTAGATAATTTGATATCCATGCAACTCACTTCCTTAATTTATCTTCTTTAATCTCATGCTTCACACTCTTCAATCCTCAACTTGACCTTATACTTATATGAATAAACTTGTCAAGTCGGCTAGAATATAATTTTGAACAAACAATTTTCATCCCTTAAGTTGGCTAGCATTGACCAATATATCAATTAAACTCAATATGTTATTAGTTGACTAACATAGAATTGAATACTTGGTCAACTTAGAGAAACTCTTCATTAACTGACCCAACTCAGTCAATATTGATTCTAAACTGATCTTCCTTTGGTAATCAAGTGAGTTCAGTCAACTTAGGATCCATGTCAACTTTCCTTTGTTAACCGAATGAGCTCGATTAACATGAGATCTTCCTTCGATGCTTGAGTGAGCTTGGTAAGAATTGACTCAACAGTTGGTAATAGCTAGAATGGTCATCATACACAAGAAATTGTCTTCAATGCCTAAGTGAGCTTGACAATCATTGACTTGCTTGGTAAGGCTTGACATTTTGTGTAACATCAAAGACAATATACAATTGCATTATTATTTTCAACAATCTCCCTCTTTGGCATTGATGGCAACACAACATGTCATATTAAAATGAAATTTTAGAGAAAAATAGAAGGATAATATCCTTAGTTTTATTCTAATTCTCATTCATGAGAACTCTCTCTATCAATAAGAACTCCCTTTAACATCAATCTCTTCCTCTGAAATGATTCTCTAATTTCTCTAACTGCAATTTCTACTTCTGACAACAAACTCTCCCTCTTTACTGATACAAAAATTTCTTTGATATGATAACAAACTCTCCCTCTTTAACATTTCATGCCAAAGAAAATAATCAATGTGTTTTCCATGTACTTGATGTACTGATTCATATGCAATCTACTCTGACAATACTGCATCAACTTGTTTGATCTTTAAAGTTCTCGGTTGATGCATCACTAAAATCTAATTAGTGAGCTTGAGATAGGGGAATGACCCCTAGCTTACCTCTTAGATACACAAATGTATCCTTAGGTAATGGCTTGGTGAATATGTTTGCAATTTGTTCCTTTGTATTCACATATTCCAATCTTACCTCCTTTTCTTGCACTAATTCTCTCAAAAAATGATTTTTTTTTGCAATGTTCTTTGTCTTGGTATGCATTATAGGAATCTTGTAAATGTTAATTGCACAGGTGTTATCATAGAAGATAACTATTAGATCCTTGATTTATTCCTTCATACCTACCATCAGTTGCTTGAACCAAACTATGTTGGAGCAATTAACTGCTACAACGACATATTATGCTTTTGTTGTTGACTAAGAGATGCAATTTTTCTTCTTGTTTGTCCAAGACACTAGCCTCTTTCCAAGAAAGAATGTTCCACCACTAGTTCTTTTCTTGTCGTCAATACTTCCTATCAAATCAGCATTAGTAAAGGCTTTCAATTCAAAGTTGTCTCCTTTCTTATACCACAAACCATAATCTTTAGTATCTTTTAGATACCTCATAATTATTTTTATTACCATCATATGGTTTTCCTTTGGATTAATAGAGAACCTTGCCACTATACCAACTGCTAATGCAATATTAGGTCTTGTGTGTACCACATACTGAATTTTTCCAATCATTGATCTATATGTAGTCTGATCTACCTCTTTGGAATCATCATTTTTTGAAAGCTTATGTCCAGTAGACATAGGTGTTCCAACTACTTTCGAATCTTCCATTCCAAATTTCTTCAATATCTCCTTGATGTACTTTGATTGAGTAATATAGATACCATCTTTCTTCTATTGAATTTGCAAGCCAACAAAGAATTTAACCTCCAAATATTTACATTTCAAATTCTTTACTCATCTCCTTAGAAAAATATTTGCATAAATCATCATGTCCAATGAATAATGTATCATCTACAAAGATTTTTGCCAACACTATCTTCTTATTTT
Organism: Cupressus sempervirens; assembly: GCA_028749045.1. Taxonomy (NCBI): domain Eukaryota; kingdom Viridiplantae; phylum Streptophyta; class Pinopsida; order Cupressales; family Cupressaceae; genus Cupressus; species Cupressus sempervirens. Next base: position 605,915,613 of record CM053784.1, on the reverse strand, counting down.
GTCCTTCTTCGATGTATACATTGATGTTTTCATTTGTGCTTTAAAAACCAATCTTTACTAGATGACTATGTAATCTTTCATACTAGTCTCTAAGGGCATGTTTGAGACCATATAAAGCTTTGTGTAGTCTGCAAACCATATCCATTTTGCTAGGATCAATGAAACGTTCAAGTTTCTCAATGTAGACTTATTCTTTTAGGATTCCATTCAAGAATGTTGGCTTCACATCCATCTGATATACTTTAAATCCTTTATGAGAAGCATAAGCAAGTAGTTTTCTAACACCTTCTAGTCTTGCAATAGGAGAAAAATCTCTCCATAATCAATTCCATCTTCTTGAGCATAACCTTTGAAAACTAACCTTGCTTTGTTTCTTGAAACTTCTCTATTCTCATTCAACTTATTTTTGAATGTCCATTTTGTGCTAATTACATTTTTTTTCCTTGGATCTAGGAACAAGAATCTAAATTTTGTTCCTTTCAATCTAATCAATCTCTTCATTCATTGCCTTAATCTAGCTTTAATTTTCTAATTCATCTTTAACACTAGATTCAAACATAGTAACCAAACATGTACCTTTTAATTTATTCCTTATCATTATGCCTTTGGACTAATATCCAACATTTTTCTTGGGTGTGTGATGCCTTTTGACATATCTAGCAAGTATAGGTACCTTCTTTCTAAATTCACTTGGTTCACCATGCTCAAAATGATCTTTTAAACCATGCTTGGGTCTCACAGTCTATGACTTGGTTCCATTATATTGTGACTTAGTTTAATAAAACTTAGGTCCTTTTGATTGGGACTCAAGTCCTTCTAAGTATGACTCGGGTTGAACTAGAGATTTAGGGGACTCGGGTGGTGAAGATTGCTAACTGCCAATTGCATTTTCTTGAACTTCAGGTAAGGTATCGGGTTCATAGTAAACAAAGTTTATCTAGTTTTCAGGTTCTTTCCTACTTTGTTCTTCACTCTTTTTAGAAAACTTGTCAATTTTTACATGTACACTTTCTATGACTTTTGGAGTAGAAATATTGAGACATTTATATGCTTTACTCTTGTTGTAGTATCCCAAGAATATTCCTTCATCACTTTTCACATCAAATTTTCCTTTCCTAGATTCTTTCAAGATATAATATTTTCTTCCAAATACTTTGAAATAATAGACATTAGGTTTATAGCCATACCATAATTGATAAGTTTTTTGATTTGAGTCCTTCTTCAACTAAACTTGGTTCAAGGTATGAATTGTTGTGCTGATTGCTTCCTTCCAGTATTTGATTGCAGTGTTTTTCTCTATCATCAATGTCCTTGTACAATCCATAATGGATCTATTTCTTCTTTCTACTATGTCATTCTGCTAAGGTGTACTAGGAGTAGATACCTATCTCCTGGTTCCTCTTTCATTGCATAATTCATTGAATTCATTTGAGATGGATTTTCATCCTCTATATGACCTTAGACACTTTAGTTTCTTTCCTATGTCTTTCTCCACTCTATCCAAATACTGCTTGAACTTTTGAAATGCTTCATATTTATCTTTTAGGTATATAATTATCATCGTCCTAGAATAATCATCAATAAATAAAATAAAGTAATTATCTCCACAGTAGCTTTCTATGTCAATGTGTCCACAAAGATCTGTGTGAACCAACTCCCAAACTTCTTTAGAATGATACTTGTTTCTTTTGAAACTTGTCTTTCCCATCTTCCCAATTTGACAATTTTTGCACATGCCCATATTAGGTTTATTTAGTCTAGGAATGCTTCTCACTCTTTTATTCTTGCTTATGTAGACCAAGTTATCAAAATTCACATGACAGGACATTTTATGCCATAACCAACTTTCCTCTATTTGAGCTAAGAAACATGAACTTTCAGTTAGATCTAGGTAGAATAGATTACCTTTGGTTTGATTGCTAATCCCAACTAGATTTCCTTTTCCATCTAGTAGCTTAGCCTTGCGATTCATGAATTCTACCTTGAATCAATATGTTGTTCAACTATGCCACACTAAGTGGATTGTGTTTCAATCTTTCATCCCAGTAAGAATTGTCACATCTGAGTTCATCTATCAATGTGATGCAACCTTTTCCTTTTACATAACAAGGTTCATCATTTCCAAATCTGACACTCCCACCATCATAGTGTTCCAAGTACTCAAATTTAAATTTATCACCATTCATGTGGTGAGAACAACCACTATCAATAATCCATGTATCATTCTTGCTAATATGAGAAATGAGGACCATCTTATCATTTTCATCATCTTATTTATCTTTTACAACAATGTAAACCATTTCATCTTCATCACTACTATCAGAATCTTTAGCCATGTAACAAGATTTCTTACCTTTGTCCTTGTAGTCTTTGTAGATTTTGAAATATTTCTTTCCTTTGAATTTCTCATGCTTCTTTTCTTCTTGTTCTTCTTTTTTTGGACACCTTGCAGCAATGTGACCAATTTCATAAGAAAAAATAGAGGTTTTTACCTTTGTGCTTTCCTTTTCCTTTAGGGAATCTTCTTGCAAGAAGGGCTTCAATGACTTTAAGCTCATCATCAGAATTATCTTCATCTTCACTATCAAACTTTTTGCTTTTGGATTTTCCATCTTTCTTCTTGAGTGGTAGCTTAGCTTGAAATGTAGACTCAATTCTACTAGAGTTAGGAACATTATTATCAAATTTATCTAACTCAAAGGTTGTCAACCTTCCCACTAGTGCATCTAAAGTTATATCATTTTTAGGATCACATCTCATTTCTAGAATAGTTGACACTCTAATTACATAAATAGGAAGAAGAGTTCTAACTACCTTGTTGACTACTATCACATCATCTATTTTCCCTCTTGAGGCTCTGATTGTGCTTATACTTGCTTTGATCTTTCATTATATTGTGCAATGTTTTCATCTTCTCTCATCTTTATTTGATCAAATTGACCTCTTAAAATTTCTTCCTTAGCTCTCCTCACATTTTCATCTCCTCCATAGATATCTTTTAGTTCATTCCATATTTCATGAGTAGTAGGAAAATCTTTGACTTCATCAAAGTCAACATAATTGAGTGTAGAGGCAATGACAATCATCATGATGTTATGATTCTTCTTCTCCATAATTTGATCTATAAACAAAGGTCCAGCAGGTGCCACATATTTTTTATCGAGATATTTCAAGCCTGTGTCTCCAATGGTTGCCAAATGTATCTTCATGAGTTCCTTCCATTCTTGGAAGTTATCTATGTTTAGCTTAGGAATCTCCCTTCTGTAAGACATCTTGATCTTTAGCTTAGGTTCTTGAAACCTTATCTGAAGGCACCAATGATCTAATACCATTTTTTGGAAATGGAAAGGAGTAAATGAGAGGGGAGGGGTAAATTAGTTACCACAAAAAAAAAAATCCAAAATTCCCTTTAAGATGTCAACACAATATAAAACCAATAACTTGTTGAGACTCGGTTAACACTGAATATTCTACTATAACTTAGTCAACACTGAATATACTATTATCATTCAGTTACCACTGAACTTTTAGATCTTAAGATATTTCAATGATTAACCTTACTTAACTTAGTTGTAGAACCATAAAGTAAATAACAATAACATGTGAGACACCAAGATTTAATGTGGAAACCCAATTTAGGAAAACCACCCATTGCAACTAGTTACTATTTTTTACTCTTTTGAAGTTTGCCCTATTAGGAGCCAACCTGGTTAAAGGATACAAAACACATTGTTAGGTGTGACCCTGTTAAATGATTTAATTCACCCTATTAGGAGTGGCCTTGTTAGAGGTCTTCAGATACTTCAATCTAGAAATGTCACCTTGTTAGAGGATTTCTCAAATAGTTGTTAGGATAACTCTATTAAGAAAATTGATTCACTGCTACAATTATTAGAGAGTAACAATGACTTGACTTGATTGTTGATGCAACTATATTTGTTGATTTTAGATCTTTGTTCTAGCTTGAAGACTTGATTCTCCTTGATTAGAATGTTCTTTGTAGCTTGGTCAACTTAGATACTCTGATATCCTTCCAATTTGTTTCCTTAATTTATCATCTTCAATCCCATGCTTCACACTCTTCAATCCTCAACTTGACCTTATATGAATAGACTTGTCAAGTTAACTTGAGTATACTTTTGAACAAACAATTTTCATCCCTTAAGTTGGCTAGCATTAACCAATAAATCAATTAAACTCAATATGCTATCAGTCGGCTAAATAGAATTGAGTACTCGGTCAACTTAGAGAAACTCTTCATTAACCAACCCAACTCAATCAATACTGATTCTGAACTTATTTTCCTTTGGTAACCAAGTGAATTGAGTCAACTTAGGATCCATGCCAACATTCCTTTGTGAACCAAATGAACTCAGTTAATACAAGATCTTCCTTCAATGCTCGAAAGAGCTTGATAAGAACTAACTCAGAACTTGGTAATAATTGGAATGCTCATCATACACATAAAACTATCTTTAACACCCAAGTGAGCTCGACAATCACTAACTTGCTCGATAAGGCTTGACATTTTGTGTAACATCAATGACAATATATAATTACATAATTGTTTTCAGCAAGGAGGAGTCTTGTTGTGATTTTTTTTGGATGGGAAGTTATTACGAAGGTGAAGTACCTTAGTAGAACCCCCTTTTTTAATTGATTAAATGACAATAATTGGCCCTTAGGCTCTAAAATATGGAACAATTTGATAAAAATAGGAATCTCCTAAGGGAGACTCTTAGGTGGATGGTGGGAAGAGGATAATTGGCTTTGGGGGCAGCCTCTAAAATGAGAAAAAAATCTCATTTCAAGGACAATTTGAAATTACATTTTTGTGATACAGTTAGTGACTACTTTACTCTAGGGAGGAAGTGAAAAAATCTCTTGGACAAAATTATTATGCTTGGTCATCTTGAAACACTTATTGTTGAACTAAAAAATCTCTTAATATGGACTATACTTATGCAATTTCCAAAGGATGATAATTTTGTGTAGGATACAAAAGGTTTTCAAAAATTCATTTTCAAATCAATATATTTTCTTTTATTTAAGAATGATACCTCCCCCCCAATGGTAGAAGAATTTTTGGAATGGATAGTTTCTCCCTAAGATAAATTTATTTTGGTGGGTCACTATCCATGATAATATCCCAACTATCAACAATCTCAAGAAAAGAGGTTTCCATATTCCTACAAGATGTTACCTTTGTGAAGCTAAGGAAGAGGATATCAATCAAATTTCTCTCTCTTGTCCATTTGCTAGGGAAGTGTAGGATTTTATGCTTTAGGAATATTTTTGTCTTGTGGGTTTTTATGAATGACTTGAAATATTTTATCCTTAATTGCAACCACCCTTTTAACCACCCCCTTAATAGACTACTTTGGAAAATGACACTGTTACATATTTGTTGGGGTATTTGGAAGGATAAAAATAACCAAAACTTTAGGGAGGAAGAAAATACATTTGTTGTGGTTGTCTCTATCATTGTTAAGTTGATGGTAGAGAATATAGTTATTATAAAGTGGAAAACTCTCCCTTTGTGATCATAACATTGAGCTATCTTGGAACCTCTTAGATTCCTTTAAGGTTTTTGGTAACTCTAAACCTATAGCTATTTTTTATACTAAATGGTTAACCCCTCTACAACTCAATTGAAACTTAATTTTGATAGTACTATGAGAGATGCTTGTGCTACTGTTGGAGGAGTTGTTATAGACTCTAGTGGTAGTCCACTTATGTCCTAGGCTAGAAACTTTGTCTCCATGTCCAACAATGTGGCTAAGGCCTTAACTTTGTAATAGGATCTTAAATGTTCATTCTATTAAAGTTGGTGATCTGACTTATTCAATTTACTTCACTAAATTATACATAGGGTTTCTTAAGTCTATTTATATATATGTGAGACTTAAGATATTACTTGCAATTTTATCCTTGATATTAATTATCTACTATAAGAGACTATATGTACTATGCAAGAGCATACTATACATACTATGAAGGAGATTGGATAAATTTGTTCATTGTATATCTATCTATAGAGATATCTTTATATTTATGTAGAAGAGAGGAGTCACATCCCATGTCATGACATGACCCTACATGGCTTTAATGCATGAGGAGTCATGTCCATGCATTGGACATGGCCTTTCAATCATAAAAAATGCACCAACTTCACAAAACAACCATTATAACCAAGATTTTTATTTACACATATGTACCAATTTACATATTGGGAGTTCCCCTTTAACATTGTGTGGTCTCTATTTGTTATTTCCAATCAAAGTCTTGGTAATTTTTGTGCGATCAATGATAATGCACATAACTCGATCACAATGAAAATTAGTAATAACAATCAGTGATGCAATATAATGGTATATGGCATAATGTAGAGTTGGACCTATTTATAGGAAAACATAGTAGTATGTAATATTGATGATTTGACATACTTGATTATTATTTTCTAGAAATTATCAAAAATTGTTACCAGGTTTTAATACCCACATTTTAAACTTCAATTTCAATCCCATAGAAGGAATATTTGGTTGATTTTTATTGCTAATGATTCTTTTTCTTGATCTATAAAGAGGGTGGTGTTTTTATGTTGAACTTAAACTTTGAACCTCAAAGTCTAGAGGTTCAAGTTCAAAGTTTAGGATTCACTAGTTTAGAAGTTCAATGCAGAAGTAATGATTCAAAGAGGTCCTATGGTTCAAAATTCAAGGTTCAAGATTTATGGTTTAGATTTACAAGTCTATAAGTATGATGTCAAATTTAGTGGTTCAAGATTTGAGTCTGGATTCACAGCTTTAATTGCATAAGAACTCACGGTTAAGCTCCAAAGTTTAGTTCAAGGATGTAGATTATTTACAAGCTACCATAGATACATGGATACAGAAAGCACAATCATATATACAAAGGATTGAAGATATTTCTAACTAAAAGTGTGGGCCTGTGTGGTAAAGAGATGATGTTATTAAATCAAGGTATTGCAAATGAATGGTGTCTTACAAATACCCAAGGATGTGAACAACATTAGAGCATCATAAGCCATGTGTATAGTTAATGAAGCAACACAAGTAATAGAACACAAACCATTTAGATCAGTGATAAAGGCAATTAGTAGATGCTTATATAGGTCACTATAGATAAGTGTTGATACAAACACAAAATATCAATGCTTTATAAATTCTAAGTGCACAATCATAGATAGATAGAGGATACTTTTTTTATGGTGATAGCCCAAAAATGCACAAAGTCTCTTAGCCAATCATGATGAAATGTCAAGGTGAATTGCAACTTTTTTGACAAGATTTTGTAGCTACGAGAGTCATTAAAACCAAATACTTGATATTATGTCACCACCATTGGAGACTCAAGAGACTATGTTCATCTGATGGAAGAATATGAGAGTTGGCTTATATCTGATATATATACTAGCATGCTTAACCAAATGGAAAATCCTAATTATGAGACACGTTCTGTGACACATAAATCTAAAAGAATTCAAATGATACATATCAGTTTGGAAGTATCTTAAAAAAAAACCGTGCCCCTCTATGTTGAAGCTTAAAGTGTGGAAATGGAGCTCCCATAAAGGCAATGGCATTGAACTATTGAAGAGGCTATGTATCATGTATCCTCTAGAATACTGAGCTTCTCAAATTAATAAGGAAGTCACACTCGATAGGTGTATCAATGGTTGGGTCACCTTGTACATAGTAGGTTGTGAAAATGTCATCATAGATCGATGAAGATATATATGATGTTAGGTGTTGAGTTCACGGCTTACACAATTAGTAAATTGATTCCAAGCTACTTGAGAGACAATGTTGTCAATAAAAGTGTCCATTATTAAAATAAGCATATAAGCTGTGATATTTCAACATAATCAAGACTAAGTTATGAGGAAGGAAGATAAATGCCCAACAGAATACCTCAACACATAACATTGCCAAAGCACAATGCCAGACTAGACATAAAAGTATCAAAGGTATTCATGCAAACTATTTGATCGAATGTTGATATGTAAATGCTGACAACCCCAAAGAATGTGTGAATGCAATCTATGATTGATTAAATATAATCTTGAAGGAGACATGGCTTACACATTCAAGGTCGATGGTTTTAACTTGGGTCAATGCTCATCACCAAACAAGGTGAGAGTCGAGACCATGAATTTTGTATTTTCATCATAGAAAGGCCAATTCTCGATGGTGCAATTGGGAATGATAGATAAGTTGATTTCTCTAAGGGCATTTTTATCAAGATAGTGAGTAATGATTTTGAAGGGGAAGATCAAGGTCTGATCATATATGTGGTGATTTAGAGACAAGTCAAGCTTAAAATCAAAATTTGTCATGAGGAAGCATACAGGAGAGAGGGACTATCAACGTAAAGACACCAAATAGAGCACATAAATTATGGTTATCATTGAATTCTCAAAGGCCCAATTTCATACTTCCTTTGAAAAAAACCGATGCATGGCAATGCTCATAAAGCCAACATGAGCCTTAGTATCCTGACTCTTATACTAACAAGTGACACCTGTCTAAGAAAGGTTACATGTCACTTTAGAATCGATCTTGGTCTTATTATTAAGACAATATGTTTGAAGGTGAAGGGGATAGATATATTTAATATTAAAGGATTAAAAATGAATCAAATGTAGTGTCCATCCACATGTCGTACTGATTTAAGGAGGGAAGTAATTACCAAAGAAATCAAAGATCCAACAATTTTCATCACTCAGGGGTCAGATTTTTCTGATAATCAATTAAATTAATAATCACATTAAGAGAAAGGAAATGAAGAGTTTTCCAATATTAGTTTGATAAATTGAAGAGGAAAACTTATCGAACAAGAAATATGTTAAATAGGGAATTGAATCATATCATCAAGGGCTTCTCTTTCTGCATGTCATGTGGCTGCTAATGGGGGGGGGAGGGGGTGCGGTGGTAGGCAGATAGTTTATTTTGTAAAAGGGGAATAAGCGAAGAATAATTTATTTTTCTACAAAAAAAATTTGTAATCTCAGGGATAAGTAAATCAGTTTATTTCCTTTGTTTTGTCTATAAAATGAAGAGAAGGTTATGTTGATCTGATTTTGTGTCTGAATATATCTTTCTTGGATATATGTTGATCATGTGGTCACATCTTTCATTTTTTGAATATAGTTATGTGGTTACTTTTAATTTGTAGATTAAATAACATTTTCTTTTATTTCTTTTGTAATGTAAATAAGGATTGGATAAATGGTCATGTGGCTATTGTTAGAAATAATAATCCACCAAGATAACTGAGAGGGGGGTGAATTAGTTATCCAATTAAAACAGTTATCAACCTTAATTAATCTTAACCAACCAATAAAAGTAAATAGAACCATAACAAGATGTACATACACAATTACACCAGATTTGTTAACTAGGGAAACCCTTGATCAGAGGGAAAACTCTAGCGAGAATGATGCCCACAAAGATATACTGATATATATATTCCTTGTTAGAGGATGGACCTCGTTAGGAGTCTATAAACACATTCAGTACATAAGAGTCCCTATTACGAGACTTTGAATCCCTGTTAGGAGATTCCAACCCTATTAGGAGTTATACCAACCCTGTTAGGAGTTGTAGAAGGTAGAAGGACCCACTATCCAAATAGCTTCTAGGGCAAGACCACCGAACTTTACTGTCCAACTAATCTCTCAACTATTCCTTGTAGAATAATTTTTCATAATATGCTTTAACCTCTTTCCTCTATCTTTTCAACTAGACCAATTATTTTCAAACCTTGTAGACTAGGTCACAAACCTTAGATCCAAATACCAAACCACAGATCTAAAAATAAAACCTTGGCAACAAAGTTTTCTCCAACTTCTCTCTACTATGCTTATCCTTGCATTTTAGATTTTTTCACTTTTATTCTACTCTTCATGCTTCTTTCAATCATTCATACTTCCATACATAACAAAGGAAAATGTGATCCCTTTATACTAAATCCATAAAAAAATTCCCTAAGTTAACTATTACACCTTCTCAATTAATTATTATAGGACCTCATTAGGAACGTTTTATACTTAGTAATAACATTAATCTATTGCTTTGTAACTTAAATAACTTTTTTTATGTGTAATATTATGACAAGTGAGCTTAACCATGTCATCTCCAACATGTCTTCTATATGCTTTTAACCTTGCTTCTCACAATAACAACTCTGGTAAGAGATATAACAATCTTACCAAAACATGCTTCTATAAGCTCTATCTTAGAATAATCTTCACCAAAACTTGCATAACTTCTTCTAGACTTAAGATCTTATGCTCCCAAGGTTAGCTACATATACTAGACACTTAATAGTATCTCCCATTAACCTCACTAGTGAAAATACTCAATGATCTATCTATACCAACTTGATCTTTATTGTTGTTCTTCTATCATATACCACAGAAAATTGCTATGTTGACATCAATAACAAACACAAGCATGAATGTAACATATCATCAAACTAATGTTTCTACAATACTTCCCCAATAGGAATATCATTAGCATTCATGCTTCCAACAACTATTTTCTGATCTTTCTCTCTTTATTCTAATCTAAATCTAGCAATCGCATTCATTCATGTTTATGAATAAATATCAGAAACCCTTGGTATCTTCAAGTTAAAGATATATCCTATTATTCAATTTTTTTTAAATCTTTCAATGAGGAAGTTTTACCTCTCAACTTAGAGGAGGGTTATCATCCTATGATAGCTCATCCCACTATTAGTTCTATTTGTTCTCCTCTCTTAGAAATTAAGAGTCAGTTTATTTCATTATTTCTTTCAAGGACAATCTATTTACTAACAACAATCATAGTGCATGCATAGATTTTTTATTTGAAGCAACAAATTTAATAATTTATATGTATGTATTATACAATAATAAAAATCAATATAATATGCATTGAAGATTCACGATGATATATTATGTAATTATATCTATATTTTCAATGGTATTTTATCCTAACTAAACTATCACATTAATACTCCCTCTTAGTTTAGAAGGATAAATAATTTGGTAAATATTACACCATTGGAAATATTAAGAATGGTACAATTTTAAGGACATCTTTGATTAGACTAACTCCACCATTTACATATAATAAGTATTTGCCTCCAGAATATCAACATATGATATTCACCAAATATTCAAAGTAATTGTAATGCCCCACCTAGAGATCCTTGGAATAGGGATGAAATACAAGCCAAGATAAAAATTATTATAAAAAAAAAAATTACAAGTATGAGTGCACTTGATAATATCATACATGGATCACATAGATCACAACAGAAGACTTAACCACCATCCTAGCAACCAAAAAATCTCTAAACACCACTACTCAAACTAACACACTCACAATAGGAAATAGAAAATCCAAAATGACAACACTATTAAGAATCTAAGATCTATCAAGACATGGAAAATTAAGTAAACCAAAAGGGTACTAGAATCACCAAAAATCAATCCCCAAAAACCAGTGTCCCCTATTTTTTGTGCAACGACTAATAGCAAATAGATTTTCGCACAAAGATGTGTAGCATGCCACATGAGGAAGTACCTTTTGTGCAAGGATGTGCACCAACTAACACAAAAAGATAATTGGCCAAATAGCCAAGACACCTAAAATTGGTGTCGGGTTTCGTGCAATAAAGTGCTAGAGGCTACATGAAGAAACCCAACACACTAATGCAAGAAACTACAATTTTGTGCAAGAATCTTGAATAGCAAGCCAAAAAACATTAGGGAAGAAAACTAGAAAATGAATTCCTCCACACTGGGGAGTACTAAATCCACAATTTGAGGTGTAAACACTCGAACACACTACTAACAAATAGAAACCACATCTAACCATCTAACAAGTAGTGAAGGGAAACATATAGAAGGAACATTAGAGTGAACTAAAACAACATCGCAATAAATAGAAATAACATCGCAATGAATAGTACAACCAAACTAAGTACAGGATTCCTCCCAACCATAATAGCATCATAAGACCATCATGGGCCATAGCCATCCCTCGCAAGTAACATCCCAAGCTACCGATCAAATCATTGGTACTATCATATAAGGATGTCACTACTAAAATGTGCTACAATACAAGCATACGGAAATCTAACATGCTAGTCATAAAGCATAAGATAATCCTACCAATACGGATAACATCATCTATCATATACTAATCATCATAATAAGGAAATGTATCAATAACTAACATCATCTAAACATTATATGCAAGCATTCCAATGAAAGCATAAATCACAAGAAAGCATACTTCAAAACCCAAAGTACCAAGTGAAAACATCCAACAATGGTCACATTGGAACCATAGGCCGTCTCTATACACTGGTCCCAAGTAGTGGTATAGGTAACTACACCTCCCAAACACATGGAACCCATAAGTCTATTACCATCGTGCTGATGGAGATAATGATCCAACCACAAACACACATAAAGCACAACATCCATGGCTAACACTCATGCTAGACGGTATGATGACAAAATCCAAGACCATGTGAAAATGTAAGTACAATAGGTCTTAGTCTGAAAATCTATGGGTAAGTATGAAGGGACTCTTGTGGAGAGTTAGTAACTTAGAATTACCCAAGTTGTAGAACACAAACAACCATTCCCCTTGGTACACCCTTAGGAGGCTAACGTGCTAAAATAAATAACCATTCCCCCTGGCACCATGCTTGGGAGGCTAACCATAATTTCTTATCTTATTTAATTATCTATCAATTAATTAAGTTATCACTTATCAGAAACCTCTACACATACACCATGTAAGGGACACCGCATGAGTTACAAGAGAAGCCCCTTCGCTACCTTACCCTACATACCCATGCTCATCACAAGATGAGTGCCTATAGGTATGCATATTCCCAACCCAACCCCACATGAACATAACTCTATCAAAATAAAATGGGATGTCGAGCCTAGCAAGTCACCTGACAATTGCACACACACATACATGTGTGTGGTGCACCACCATCATGAAGATCAAACACAAAGGCCAGATGAGAACACGAGCATAAATAACACTCAACCAAATAATAGCTTAGGAGGATAGATGGGACACGCATCCCATTGCAACATAAAAGTGCAACTAAGGTCTGACTAACATCCAAATAGATGATCTAGGTCTACAACCAAACTCATGCCAAGAAAACTTGAGAAAATAGGGTGTCATGCAAAGTGAGGTAAAACCCTAAAAATTGGAAAACTTTGAAATTAAAACCCATTTGGTCTTTGGGAAAAAAACCCCTAAAAATCCAATAATATTTGGGTTCAGACACTTTATGCAAAAATGGCTAGCATAATGGCACAAAACCTCAAACCCCCATCCCAAAAATTGGGAAACTATTCATACCTGGCCAACTATGTAGAACTAGCAAACAGAAATAGAGGGGAACACTAGTTCTTAGCCTCCTAACAAACTGCTACCAAAAATAGAACCTAAAATGGTACTAAAACAAGAAAATAGGAAAGCCCTACCTTATATTAAAAGGGACAGAAACTAAAACTCGCACAATAAAATAAAATTCTCGCCAAAACTGCCAAAAATCACAGCAAAGCAAGGTCTACCTGAGCCAAATCCAATGAGACTGACCTCACAAAGGTCCCATGCTCATAGCCCTTAGAACAAATAGAAACATGATCCTCTAGAAGAGGATTCTTAGAAAAACTCTCAAAAAAAAAAATTCAAAAAGTGAGAATTGAAGAAATAAATCCCTCTTTCAATACTTATTCACTTTTCAATTGAATAGTCGATTAAGGCAAATAACCAGTTAGACTAGCTAGAATATAAATCTACCCAAACAAAAATAGGTTATTCCTCATAATAGGAATTCACCTATGGAAAAGCTACCATAAATTAAATTTAAGAATATTTAAAGCTTGAAAACTCAAAATCATAGAAAATCCCTTAACAACTTTCATGACAATGTGAACCTCTAAATGCACAAACATGCTTACTGGTCTAATCACATAATGTAAATGAGTTTGGATTTAATAATCATTGAAATGTTTTAATTTAAACAATTTAAATAAGGATATGTGTAATGCCCCGCCAAGGGATCCAAAGAATTAACCTAAAGTTTCACTAAGTTTGGTAGCATTTTTTTTTTGAAACATGAAAGTTTAACCATTCACAACTTATACATAGTAACGGAAGCAATAGCAACAATTCAACTGAAAGTAAACATAAACTTACATAAAAGGTTACATTCTTCAAGGATCCCTTAACATTGAATCACATCAAAATTAACTAATATTAATTCCATCTAGTACTACATCCACATGAAATAATAATGATAAATTCAATGTTCTTAAACAATATACTTTTGTTCTAAATATCCCTTAGTAAATTACATTTCAAAATGCTCAATCATCCACTATACATGTCACAGGGTATGAAAGCTTAAAAAGAATATACATATGTGAAAATAAAGTACATCATCATCCTATACTAACCCATGATGCAACAAAGTAAATGAAACCAAATACCATACATGATACATCATCATAGAAGATATAAACATCCATCATAGAAGTTAACCATATATCATCAAACATAATTGACTAAGTGCACGGTTCCACCCAATTGTAAATAGCATCATTAGACGATCGTGGGCCCTAGCCATCCCTCTATGCGTAACATCCCAAATCATCGAAGAGATCATCGATATTATCATAGTAGGAATGTCACTCCTAAAACATACTCCATCATATGCAGAAAGAATCTAACATACTACAACATATGCATAAGAAATCTAATCATGCAAAATAAAGCATAAGATAACATCATCTAACACATGCTAATCATCAATATAAGGATACATGTCCACCATCATAATCCATGAACATAATGAAGATAGATGCCAACAAAGAATGCATCAGCCACGCTATCTCAAACAGATCTCAAATGGTAAGAGTGAAAAAGCACTACCACCTGACTGCGTGGAACCTAAATGGCCCACTTTGACCGCGCTAAGGAGATAATCTCAAGTCCCAAACAAGTTATCAAATCACATAGCACAAATTCTTCCTAAGTCTAGGAATCCTAAAAGTATACTAACTCAAAGGTTCCAATCACAAACTGACATCTAATCGCAGAGGCACACAAAGACATGTAAGAAACCTACTATGCAAGCGGGAAAGTGTCATCACATGGATCATGCTAGAGTTACCTTGGTAGTCTCTCAATAGACCCCAGCCCCCTAGTGATCCCTATGTGGCCACTAGTATCCTCTCATACAGACGAGGCATACTACGGAATGCAAAGTCGCAACCAAGTGTTCTCTCTACTCCCATCCTAGTCTGTACTAGCACTCGAGGCATGGACAAGGACAAACAATTATCTTATTAGGTTCATTTAAGTTAGTATTAGTTGTAATATTTTCACTTATTAAAACAACTTACAATGAGTTACCCTGGCAGCCACTTAGGGCCCCAGCCCCCGTTGCAAGCCACTTCCCGACACTACATGTAGATAACCTACCCTAAGCTCATGGAATCATAAATCACAAATCACCACAGTCCCATAAAAGTGACTAAAAAAATACCAAAAGATAATCCACAATAAGAGCATCAAATCCCCATGAGCAACTGAAAAACATCCATAGATAATCATGACCACAACAGTTCTCTATTGGCAACTGAAGGTATCATTGATAATCACAATATCCATTGGTTCTCAACAAGCAACCAAAATGGCATATCAAGCAAATAACACTAATCAAAGACTCTAAAATGGTTGAGTCAAAACATGTCACAACATGACACCATCAAGATCAGATAAACAATTCAATCCCATCAAGGTGATTGGAAAGTAATCCAAATACAACTGATCGATACTCATAAATGGTCACATATGTCATAGCTTACACAAGAAGACTGGAAACAATATCAATCAGTAAACCACACACACCATAGAGAATGCCATCACATAACCATGGTTGGGTTTTTAAAAGATTGATATCAAAAGACATCATCATGACATCACAATCATAACCCTCGAGCCTCTGGTAGACATCTTATAACTAGTCAACCAACTATTCAACCCAAAATAAGAAGCATAGAGAAAACACAAAATGCAAGCACATGTTTTGGTTTGCTTAAAATTACACAGTTGATTTAAGTATGGGGTTCCAATATTCATTTCGCGTTTAGATATCAAATGAGGAAATGTTGGTACATTTTTTCTCTAACCCAAGTATTTGTTTTGATGGATGAAAGTTTCTCCCCATAACTCTTAGAATTCAATTTTCTAAATGTTCTAAGTATCTATTTTATATATATATATATATATGTTATACGTTATTTTTGGTAATGCATTATTGTTTTCAAATAACTCAATTTCTTCTCTTGAGAACCCCAAATTAATAATTTAGATGACTTAAATATTTCTTTTATAATATTCTCATTAACCTTAATTAGACTAAATTCTAATTAAGTAAATTGATTAATTTTTAAATACAAAACTATATTATTTATTTAAAAATCTAATTGACTTAAATATTAAAATTTCATTAATATTATATATATATAACACTTATTAATATTTAACATTATTAATAACATATGAAATCGAATTACAAAACTCAAATCATATCATAACTTTAACCAACATCCATATATAAAAAAAAGTACATTATACATACCCGCAGCCCACATTATTGAAGTCACTGTTAAGCGACAGTGTCGTGCACTGACGGCTCTTAATAGGCCGTGTGGCCCTGCCTCCTGTCGCAGTACCTGTGATAGCGGGTATAGGCAACTACCGGTGTCAGAGTTATGAGGAAGGTGGGGGTAGAGGGTGGATAAACCCACCCCTCCCCTATACATTTTATATTTTATTTTTATTTTTAAAAATGATTTCAACCAACATTTTGCCAAAAATGCGCTTCAACTACTCTTTTCTCCACTATGCAGCATTTTAATATATATGATTTTTTTATATAAACATTTTTTTTAATAAACATTTTCAGTATGATTTTGACTTATATATATATTTTAAAACATTTCCTTTAGCGATTCTCTATTATATATATAATTTTTAAAAAAAATGTTTCTAAATTTATTTTAAAAGAACTTACATATATATATATATATATATATATATATATGTCAAGATCAAATCGAGTGCAAGGATACAAAATATTCCTTTTAGATTCACCTATATAATTATTTTAATAGGTTTGTCTATAACATGTTAAACCCTAATCCAATAGATTCCTCAGATCTACGCATGTGGGGGTTTCTCATACAGAAAATTAAATACTCATAGCAAGACTAAATATAGCTAAATCATTTACGCATGGAATCCTCAAAAAACAATCAGAAGACACGAAGAAGACAAAAAGTGCAAGAAGCAGAAATAAGATAGGCAGAATCGCAAGTGTCTACCTGGACACTGATGCTAATTCGCTTCTCCTCAGAATCTACAAAGCAAGCTCCTTCCTTCTCCAACATTCTTGGGTCCTCCAAACACACTCTCCCCGAGCTTCTAGGAGTGCCTGAATATAAAGAACTCTCAGGAAGCACCTAGAATGTCTCTAGAAACATCCAGAAGATGAGATAAGCGTTGACAACTAAGCACAAGCTTTTTCCAACCTTCTAGATGAGTCACAAGGTTGTAGACACCATGTGCTTAATTTGTGCTCTAACTCCTATGTTGTAGACATATGTGCAATCAAGGGGTGCGCTTACTCCTAGGTAAACTTATAACTTTTATTTTAATTCTTTTATCAATATTATTATTAATATTTTATTATTATTTTTATTATTATTAATTTTTAATTTCTTTTATTTAATTCTTTTACTCAATTAATTTCCCACTTAGATAATTAAAATCAAAATATTAGAATATCATAAAATTATATTAATTTTCCCCAAAATAATTGAATCTTTTAATTTTAGACTTAATTAATAAGAAATTCACCATAGACCTCCTAGATAAAATATGAAAACCCATCATAGAAAAATCCACACAAAATCAGTCTAAGGGGTTAAAAATCATGAATTAAATCATCCGACGCATTCGGTGGGTAAAACATCTCAGATACTTGTCCTACCTTCTAGGACAAATCGTTTAAGGGTTTAAGATTTGGACTTGAGAACTTATCTCCCCTCTCTTACCATTGAGATAGTGCGATAGGGTATGCTCATCCTAGCAATTCAGGGAAGTCGATACCCAATACCTACAACCTACATAAAATCCATGCATGTACATACTATATATATATATATATATATATACACTAAGCTAAACAAGAAATGGTAGGAAGTGGTGCATCGTGTAGATCCTAACTAGTAGGTAACTACGACTCCCTTCCTTAATCACATCAGAAGCGCCATACATACGAAAAAAACATGCACACCATACACATGCAAGTATGGGGTAAGTATCCATAAGAAAAACACATGTGATAATAAACCATCTAACTAATCATCATCATGCATACATGAAATGTAGAGTCTAAGTAATCTCATCACATATCAACTGAATCCATAGCACAATATCTGATAGTCTCAAAACAATGCTACTAACCATCAACATATAACTAGTCTAACAGAGTTCGGCCATGATAGCAACAATGTATCTAGAAAGATGTAAACAAGGGCAGGCACTACATCCACCCCCCTAGGATTAGGCTCACTCCTGGAAGCCTACAAACAAGTAGGGATATTGTAAGGAAACTTAGGTGCGGAAACAGCTTCCTACACTAATCTCATAAGGAAAGTATGATGCAAATCCTATTAAAATCTTCTACACATACAGATTCAATATCATGTAAACAACAATATTGCAGCCAACCATGCATACAAAAAATAGATAGAGAAAGGAACACATAACACAAGAATTTTTCGATGGGGAAAAACCTTTCGGTAAAACAACCCCACCCCTTCAGAACCTACACAATGTATTAACTTCAACACAAGGTTACAATACACTTGCAATGCAAGTTCAACATCAACAACAGAAGACTCCAGTAGCTACTCACAATACCAGCAATACACCTTTTTCGCATCGCATCTCTTCGCAACCCTAAAAAATGCTTATAACATGCACTTCACTTTAGGGCTACTCCCAAAAGGTAAATCGTATTAGGGTTTTTTACCATTCTCCGAGAAAATAGGAACCCCACCCCACTATTGGGGTAGAGTGTACAGTACTCAAATATCTTTGTTGCCACATGTCTTCACCTATCATTGAATCTTCCTAACATAGCTCTTACGTGTCATAGGAATCTATCATAACTGTTTTAGTCATGATCTCCTTACACAGAATTCAAGATGTCGACACATCAACATTATTTGCAAGAAATAAATTTTACAAAACAAATAATAAGAATAGGAATTATACAAGGTTGAGACACCTTATTCCTAACAGATATTGTATATGAGCAATGTTAGTATGCTAATAGAAACCAAATTTAAATAAAGCTTCTACAAACTAAACAAAATTCATAAACTTCAAGATAGACTAAGATGAGCTCTCAATTGAGAAAATGAGCCATTAATGGACTCTCTCAATAAGAAGCTCTCTTGTTGAGTAGCTTTATCTAAATGGATAGGATGTATGCTCAATATGCTTCCAAAGGCTTCAATGGATGATTGTGGATTTTTGGTGTGGATAGATGGCTTTAGTATGGATTTGGCTCTCAAAATAGCATTATAACTTTACTTCATGGATTGTGTTATTTTGTAAAGGGGAAGGATCCAATTTATAGGCAAGAGGCTTGAGGGATTGAGGGCTAAGATGCAAGGATGGGAAAAAGCTTATGGAAGGCTCAGATTGCATGAGAGGAGAGCACATGGATTGTGCTTCCTTATAGCCAATCAAGGAGTGACACATGTCACATGGTGAGAGGATGGAGGAAAGGGCAAGGATGAGTCAACAAAGGAGGCTCAAGAGATAAAATCTTCATAAAGACCCTCATAATGACTTGTAAGAGCAATAAAAGGGCTTGTAAGAGTCATTTATGACCTAGTGGACTTCATAAAGTTTTATGGTTGAGATATTTTGAGGGTGATGAGAGCAATTTCGACTTGGACTTGATTAGGAAGGTTCTAAGCTTTCTTAGGCTTGTGCAAATGATTAGAGGATGGATTAGGATGGTTTAGGATTAGCTTAGGGATAGGCAAGTGGATGGCATTTAATGAGGGTGGGTGAAGGAAGAGATATTTGTTAACTTTGGCTTGGGTTAGTAAGTTTTAACCCATGTTTAGGGAATGTGACAAGGTTAGGAGGGGATTAGAATTAGGTTTAAAGACATCTTCTAGAAGAGTCTAGACTTTGGATGAGGATAAAGACTTTCTAGAATAGTCTAGAATTTCTTAGGATGAGGATAAATTAGATTTTTAAGAAATAAATAAAGTTTTATTTATTTCAAGGGTTTGGGTTGAGGAGATATTTATTAAAACTTTTTTAATAAACATGAGGATTAATATTTAATTTTAATTAAATATTTTGAGTTGGGGTTAGGGGTAGGAAATGATGAGATTAGCCTTTAATCGAAATTAAAGAAGGATTAGAAGATTTTGGAAGAGGTTATTGGTCATAAGGAAATTGGCCAAGTTTTGGGCAAAAAATAAATTTTTTATTTATTTTAGGATTTTTGGTCAATTTATTAATTAAATAATTAATAAATAAGGAAATAATGTTTAAATAAGATTTAAACATTTTTGGGAGGGATTCCTTAATTAAATATTTTTAATTAAGATAAAGGGATTTAATGGCATAAAAATTAATTAATTAATTAATTAATAAATGATGATGTCATCAGGACTTTTTCAGAAAATAAAAATACTTTATTTTCTAAAGGTTTTTAGGTGTCTACAGATATAACTCTTGTAATCTAGCTACATCCTCCCATCTAGCTGAAGAGTCATCAGTAGGGTCCCATTGGACCCTTACCTGCTCTATGGTTTAACCCCTAAGGGTCAACTCCTGCTGCTCCAAAATATGAACTGGCTCCAAATCCAACTGCCCATCCTCTACCTGCAATGCATTCCAATCAATAACATGTACAACATTAGGGATATACTGCCTAAGTACTGAAATGTAGAAAACATCATGAATGCGAGCTAGGCTAGGTGGTAAAGCAAGGCGATAAGCAACTGGGCCAATCCTCTCAAGAATCTTGAATGGTCCCACAAAGCAAGTGCTAGCTTTGAACCCTTTGAATATCAGATCAGACTCTTCCATGGACACACTCTCAAGAATACCTTATCTCCCACAGCAAACTGCTTATCTGTCCTATGTGCATCAACATACTTTTTCTGCCTATCCTGTGCCATAGTCAAGTGCTCACGGATACGCACTACCTGTTGCTCCATATCATGAAGCATCTCAAGACCCAATAAGATGTGATCCTCAAGACTGTCCCAACTCAAGGGTGTATGAAAAGGATGTCCATATAAAGCCTAAAATGGTGCCATGCCAATAGAACTGTGATACCCGTTGTTGTAAGCAACCTCCACTAGGTAGAGATAGTCCTCCCAATGTGTCTGCCTATCCATCACATACATCCTTAACATATCCTCCAAAACTTTTTTCACCCTCTCTATCTAACCATCTGGCTCTGGGTGATATGTCGAACTGAAATTCAATTATGCTCCAAGCTCATGCTGCAGTGATGTCCAACATGCAGATGTGAATATAGGATCCCTATCTGAAATGATCTTTCAGGGAATACCATGTAATATCACAATATCACACATGAAGACATTAGCTACAAAAGTTGTCATGTAGGAAGACCTGATTGGTGAAAAATGTGCCACCTTAGTCAACCGATCAATGGTGACCATGATAGCATCATGATGACGAGCAATCATAGGTAAACCTACTACGAAGTCCATAGAGATGATGTCCCACTTCCATGAAGGAATGAGATTTGGTTGCAAAAGTCCTATCGGATGCTAGTGTTTTGCCTTGACTCTCAGACACTCAAGATACCTAGCCACATAATCATAAATGTCTCGCTTCATCCCAGACTAATAGAATAAACATCGCAAATCAGCATGCATCTTCTTAACGCCTGGATGTGTCGAGTAATGTGCACAACGATCCTCTGCTAGAATCAAGGTGTGAAGCTCATCCTGTAGTGGCACATAAATCCCTCCTGAATGTCTCAAAAGACCATTTGACTCTAGGACATAGCCTAAAAAATTACCCTCCAAAGTTCTTCCTGAATCTATTTCTCTGCACACCTCCTAGTACCAAGAATCTGTAGGAAGTGCCTAAAGAATCTGACTCCTCAAATCAACACTAAGAGTCATAGATGATATCACATGTCTCCTGTGACTCAAAGCATCTGCCACCACATTCTCCTTTCCTAAATGTACTTTACCTCCAAGTCATACTCACATAGAAATTCCATCCATCACCTCTGGTGAGCATTTAAATTAGGTTGAGTGAAAATGTACTGAAGACTACGATGATCACCATGTAGTTCAAACCTGTTCCCAACAAGAAATGTCTCCACCTTGTCAAAGCATGAACTATTGTTGCTAACTCAAGATCATGTGTAGGATAATTTAGCTCATGATCCTTGAGCTTGCATGATTCATACACAATCACCTGTCCATTCTGCATCAAAATCACTCCAATCCCTTCAAGGGAAGCATCTGTACACACCATGAAATCACCTTTCAGATCAAGTACTACTTAGATCAGTGCACTAGTCAAAAGCTCCTTGAACTTTCAAAATGCTTCCTCACATTTCTCCATCCATATAAACTTCTTTCCTTTCCTCTGAAGGGAAGTGATAGGATGTGCTATTCTAGAGAAGTTTTGGACAAATCTACGATAATAACCAGCTAGACCCATGAAACTATGAATCTCTGACACATTAGTCGGTGTAGGCCAATCTATTATTGCCTGGATCTTTGCAGGGTCTACAAAAATACCATCACCTAAAATGACATGCCCTAAATGCTGAATCTCTGATTTGACCATTTCAGGCTTAGTCGCATTGGTATAAAGTTGATTGTCTCTCAAGCATTGCAAAACCAGTCGTAGGTGTTCCTCATGCTCCTTTTGAGACTTAAAATATATCAATAAATCATCAAGGAACACAAGTACAAACCTGTCAAGATAATATCGAAACACCCCATTCATCAAACTCACAAAAACTGATGGAGCATTTGTCAGCCCAAAAGGTACCACTATGAACTCATAGTGCTCATAATGAGTTTGAAAGGTGGTCTTGTGAATGTTGACTTCCTTAATGCAAAGCTGATGGTATCCTGACTTAAGGTCGATCTTGGAGAATACTGTAGCTCCCTTGATCTGATCAAATAAGTCATCGATCCTTGGTAGAGGATACCTATTCTTTATTGTCACCTTATAGATGTCTGTAATCAATAAAATGGTGCAAAGAACCATCTTTCTTTTTCACAAAGAGCACTGGAGCTCCCCATGGTGACACACTAGGTTGAATGCTCCCTTTAGCCAAAAGATCCTCTAGCTGAAGACACAACTCACCCAATTCCTGTGTAGTCATACGATAAGGAGCTTTAGAGATAGGCTTCACTCTTGGAATAAGATCAATGCTGAAATCAATGTCCCTTTTTAGGGGCATGCCCGGAATCTCACTTGGAAAAACATCTACATACTCCTATAAAGTTGGGTGATCTAAAATCTTTCCCCTAGGATCTTCCTCATCAAGCACATTTGCCATGATAGCAAATACCTGACATCCCTTATGGAAACTCTGCTTCAATTGCATAGCAAAAATCATCCATAGAGATATACCCTCGATATCCCAACAATCTTCACAACATTCCCTTGGTCATCCTGGCACATAATAATCTTCTTCCTGTAATCTATACTAGCTCTATGAGAGCCAAGCCAATCCATTCCTAAAACCACATCATAATAACCAAGAGGTATAACTCGAAGGTCAATTGCAGTATCAAATCTTCCTATGCTAAGCCCACACTTATGAACTACATAATTTGTGGAGACCTTAATACCTAAGGCTAGTTCCACTTGCCAACCATGATCTTGCTTCACCACATCTAGCTTACACTTAGCAACTAAAGATGGAGAAATAAATGAATCTGTAGCACTTTTCCAGCATCCTGCAGAACTTTTGCAACCAAATCTCATTCCTTTATGGAAGTGGGACATCATCTCTATGGACTTCATAGTAGGATTACCTATGACTACTCATCGTCATGATGCTATCATGGTCACTATTGACTGGTTGACTAAGGTGGCACATTTTTCACCAATCAGGTCTTCTTACATGGCAGCTTCTGTAGCTAATGTCTTCATGCATGATATTGTGAGATTACATGGTATTCCCTAAAAGATCATTTTAGATAGGGATCATGTATTCACATTCGCATTCTGGACATCGCTGCAGCATGAGCTTGGAGCACAATTGAATTTCAGTTCGACATATCACCTAGAGACAAATGGTCAGACAGAGAGGGTGAATCAAGTTTTGGAGGATATGTTAAGGATGTATTTGATGGAAAGGCAGACACATTGGAGGACTATCTCTACCTAGTGGAGTTTGCTTACAACAATGGGTATCACAGTTCTATTGGCATGGCACTATTTCAGGCTTTATAAATAATGTAATACAAAAATTTAAAGTATTAAAATGGAAAAGAAGATGATGATATACCTCAAAAAATATCAACCTAAAACTGGTTGTCAAACAATGTTATAAATTGGTGTAAGCCAAGATCTAGGCTAAAAACTGTGTGATGGATGAGACCCAAAAATTATAACAACGATCTGTTAGAGATGATCTAAATGATCTGGGGTAACCTAATCACTGATAAAGCATCAAGGGTGAACCAATCACTATTGAAGCATTAAGGGTGACTCAGTCAACCCTAAATGAATTAGTACACTATTGATTATGACTTCACAATTTTGAAAAAAGTCAAAAAGAGTACTTAGATCTGTGATAGTGTTCATCGATCTCAGATCTAAAACTTGAAAAATAAAGGATTTTGTATTTTTATTGTTGGGGGGTTGGGGTTCCTCAATCAAACCCTAGTTTAAGAATTAACCTTGAATTGAAATAAAGATAGAATGCTAGCAAGTAGTAGTGATAGATCTAACATGAAGCAATTTAAATCTATGAATATGCTCTCAAATTTGGAATGTAATCAAGTATGTGGACACAATAGCTTTGAATTAACTTTAGAAACCCTAGAAAGTAAATAAAAGTAAAACCAAAACCTTCATGAATGAATATGCTTGAAATCCACCATGGGATCACAGATGATTGTAGATCTTGAGAGTATGAATATAGAAGATGCAACAAATGATCTTAAATGTATGAAGGGTGATCTTGATGTAGAAAATGCAATAGTATATCTAGCATAAAATCCTTCAATAGCTTAAATACATAAATCCTTGATCTTCAATAGAGAGATTTCTTGAATGCCTTTAATACTTGAAAAATGCTTGAAAACTTGAGATCTTGAGCATGATTTTTTGAATACTTGATGACAATGAGATCTCAGATATGAACTTTATGGATGCATGATGTGAAAATGAAAAAGTGGAAGGGTTTATAAAGGGATCATAATTAAATAATTCTCGTATGATGACCTTCCTAAGATTAACACATCGAAGCTATCCAAATAGTATGAGACCTAAATAGAGGACCCAAAATAGGGCCCAAACAAAGACACACAACATCCTTGACAACCAAGGCTTAGAACCTCTCCCAAAATAGGTTCTAAATACCAAAAATTAGGCACATAGTCTAAGATATAATTATTTCGATATGGAGAGTAGATTCTAAGTGATTAAATGAAGGAAAGGAAGGACCTTGGTGGATATACCCTACCTCAAGCTTTACACCTTGAAAATAAGAGCTCTTAAAGAGGAATTATTAGGTTTACCTTAATTCCACCTAAGAGGAAGGACAAAACAAGGAATAAAGGAAAGAATATGGAAATGAATGATGGACTCCCATTAAATGTGTTAAATCATAATTAAATTGAGGTCCTTCCAATTTAAGGTGGTACAATATTCATCTTTAAGTTGATCAAGTTTAGGAAGCTTGGATATAGAACATACTCCTTGTATAAAAATTCCCCATGATGGTAGCAGTCCTTTTAGTGCTATTATGGTTAATTATTTGTCATCATAAATGTGACCAATTGTAGAGATTTGGTTCCTTAGCTCTATTATTGTTGTGAAATATGAAGCAATGGACTCTCCCTTGTTCATCTTAATGTTAGAGAGATTATCTTTTTTGGTGTTAGAATTTTGTTGGTATTGTTTATCTCAAATATCTCTTCAAGTGCTTTGAACATTTCATATGCTATGTCTAGTTTTTTAATGATGGGAAGTAGATGGTCTTTAAACCATCCAATAGCAATTTCATAGCTTTAGTATTCTATTTTTTTCTATCTACTCAATTTATCACCCCCCTTGGGTGGTTGGTCTAATTTTTCAATAAGCTATTTTAGATCATGCTCCTTCAAGATTAACATTATTCAAAATTTATATGCTACAAAATTTGAGTCACATTTAAGTCTATACTCTAGTCTCACACCATTCACCAGTTTGTCAGATGTAGGGTTTAAAAACATTTGAGTGCACTAAATAAATAACTTTGATCAAGGTCATCCCTTAGACCTACTCTAATACCATGTTAAATTTGGTGGTCAAAATTATTCAATTTACTTTACTCAATTATGCAAAAGGTTTCTAAAGTATATTTAAATATATGTGGGACTCAAGATATTATTTTCAATTTTATCTTTTATATTAGTTCTCTATTATAACAAACTCTCTATATCATGCAAGACTAGATTATAAATACCATGAAGGAGACTGATAAATGTATTTGTTGTATTTCTATCTGTAGAGATCTCTTCATATTTATATCGAAGAGAGGAGTCACATCCCATGTAGGGACATGAACCTACATGTATTTAATCCATGTAGGGCCATGTCCATACGTTGGATATGTTCTATCAATCATAATTAATACACCAACTTAACAAAATAATTGTTATAGCCATTATATGTATTTACACAGATGTACCAATTCATGTATAGGGGGTTTCCCTTTAACATCATGTGATCTCTATTTATCATTACCAAACACACTCTTGGTAATTGTCATGTTATCAGTGATAATGTACATTAGTGGATCATAATGAAAATTAGTAATAATAATTCATGATGCAATGTAATAGTATCTCACATAATATAGAGTCTATTATGTTTATAGGAAAACATAGTAGCATTTAAGATTAGTGATTTGACATACTTGATTATTATTTGTTAGACATTATCAACAATTTTATTGCAAACATATATATGATATTTGAAGAATCAAATTGAATAGTTTATATATGTGTATGTGTATGTGTATGTGTATGTGTATGTGTATGTGTATGTGTATGTGTATGTGTATGTGTATGTGTATGTGTATGTGTATGTGTATGTGTATGTGTATGTGTATGTGTATGTGTATGTGTATGTGTATGTGAATGTGTATGTGTATGTGTATGTGTATGTGTGTATATATACATATACATATAGATATTTATGTGTATATATTGTGTGTGTATATGTATTATATACATACATACATACATATATATATACACACATAAATACATACATATATATATATATATATATATATATATATATATATATATATATATAAACACACACATATATTTATGCAAGAGAATCTTGAGTACTTTGTTAATATTGCATCAACCAAAAATATTTCCTTTCAAGTGTTCTTGTATGTTGTCTATGGAATGACCTTTATTGTTCATGTTTTCTCTTTCCACGGAGTTGGCTCCTTAATATAGACCTATAATGGATCCTTAACCTATGTTTGTAGAAACTAATTCATTCATATGCTAGAGTTATCCTTTCTCTTTGCTCATGGCATGTTCTTTCATAGAAGTATGAGTAACGTGTGGATTTGGCTTCAATGAGGTTTTGTATGTTAACAAGGCTTTCCGCAACCTTGCGGTTTGTTTCTTGAATCACATGTAGACCTATCTTTGTCCCCACAAATGTTATTTTTAATAATTGTAAGGTCTTTGAATTCTCCTTTGGGGAAGGACCTATATTTTGTACTAATTTTCTTGATAGTCCAACTTGTGGTCTTGTTGGGTATATGTTTTGAGATTTGGAACTAGGATAGAAAGAATGAAGTTAGATAGAAGGAAAGCATTAATATTTTTCTTTGTAACCCCAAGATTCAAAGCTCACGAATTGTATTTTGGATATTTATGGCTACAACAAGGTATGTCTTATGCCTAGAATGTTAATGAAAGATTGCCTCATCATATCTGTATTGAATTCTATATAATTTCTTATCATTTCTTCTATACATTGTCTTCCATATGTAACACTTAGCAAAGATAGCTTAGGATTTCCACTTTTGGCATCCTATCCTTTTTTCAGGTGCTATCAGAGGGAAGGTTTCTTTCTTTGCAAAGTTTGGGATCATGAAGAACCTTGTTATGGATTGGTTGTAGAGTGGTAGACTGAGTTTCTAATCTATAACTTGCAAAAGTTTACAATTCTTGTAGGAACTATTGTCAAAATGGTTTGAGCTAGAGGAAATGAAGATAACACTATTATGGACATGTTGAGACAAATTGTAGCTAGACTTGAAATTGTTGAAACAACCCAAAGAAGAGGAATACATCTTGATGATATTAGTGATGATAAAGAATTAGTAGTACCTAATCTTGAACCTAAGGTTGAACAAGATGAAGAAAGACCCTTAGAGCCTTGAGTAGAGAAAATTTCAAACCTATTGAACTTTCTTGATATAGTGGAAAGTTGGACATTGATTCCTTGTTTGATTGGATCTTTGAGATTGAAAAGTTCTTTGATTATGGAAGTATTCCAAGAGATAGATAGGTGAAGATAGCAGCTATAAAGTTGAGAGGACATGCTTCTCTTTGGTGGGGACACTTGCAGATTGATAGATAAAGAATAGGAAAGGAACCTATTAAGACTTGGGTAAAAATGGTTGCTAAGTTGAAAAACAAATTCCTTCTTGCTAATTGTCAAGATAATTTTTGAGAAGAATGCAAAATCTAAGATAGAGAGATATGACTATGAGATTATATTATAAAATTTTATAAGTCGGATATTAGATCTAGACATGTTGATGATGAAGTTGGTAAGGTTACCAAATATTTGATTAGTTTGAGTACTTTTATGCAAGATGAGATTAGCTTTGTAAAGATGGAAAGTGTTGAAGAAGCATGCTTGTATACCTTGAGAGATGAAGAAATATTGACAAAAAACATGAACATAGTCAAAGAGCAAGAGGTGAAAAATTTTAGAGGAGTAGAGGAAGATTTCATGGTGAAAGTAGTAGATCTAATAGTACACATCATGATAGAGGTAAATCTAAATGAAAATAGGATAATGTTAATAGAGGAAGAGGTAACTACACTAGAGGTCATTTTTTTGCTTACCCTAGGAATAATAGTAATGGAAAGAGAGAGGATAGATGTTGGCTTAAAGGAACTTTTTTTAAATGTGGAGAAGAATGAAATAGTGATTTTGAATGTATATTTTGTAGAATAAAATAGAAAGTGCTAGCATAAATACTTTGAGCTAAGAGGAAACTACTGATCCTCTAAATGAACCTAAAAATGGAGAGAACTTGATGGTGAGAATAACATTGTGGAATGAGAATTTTGATAATGGAAATATTTTCAGGAAAAAACTCCTTAAAACCATATGTAAGATTCAACGTAAATGTTGCAAAGTGATCATTGATAGTGATAGTTCTAATAATTTGGCATTTAAAGAGTTGGTGACTAGGTTAAAGCTGCAAACATCAAAGCACAATAACCCTTATCACATTTTTTGGATTTAGGATGAACATAAATTACTAGAAAGTAAACAATATCTTGTGAAATTCAAGACTGGGATCTACTTTGATGAAGTTTTGTGTGATATTATGCCTATGGATTGTTTTCATGTTATTTTGGGAAAACCTTGGAATTATGATAGAAAAGATTTACATGATGATAGATTGAATCAGTATACTAGTTGGGCTAATGGGAAGAAACAAGTATTATTTCCTTTTATTGATAAATTATAATAGAATCATTGTACTAAAATTAGATTTTGCTTGGTTGAAGGAAATAAGTTTGTTAAGGAAATGAAGAGACATAATGTTTGCTTTGCTTTGATCCCTAGAAAGATTGAGAAACAATATGAACTTGAGCATGCACCTAAGATTAGATCTTTGTTGATATAATTTCAAGATATTATTTCTAAAAGTGTACTTGATGGTTTACCTTCTATAAGAAGTATAATTCATTGTATGGATTTTGTACTTTGGAGCTAGTTTTCCCTATAAAGCACCACATAGACTACCACCTATAGAGAATGAAGAGTTAAATAGACATGTGCATGAATTTATTGAGAAGGGTTTAATTAGAGAAATTTTGAGTCCTTTTGTAATACCTATTATATTAGCACCTAAGAATAATGGAGAATGGAGAATGTGCACTAATTATAGAGTTATAAACATGATAACAATTGAGTATAGATTTTCCTTGCCTAGGATGGATAACATAATGGACCATCTAAGTGAAGAAAAATATTTTAAAAATATTGATTTTAAGAGTGGATATCATCAAATTAGAATTAGAGAAGGAGATAAATGGAAGATTTCTTTCTAAGACTAATGGAGATTTATATGAGTAGTTGGTTATGCATCTTGGTCTAAATAATGCACCTAGTGTTTTTATGAGGATATTGAATGAGGTTGTTGAATAATTTATTGGGAAAATTTGTGATTGTACATCTTGATGACATACTAATTTCCAATAAGACAAAAGAAGAGCACCTAATGCATATCAAACAAGAGTTGCAAAGGTTGAAATAAGAAAAATTGTTGATAAACTTGAAGAAATGTTCTTTTATGAAAGAGGAGATTGTGTACCTTGGTTTTTTTATTTTAGTTGATGGTTATAAAATGGATCCTAAGTAAGTGAAATCTATTCTTGAGTGGCCTAAACCTAAGAATGTTGGAGACATTAGATCATTTTATGGATTGGCAAGTTTCTATAGAAAGTTTATCAAAAAAATTAGTTATATTTGTAATGATAGTGACTATGAGAGATAATAAAAAGGAATTAATATGGACACATGGAGAAAATAAAAGGTTTGAAACATTGAAGGATAAGGTGGCATAATTACCTATTCTTTCTTTTCTTGATTTTACTAAAGCTTTTCAAGTTGACTGTGATGCTAGTGCAAGTGCAATTGGAGTTGTTTTGAGTTAAGAATGTAAGCCTATAGCTTTTTGTGGTGAGAGATTGAATGATGCTAATAGAAAATATTTAATTAATGACTAGGAAGTCTATGATATTATTCAAGCCTCAAAGAAATGCCTAGAAAATTTATGTTGTACATCGATCATAAAGCCTTCTAATATTTGGGAACTCTGAATAAGTTAAATTAGAGACATATGAAGTGGGTTGAGTATATGCAAAACTTCTCTTTTGTGTTGAGACATATAAGTGGATAGCCTAATAGAGTTTTTGATGCTTCTAGTAGGAGAAGAAGCTTTTTGACATAGATGAGAATTGAAGTACTTGGTTTTGATGATTTAAAGACTTTGTCTAAAAGTGATCCTAATTTTTTAGAATCTTGGAAAGCTTGTAAGAATAATGTGATTGATGGCTAAGCTAAGTGGGTTGATTATTTATTTCTAGAAGACATGTTGTTTAAAGGAATTCAACTGTGTATACCCAGAGGATCTATGAGATATAATTTCATTAAATAAATATATTAGTGGACTTGTAGGATATTGTGGGATTGATAAGATGGTAAAGTTGATTCAAAAAGATACTATTGGCTGCATATATATAAGGATGTTCAAAATATGGTGAATAGTTGTAGAATTTTTCAAGTTACTAAAGGAACTAGTTAGAATGTTGGATTATACACACATTTGCATGTTCCTTGTAGACCTTGGGAAGATATTACTATGGACTTTATTTTGATTACCTAGAACTTGGAGAGGGGATGATTCTATCTTTGTAGTGGTTGATAGATTTTATAAGATGACAAATTTCATACCTTATAAGAAGACATCAAATGTAGTACACATAGCAGACTTATTTTTTAGAGAGAATATGAGACTACATGGATTGCCTAATACTATTGTTTTTAGATAATGTCACTAATTTTACATATACTTTTTTAGAAAACTTTGTAAGAAGTTGAATATTGAGCTTAAGTTTAGTTCTACATTTCATCCACAAATAGATGGACAAACTAAAGTTTTAAATAGAACTTATTGAGATGTTTGATTGGAGACAAACCTACTAATTGGGACTTGGTCTTGGCACAACCAAAATTTGAATATAACATTTTAGTGAACAAAGGTAC
This sequence comes from Cupressus sempervirens, assembly GCA_028749045.1. NCBI lineage: Eukaryota > Viridiplantae > Streptophyta > Pinopsida > Cupressales > Cupressaceae > Cupressus > Cupressus sempervirens. Next base: position 605,883,178 of record CM053784.1, on the reverse strand, counting down.
TAAGAAGAAACCTTTTGAGATTGTGAAAGGAATGCATCCAAGAGGAACTATGGAGCTAAGGAAATTGAATACTAAGTTGAAACATAGTGTTGAAGAATAGGAATTTTTTGAAATTATTAAGAATTTGCATCAAGAAGTAAGAAATAATCTAAATAATAGTACCCAAGAATATAAGGAGAGATCATATAAGAAGAGAAGACATAAGACTTTTAAGGTTGGAGATAAAGTGATGGTACATTTGAAGAACATATTTCCTATTGGTACTTATAGCAAGTTGAAGATAAATAAATTTGATCCTTGTAATATCTTGAGGAAATATGATAGTGGAAATGCATTTGAAGTTTAATTGTCTAATGACATGGATATTTTACCTATTTTCAATATTTTAGACATCTATGAGTGCTATGAATCTTATAAAGACACACTTGATAAACTTGATTATCCTAAGAAGAAGACAGAGGGAATTGACATAATTTTTTATACCAAAGTCAGTAAAAGAACTAGAGGAAGTGATTCAAAACAATGCCTAGTGAAATGGAAGAATAAACTAGTTGAAGAAAATTCTTGGATATCACAAGCTAAGTTGGATCTCTATTGTACTTCTCAAAACATAAGAGCTTCTCAATGTGGACATCAATATTTATTTAACCCAAGTTTTTGATGTAGGAGCATCTTGGTTACTTTGGCAATCTTGCATCAACCAAAAATATTTCATTTCAGTTATTCTTATCTATTGTTTTAGGATTGGCCTTTTTTGTTTGTGTTTTCTCTTTTTGTATTGTTGGCTTCTTAATATGGACCTATCATGGATCCTTGTCCTATGTTCACAAAAACTAATTCATTTATATGTTTTATCCTTTCTCATAATAAAAACATTTTTTAAAAAAAATCAAAGAAAAATAGTAAAGAGAAACAAGCATCCAATGCTAAAAACTTGTCAATTCAAGAGTCTTGGATAGGTACCTTGGTGAAAACCCAATATTATCTATCAAAACCCCATACCCTATCTCCATAGTATCCACATAGCCATCTACCTATGATCCGATGGTGTTCCAACATCCTACAACAGAGACGCAATTAGTACTATCCCAATTCTTGAGCTCAAAAATAGAATCAAAATATTGTACTATATCAGAACAATTTTTAATTGTATTATATCAAGGAAATTTTTTTATCTCCATGTCTTGATCTTTTTAGTTGTACCATATCACCTTCTCTATATTCTCATACTGATATTTTTTACAGTGATATGTATAAAAAAATTGGCTTGCTAGTTGTATATATCCCTTGCAGTTAATTAGTTAGTTGGTCTCATTGTATATATCCTACCTTTCTTGTTAGTTTGTGTTTGATCAAGATCTTTATTTCTCTCATCTATAAAATTCAAAAATTCCTCATGAAATATCCTTTTCCATTGAAGCATTATCTTAAAGATTTAAATTTTCCAAATTATCATGGTTCTAGAGCCTATCGCTAAGTCTTTACATGATGCATCATTCCTTATGTATAACCTTGGCATATCAATATCTAATCCTATTTATCTCTTTGAAAAAATGTTATTGTTCATAGATTTACTCCTGCTTTTGATATTAGATTTAAATTTTGTCTCTTGATAATATTTCTTGAGAAATTTGGTTGTTCTTTCCTCAAGGTCACCACGATCTTTCACATAATGGTGTGTTGTGAATAGGGAAATCCAAGAGCAAGGTCTTGATTAGTATTTGATGTGTTTCTTTTTCTTCCAATGAGTGAGACATATGAGACCCTTGCATATTAAAACATGTGATCATTTGTGGTTGCATGGTGCACATGGGAAATATTTCCTATTTGTGGGTTTCCTAGTTTAAGTTCCACTCTGAGTCCTTCTAGACAGATGTGTGATGTTGGGGAAATACTTGTGTGTATTTTTCAAGTTAGTCCTATGCAATACCAACAATAAGGCTTTGATATTCTTGGAAACCTTGGAAAATCCCTTATATTTTAATATCAAATTAAGTTCTCAACTACATGGTGGTACTCCTTCCTAGAGTACCCATTGCTCAAGCTTCAAAGGATTCAATCCCCCCATTAAAAGAAAACAAAAGAAATTATTTTTAAAATTCCTAAAAGATCCAAAAGAATCATATGATCCAAAAAATAATATCTAAGCATCTCATCTAATCAATCCTATAATCACTACCCTATGAATCCTAGAGTCCTAGAAAATCCAAATATTTTAAAATCACATTCATCCTCCAATCACCACCCTAGAGGCTCAATTTAAACAACAAATCTTGTTAATATTAGAGGGGGAAAAATAACCATCACATGCAAATATATCCAATATTAGAAAATAAGAAAGCACACAAAAGAGAACACAAGATGAAAAGATATAATGTGGTTCACCAAATCTCTCGACTACGCCCACAACCAATAAGTCCAATATACTTATTATCTATTGATTATGACTTAATTACAATCTGCAATCCCTTACTACTTAATATCACTAGAAGAAGCTACCTTCTCATCACACATTATGAAATCCCTAACACTAAGACATTTTATACAAGATTTTTGCCACTTATAAAATTAGGGCTAGAATAATTATAACATGTCAACCTCTAATGAGGATACATGATGAGTGTACAATACTTTCATGATCAGTCACCACAACCTAAAAAATCCCCCCATTGTCCCCCACAAATCCCTAATTTTGCATTCCTTCACACATTTGACTTAGTTGCATTCATTTTCACATTTCACTTTTCATTTAGTTGCATCCATTCATTTATGCATCTCATTTAAGTTTTCACCTGGTAGTACTACATTCATTTATACACTTTATTTAACTTGCATTCAATACATATTAATTTGCATTTTCATTCATTACAAATTTTGGGGTTGGAAAAGTGAATCAAGGATTTAAGCCCTTTCACTCCCAATTATAAAGAACTAGATCTAGGAAGATTAGTGCTAACCCAAACAAGAAAAGAGCACCAATGCAAACTAGGCCTCGGAGGGATAGGGAAAAAGATAACCAAATCCTTGAAAACCCTAGATGGCATAGTATGCTAGAGATAGATATAAGTGAATATGTTGGAAGGATAAAGAAGGTATTGGAAACACCTTTAGAATTTGTTTTATGCTTTCTATATTTATCAAAATGGATTAAATTTTCAAATCTAGGCCTAAAATTGCATTGTAGACAAAACCTAGAATCATTTGATGATCTGTCAAGGCCAATCTAGAGCATCAAGGGTGACCTAGTCACCCTTGATCAATTAGGGGAGACCTCATTGACCCTAATAGAATGAGTGAGGTGTTGATTTTTATTTCACAATTCTAAAGAAGGTCAAAAAGGGTACTCAAATCTACAACCTGTTTATCAATCAATATTTGCAACCTACAATAAAAAGGAGTTTTTGTTCTTGATGGAGAGTCTACCTTTGTCAAACCCTGGTTTAGGAATTAACCTTGAGTTGAAATAATTGAAATGGCATGAAATATATAGGAAATGTACAAACTTCCCTTACAATAGTAGGATCTCTTGAATCAAATGCAATGTGTTAAATTCACCAATTGATTTAGATCAAGAAGATGAAGATGAAACAAAGGACCTTGAATGGATTAAAGGAGATCTTGAAGATGGGTCCCACAATTTAATGCTTGATTCCTTGTTCTTCAATGGAGGAATTCTTAAGATGTGCTTGTAGACTTGAATATTTGAATGCTTGAATACTTGTGAGCTAGACTACTTGAACTTGTGTCTATGTGTGATATATATTCCAAATGGAAGAAATGAAAGGAGCTATATAGGATTCAAAATTAACTAACTCTCGTAGGTCAACTTGCCTAGAAATTAACACCCTAAGGCTATTTGGTCATGGGAGCTGAATCAAGGGTGTACTACATCCCTAATTGGCCCATTAGGGTCACACTACATAGGACCCAGAACCTCTAGGATCCTTTCAGGATCCCAAAACAAGTCCCAAATCCTTAAAATTAGGCACATAATCCAAGATATACTCATTACAATGTGAAGATTAGATTCCAAGTAGATGGATGAAGGGAAGGGAGGACCAAGGAGGATAGATCCTACCTCGAGCTTAACTCCATGAAAATAGGAGTTTAAAGAGGATCTATTAGTTTTTACCCTAGTTCCACCTAAGAGAAAGGAAAAAAGGGAAGAAAGAAGGAGACACATGAGAAGATTGATAATATTGCATTAATTAGGTGCTAAACCTTTACTAAATTAGACTTCTTCTAATTTAAGATGATACATTTAGCCCCCATGACTTTAGCAAGAGTATGGACTCAAACCAAACTCTTGGTAAAGTAAAACACAAAGCATAAGATACTCTCATCATAATCAAGGAGAAAAAGAATCCATTCAGCCCCCAAGAGATTGACTCTTTTCTAACTCCCAATTCATAATAAGAGAGAAATTTATAATTGAAGAGAAGAAGAGACACAAGAGAAAAAGTCATTATCTCACCCAATAGAGTTCCGACCCTAACATGAATTAGTGAAAGAGTTACTAAAAAAGGATGGCCTTGAATTCTTTAACAAGGTGGTAACTTGTTAGTCAACCCATTAGAGGGCCCATCCTTTGATCAACATTCTTCATATCACCATGGCATAGTCCAATAAAATTGAATTACTCATGCATGGGACTTAGAAAATTGTTATTTATTACCCATAGCTATGATTTAACACGTGTATGTAAATGAAAGAGAGGCCCAATGTCAAAGATTCTCACTTCTTGTATTGAAGGTGTGCTTAAAGAATCCATTCTTTAAGATTATGCATAATCTAAAGGGATTCACAAGATGTGTGCAAAGAGAAAGGGATGAAGTATTAATGCATAGATTTAAGTATAACTTAGGAAGCATACTAGCATCCAAAGCTAAAGTACCCTAAGCCATACTTAGAATATGTATCCACTACACCATGAATAGATAGAAAAATGACCAGAGTGTATACCTCCATGTTAAATTCATTACTAACACTTTAACAAGAGTAATATATTGAATGGAGTATGTGTACATCCACTGAGAGATATTTCCACTATGATATGCCCCTAGGAGAAGACAAATCAAGGAAAATGAGTACATAAAATGTAAAGTGCACAAAGGGACCTACTAACTTTAGGGTCAATATGATCAATTGATAAACTGTAAATATTATATCAAGTATGAAATATTATCATCCCATGAAGGAAGTAGAACTACAACACAATGGAAGAAATACATGTAAGAGTTACGAAGAAGATTCTTTTTGGACCACTACTACGGAGATCCAAAAATATTGGTGCTACCATGTCACAAAACCAAGCAAATATCACAAGAATACAAGTACAAATAATAAGACATGTACAACTTAATGTTGAACAACATACAAAAGAAAATGAGATACAAATAGAAGAATGTACAATATTTTATTTCACTTATCACCTTGTGCCAATAGAACAACAAGGGTCATCTAAAGAAATCTAAATAACATTAAGAAAACATGGTAGAGGGGAAGCAAATAACCATAAGCAAACACACAAAAAGATACTATGCTAAAGCACTCACTTCAAGCATGTTTACATTCTCCTGTAATGTCCCCATTTAGTATTTACTCTTAATATTTTTTCTTTTCCAAATTAATTTAGAATATTTTACATAATGTATAAATATGTTTAGAACTTCTTCTTATAAAAGAACTATTTCAATCAATGTGCAAGTTCTCTATTTGATTATATTTTGATATTTCTTTATATTCACATCATCCCATTTAAATCTTTTATTTAATATCTAATTATCTCCTTTAGTTTTAATACATTCTTTATTAAGAGTCCTTTCCTTTATTTTATTATTGCTACTTTAACTTGAAATTCCTCTTCTTTATATTCTTATCCACACTTCCTCCATCCCTTATTTGTTGGTCCTTTAGTTTTTAGATGATATTTAATAAATCATATTTCTAATTACTCCTTTATCTTTTTGGTTTCTATGTCTTATACATTTTTTAAAGACTTACTTTTTTGCATTTTAATATTTCAATACAGGTTTCTTTTTCCCATGTAAGTGGAAAATGGGATGGAGATATTCTTATATTTCCAACCATGTAAATTTTGTTGCTATATATTTTCAGCCATGTAAATGTTGCTGCTATTTATATGTCAATTATTTGTTTGATATTTTTTATTACTTGTTTAATGTCATTCAAAAATTCTCTTATCATTTTTACTTCCTTATTTTCCAATCACCTTCCCAATAATTCACTCCTTATCTCTCTATACTTCCCATACTCAAGTCTTTTATATGCACTCATGTACCTTTTTCCCACAGGTTGTGTCCCATGTGATTAGCTTATTATTTGATTTCAAATTTAATATTTTAGTATTGTATTGCAATTTTGTATTTGTAATTGTTAATATTTATATATTATGTTATTTGGTTTATCATGGGAGAGTAAGTTATTTATTAATAGTTTCTTGAATAATTATAAGTAATTATTTATCACTTAATTATTATGGCTTAGTAATTATTTTAATATTTTAATTTTGATATCAATATAATTAACTATGTTTTATTTATGTAATTAGTCATTTATATTGTTGATCTCATCGTAATTGTTTATATTTTATATGCTAATGATGCACGTATTCATAAATGTATTCATTTTAATAATAATATTTATTTTCAAGCTCTAGGATTAGGATATTATATCTCCCCTATCTCAAAAAATAGTAATAAGAGAAGGTGGATAAATTGCAAGAGGATCTATATCCAACACAGTGGGAAAAATAGCTAAATCTAAAGAAAGACCCCTGAGAGAGTCACTATGCTCAGGAGTAGATGTAAGTGTAATTTGAATAGAAAGAATATCAAATAAATAAACATCAATATCAATAATCTCACATTCATTATCATCAAAAGTATCTTCTTCATCTAGATTAGTAGTAATAGAATCCAAAAAAGGAATATCTAATCTATCCATCTCATTACTATGATTAACTTCCTCTATAGACATGGGCTGATGAGAATCATTCATACAAGCTTTAGCATGAGCCTAGAAGTTGTTTCAAACATTCATGAGCATGTCATTTATGCTTAGTCTTTCCAAAAAAAAATGAGAAGAAGAATAAAAAACCATAGGTTTCTTACCAAGATTAATAAGGGGAAATACAATAGGTTGATAACTAGAAGGAGGAACTATACCAGAAGGAGGAACCATGCTAGAAGGTGAAACCATACTAGGAGGAGGATCTACACTAGAAGAGGGAGCCATATTAGAAGAAAGATCCATATTAGAAGAAGGAACCATACTAGGAGGATCGACAAATGCAAGAGGTGGTTGACTAGTAGAAATAGAAGAATTAGAGGAAATAGGCATATAAGGTGTAGGTAGAAGATTGCGAGAAATATTCCTAGGCATACTTAACTTAGAAATATTTTCACACTTATGATCTTGATAATTTTGAAAAATATAATTCAAATGAGGAGGAGGCCTATTCATAAGAGAAGGCCAAAATAGATCAAGAGTAGCATATTGTCAAGGTCTAGAAGGATAAAGATTATGATTAATCATCTTAATCTTACCATCATAAGGAAATTTAATACTAATTAATAGGGGAAGCAATGGCTTGTATGGAAATCAACCAAGGTAAAAAAATCTTCACTTGCAGCTCATCGAAAGTAGAAACAACAACAAATGTATTATTCACCACTTTACCACAAATCTCAACATGAAAAGAAAAATGGAACCTTGAGGTTAGTACAAGAAACCATTACAAGGTTGAATCTAAGTATCGATTGAGTCATTGAATCATGATTTTTTTGTT